>VYXH01004547.1:0-13399 GCA_013397275.1 Burhinus bistriatus | reverse complement strand
CCCCCCCCCCCCTTTTTTTTAATCTTGATGCTTTCACAGGGTTTTACCTGCCTTGTTACAACCACCCGCACCCCGGGGCGGTTTTGATCTGGTTCCCTGGGCAGCGCAGGCAGCACCGGGGGCTGGCAGCGGCTGCAGGCTCCCAGCCTTGGGCCAGCGATTTTGGGGGGCACTGCATCACTTTTTTGGGCATCTTGGCCTTGCCTGGCGGTTGCCCATTGGGTGTCCATTGCCATGGAAACGGGGTTGGCATGGCAGCACCGAACCGGCGCTGGCGCGCGTTGGCTCCAGCTGTCGGTTTCCCAACCGCCCCCGGATTGTAGGAGTCGAACAGGCTGGAGGGCGAGAGGGGGAATGGTGTGGGCGACCGGGGTCTGCGGGGCCCCGCTCTCACCCCACGAGAAGCAAAGAGGTTGGAACGAGGTGGTGCGTCCCCGAGCATCGTCTCGTGTGTCCCCAGGTCCTCACCTAAAGCCAGCCCAGTGGTGGCACCTGGGCATGATTGTCCCTGAGACCATCCTGCACAAACCCCAGGCAGAGAGGAGGGACGTTTCTCTCCCGGGTGAGGATCTGCACGCTGCGCGGTTAAGTGCCCTTGCAGGACGTGTCCCTGCATGGCGGGCTCTGCCCAGGCACAGCACAAGTCTGTGAGGCTCCGGTCCTCTGTCCCGACGTCCTCAGGCTGCAGCAAGCGTGTCTGTGGCTGCACAGTGAACGAGAGCACAAACCTGACCGGGGTTTTCAAACTTGCTGGGTTTTTTCCCCCCAAGAGAGCGTTTCCTTCTAATCAGCGTGGACCTGAGCTGTGCAGCAGAGCTCACCATGCTCCTTGCCCACGAGACACCAGAGGGAAGGCACGTCCCCTGGCAGTTGCCATGCCAAGCATTGTCACCTCCCTGAGACCAAGCAAAGAACCAGACAAAACCAAACAAATGGCTATTTACTTCCAGGTTGTTCCCCACTCCTCTGCCTTCCCCGGGAAAAGCTCAAAGGCTAAAGGCGGAGGTAGCAAGCCCGTGACCGGGCCAAGGCTTGTTAGAGCTGATGCAGAGCATCAAAGATGGCAGAACGCCCATCAGTACAAAGGCAAGTGTGGGTATCGCCTCACGGCCACAGCAGATAAATACAATCCTGGAGCAGCCGATTGCTGCCACAAAGCCACCGGATCTGTCCTTCTTGTGTCTCTTCCTTGGGAGGAAAGTGCTGGGGCTGAGTAGACCCCAGCCAAGCGCGTCCTGGATGTTTTAGCCCTCCCAAGAGCTTGTTAAGCATGATTTCATTGTCCTGTGAGGGCATGAGTGGCTTGACAGCAGCCTCAGGAGAGGTCAGTGTTAATTGGGTTACTTCCACAGGGAAACTGAGGCAGAACTTGCTCTGCAATGCCTCTGTCGAGCTTCTCTTTGCATGGCATCTCTACTGAACAAACGCAAGCAGTCTTCCTCCCAACCCCAACAATGCCGCACGGGATGGCCCTGTCCTTGCTCCCTCTGTGCCTTAACTAGAGCAGCATGCTGGGTGACGGAGGGACATGTCACAGCCACCTTTGCTTCCCTGCGCAGCTTGCCAGGATGAGCTCAGCTCTGCTGCCTCATCCTCACAGCCTTCCCAGGCTGGTTGGGCAACACGTACCCCAGCCAAACCATCCCCGTGCTCAGCTGGCTTCAGCAAGGAGAAGTTTCCCCTCATGCCTAAACCTTCCTCCAGCCATGGCTGCTCGTGCCGGGGGTGCAGGGACCAGTGCCATCACTTCTCCGCTCCTCTCTTTTCCCTAACAGCCAGCATGAACCCCTCCACCCCTTCCTGCAAGTCACCACTGCCGATCTCTGCTGCAGCTCTGCTCCTGGCCTTCAAAATCCTCAGATGTGAAACTAATGGGGTGACTTTGTGTCCCAAAACCGGATCACAAGAGGAACTCACAAAGGTCTCAGTAAATTCCCCTACAAGTTGAAATGCCTACTTTTGAGCTAATGAGGGTTCGGGGTGGCAAACACAGGCCTCAGCCTCGTTATGCGCCTCTGACAAGCAGCTGACAGCTCTACCATCTCCTGGAGCAACTCTTCTTTTCCTGGAGATATTCCAGCCAGATCCTTGCCTGGTCCAACTGTGCTTAGCACACGCCACCCTTCATGTCGGCGGCACTCAAGAAATTGGACCCAGCTCCTTGGTTGGGAGGCAGCTTCCCTCGCCATCCACAGGAGACAGCCCCAGCTCACCGCGAGCTGTGCCACCACGCCGGTGGTGGCTCTCCCGGCCAAAGCCGACCCTTGTGTCGCTTCAACAGCACCACCGTGCAGCGGGCGAGAGAATTTCCTGCATGAACACCATGGCCAGGAGACATGCCCATCCCCAGACCCACGAGGTGAAGGTTGAGGCCGGATCCAGCACGCGGTGCGGGTTGAACGGCGATCCTCCCCGCAGCCTGGTGATAGCGTAGCGGTGCGATGGGCAGCTCACCGGGATGCCGAACTGCCCACTGGGCCGGGGCAGGTGGTGGTAGGGCTGAAGAGAGGGAGGGTGAAAAAGCATCGGCTTTTAAAACCAAGGGTTTGGCACCGCGTGCACTTGGCTGCCGGGTGGTGGGGATGGTGTGGGTGGGTCTGTGTGTTCTGTCTTGTTCTATTTTTGCTTGCAATGTGTCATTTTGGGGGAGGTGAAACCTTTAACAATGCACCGTCAAGAAGCAGCCGATCTGTTTTCCACTCCTAGGAGCCGCACCGCACGGCTGCGCTATCACTGGTACCAGAGCCGTCCCCCTTGCGTGGGGTCAGACACCGGATGGTAGCAAGAGGTGGCCGGGACCTGAGGGGAGGCGGTGGTGTCACTGGGAGATGCTGCTCAAGCAAAGCTGGCTGAGGCAGAGCTGGCTCCGACATGCAGGCTGAATGCCCGAGGGTTGAGTCGCACGCTGGGCCCCATATACAGATTTCTGGGCATTTCTTATTCTGGGATTGCCAGTTCCATGGGTTGGTGATGCACGATGAGCCAAGTGATGTGAAAATGGCGACAGAGCAAGCCTCTCCTCTGCGGACACTCGGCTGAACATATTTCCATTCTCAGAGCACAGCAGCTCCAGCGCCAGCTCTGTAAAAGTAGTGCCGGACACAAACCAAGAGCAGTAACCAAACGTCGAAGGATTTGATTTAATGTTTTATACGAGAAGTAGGGCAGCTCACTGAGTTCCTCTTTACTGAGGATTTTTGGTGGAAGAACACAAAAGTTGAGGAACAGATACAGCAGCACAGGAGCAGCCATCCTTCAGCCCGATGCTGCAGGCTGAGCGGGGAGCAGAGGTGGGCGAGCATCATGGGAAGGAGCTAACATGGGCCTAATCCCAATGGACTTTTTTTCTCCATAAAAAGACGAAAAGAAAAAAATCCCAAGGATTTTCAGAACTACTTAAGGAAACTGATCCTCTTAGCCTGGAGCACCTCAGCTTTCCAATCCAGCATCCCTGCCTTCTTGGGAAGCAGGCTGATGGAAGTGCAGGATACCTGGGTTTTGCAGAGTCAGGCATGCCATCCTGACAGCTCAGTGTCCACTGCCACCGGGACCCACCTCAGCCAGCGCTGGTTCTTTGACCGAGCAGACCGCTGAGCTCAGGGTTGGGGTCTGCACCCTGCCGGCACCGCTGCTGCCAAGGGTTGGTACAGCAGATACACTCCAATCACTTGGCATTCACAGAAAGCTTCCTCCAGGGCTGGCGCTGCTGTTTGCTCTTAGTCAAGGTGAATTATTTAGGCAGCTTTAAGGAAAACGTGTCAAGCCAGTTATGTGATGCAGATGTGAAGGCGGGTGGAGAAGAGAAACAACCTCAGCAGCTGAAGCTGGGTAAGCAGGACTGGCCGAGGCTGAGGAGGATGATGTGGGGAGAAAGCCAGGCTGGTGCTGCAGGACAATCAACCCAGTGTACACAGAAATGGAGACCCAGACCCACTCCCTTCTGCAAAGCTGCTCCTGAAGCAGGTATTTACAACAGTCCTACCCTACCCGTGCTCTGCCATCAACAACACATCCCATCAGGTCCCACAAGCACATCCCCACTGCAAAAGCAAGCCTCTCCCTGCCATGAGACCTTTCTCTGTTTAGAGTGGGGAAAACAGAGGGGTATGGTGTACGGAGACACCCTGCCAGCAAACAGCAGAGAAAAAACACCCCAGCTCTGTATTTTAACCACTGTCAGAGGCCCTGTGCGATGCATGAAACCTTCTTCAAGCTCGAGAGGTTGCCAAGAATGGAAAGATCTCATTAAGTAATAATGAAGTTCCAAGCAAGTAGGAAAAGAGGAAATCAGGCACAACGCATCCGCGTGCCTAACCCAAATAAGCATGCAATGAACGGGGCCTTCCAGGGAGATGCACTGCACGCCGTCAATCCAGCCAGCATTTATTGCAATGATCAGACGTTTGGATCAAGGCTGTTGCTCCGTGACAGCAGCCTAGAGCGAGTGGTGTCCATCAACATAATTAATCCCGCGTCCCCGGCACCGTGGTGACTCAAGGAGGCACCGGTAAATTCAGGAAGAGAAGCTGCTGCTGACACACAAGTGCCTCGGGCAGGCTGCTGTGCTGCAAGACACCCAGCACTGCAGCAGGGCTGTAGCTGAGGGCTCTTCCCCTCCGACTTGGTTGGAAACACCTGTGCTGGGGTAGGTTTCTCCAATCCAGATGCCTCTGCTGCAGCTTCCAGCGCCAGCGCTGGCAGGATCCAAGGTGAGGTGGAAGACGGGCCCTACCTCCTGCACGCTGTGGCCCCGTCATCTCTGCCTCGACCAAGGCGGCAGCGTTCAGCTCTTCCTGTTGTGAGCTGGCATTGCTTGGCTCAAAGTATCTTGCTGGGCTTCCCAGCAAGCGGAGAGGACAATGTAGAGGAGGACGAGAGGAACGTTTGCAGTCTGTCCCCCCGAAACTGCTGCAATATGCTCAGTTCTGCTGCTGCAGGTAGCACAGGGCTGCTGGGACCAGCACCATGTCAGCAGCCACCGTCCTCCTGCCCTGGCAACGGTCAGGTCACCCACCCAGGCTCCTGCTCCCATCAGATCCCTGGCAGCCTCCAGGCCTTCACACAATCACAAATCCCCTCTCACTACTGGGGAAGCACCCTGGACCTCACCTGCATCCAGCCTTCCCAGTGCTAACGGGGCTGCCCACAGCCCACTGAGGTGGAAATCATCACAGGAGAAGCAGGGCGAGGGCCGGCCAAGCTGGGCAGGCAGTGAGCGGATGGCAGGGGCTTCTCTGCATCGCTACGTAAAGGCCAGCTTCGCCCGATGGCACCAACACATACACTTGGAATACAGATTTCCAGAGCTCCTGGCTCCCAGCCCCCTGCTTGCCAGCATGACCAGATGAAAACTCAAAGCCACCTTGAGCCATAGGAAAGTCTGTGCACCCTGCACAGCTTCTGTCAAGCCCCAGCTCAAGCTGGACTACAGCCAGAGGAAAAAAAAAATAGCTTTTAAGATGAATTTGAAGAGGGTCAAACATAATTAGGTCTCCGGCGAAGCATTAAGCAAGCTGAATACCAAACCCTTCCCTCTTACAGCTCAATTCACACCCACAGTCAACAAGCCTTGGGATCCACTCCGATGCTCTCCAGCTGCTGGCAAGCTCCAGCCCCAGAGTGCAGCAGTGGCCCAGGGGGTGTCCCAGGGCCCTCCCAACCCTCAGGGTTTCTTCCAGCCCAGGTTTGTTTGGCTTGCTGGGGGAAAACACCCAAAATCCAGTTTCAGAAGGTCTCCTTCACCCCCAAAGTGGACAGAAGTTCCTCAGCAGTTCCCCAATGCCCTGCTACCCCAGCCTTGGGGCTCCCGAGCACACACCTCCAAGGCTGCAATGTGCAGCCTTAGCGGTCCTGCTCTCAAAAAAAGACTGAAAAATGGAAGCCAACGCTTTCCCCGTCACTCCCAAAACTCAGGCACGCCCCGGCCGTGCAGGCTGGGCTCCAGCCTGTGGTACCCACTGTCAGCTCTAAAGGAAGGTCTCCTCACCTTCATGAAGCCTCAGAGCTTCAACTCATCACCAGGATGGGACCAATGACCAAAAATAGAGCACATCAAGACACTTTCCCCCCATATCGCATTGTACCATCCAGCCCAGATGATGCTGTGGGGAGAGGGAGACAAGGCTCCCCTGTACGAGGTGCCCAATGTATCACCCACAAGACGATGCCTTTACTGCCCAACCCAGCAGCCAAACAGCGAATCCACCCCACCCTCAGCAGCTGGAGTGCCACCAGTCCCACCACACAGGACCAAGATGCTCTGCCCCTCTCCCCGCCAGGTGAGAGGCTTGCTCTTTTCCAAGCTCGCACTCTTCAGGGGAGCTTTTAGCCTTCACTTTCGGTTTCCAAGTTATTTATGGAGCCGTTCAATGAAGCCAACGTACTGACATTAGGCGAATTTAAATGCCACCACCAGCTCGCAGGAGAGCTTTGGAACATCGGCACCAGAGGGCTAGATTTCACTACTGCTGGGATATTTAGGTCAAGGACAGCAGGACACGCTTCTGTTCAGAGAAGTCCCCTGGGATCTTTATTGCTTGCACAGAGCTCATACAACCTTGGATTTCAGAGGTCTCCTCCAAGAGACCTATGCACAGCTGAACGGGGCTGGATTCCAATAGCTCCCCTGGAAAAAGGGGTAAGGCCAAAGAAATCCAATGGGATTGAACTGTGGGAGTGTGGGACAAGGTGGCCTCTCAGACCCCTACACCACTGACACGACCTGGCCCAATCTCTCCCAACACCCGCCAGCACAACGGGACCGTGCCAGACCCACACGCTCGTGGTAGTTTTCCACATTACACTGCTTCCTTTGGTGAACAACGTGATATTAAAACAAGCAAATAGATACTGCTTTTTTAAATAAGAATCAGGCACATGCTGTCCCTCGGCCTCCAGCCCTGGGATTTTCTGCTTGTTAAGAGAAAAATTTATAGGTTTTAATTTAGTTATTTTTGGTCCTGGGACCTAATTTTGGAGCTCAGTACCTTGGTAGGGCAACCAAAGCCCTAAGCAATTCAGTGCATGACAGGGGAACTGGCACTCTGCTGCTGATCTCAGCAACCCAACTGGAGGAGTCCGATTCCCCATGAAAGCGCTGGAAAATTGGGCCCCAACTGATTCCTCATCAGTGGCAAAAGGCTCATTACAGTCGAGGGCTGCACGAGACAGAGGGCTGGGGGGATCTCATCCTCGGCTCAAGCATTTCAGCCCTTTGAAAAGATGCTTCCCGAGCAACTGAGTTTCTGCTGCTATGGGAGAAGGCTTACGTATTAAAATAATTCTCCCAGTGGGAAGCCACGGCCTCTCTCCGCTGCAAGAAGAAAGACTCCACTTGGCAGGGAGGACTTAACTTAAAGAGAAGTTCCCCCACTTCTCCCAGTATAACCTGGACACATGCCTCCTAGAAACCAAACACGACAGCACTGCAAGTCCAGCGCTGCAGCTCCTGAGAGTGAAACAGCCTTTGTGTTACACAACGAGCCGAGGATGCGCTACCTTTCCTCTCCTGGGCTCGTTGGAGGAGGGAGGTCTGGCCAACATGGGGTTTTTGAGCAGCGAGGCTTTCATTAATGTCATGTTCCCAAGCCGGCACAGGCTGTAGCTCCCAGTTGGAAAGCTGGTCGCCAGCATTGGGGAGCACTGGGAGGGGAGTAAAAGGGTTTGAGTGATGCCCCTTGACTTGAGGGGGGACCATGTGGCTGGACAAAGGTTTCTTGGCCTCATTGGGGCAGCAGGACAGCCCAGGAGCAAAGAAACGGGGTAGGAAATGGAGAGCCCTGATGGGTTCACACACACACAGACCACAGGGACAGCCCTCAACACTCCAGCATTGGCAAGGAACAACAGAAGATCGTGTAGGACTAGGAGGAGCACAAGGATGCTTAAGTGAGAAACAATTGAACAAATGAGGACTCTTCAGCCTAAAAAACAGGCTGAAGAGGGAACAGAACATGATGGGCAAACCCCATATAGGGTGGAGAGGTGAAATGGGGAAGCGCTTGCTGCCTCTCCACCTGCACAGACGGGTTCAAAAGCCACACATGGTGGTGTGGCACAGCAGTGGACCTGCTGCATGGTGGTGGGACCTGCTGCAGGATGCTGCTGTGGAGACCCAAGGCACTTGAGGGCTGAAATTCAGAGACAAAAGGAAGCAAAATAATCCACCGAGAGACACAAAAGACCAAACACTTGCTCTGGCTCAGAAAGCCGCTGAGCTGCAATGTGCCAGTGGCAGGGGGAAAACATGGAGGAAGTATCACTGCACACTCGTTCTGTTCTCCTCCTCTTCCTCAAGCGTCTGCCGCTGTGAGAGACAGGATACAGGGCCAGATGGAGCTTGGCTGTACCAGGTCAGGCCATTCTCCGGAGGCCTGTCTGGCTCCTGCTTGTGACAGGCCTTGGCCGCGCTGGGGGAATTCCCTGTGCGCAGCCCCGGGTGCCTTGCGGCACCTCTGCGCAGCTCATGCGTGTGAAAGGAATCGGAACCAGGACAGACTCTCCCTTAAATATGGATCAGGATCAGCTCCATCTTTCTGGGTCAGCCTGGAAGAACAGCACGGACTCTGCGGTGAGCTCACCAGGAAAGCCCACAGGGACATCACGGAAGGAAACCAGTTTAACTGACTTCTGGTCTGGACTGCCCCAGAGTCAGCTGAACAGGAGCATCCGTGGGCTTCACTCCTTTCCCCTGCCTGTTCTCCTCAAAAAGGCCTGAGAGAAGAAAGCTTGGGATAACGCTGCCTCTGAATCAAACAAAACTGGCCTCAAAGCTGGCAACATACAGCGATACCTCCTCTCCACAGCTCTGCTCCTCTGCTGAGGATGACCAGCAGTGAGATTCCCCTTCCTGGCATCCCGAGGAGAAGGAAGCCACGCCAGATAGCCCAGCCTGCAAGCACCTTGCAACAACAAAAAAAATCCATCTGGGCTTCCGGCAAAGCCAAGCCGTTGCCAAGTCAAATTAGCTTCACACATGAGCCTCATGGAAATTTCCCAGAGCGCTGCTGTGTCATCTTGGGGATGCTCCCCAGCATGCCCTGCAAAGGGTTAACCCCAGGCCGCAGGGGTTCCAGGAATGGAAGTGGCCACTCTCGGGAGAGGAGAGAGCTGGAGCGTCAGAGGAGTCCGCTCACCATATTAACACATTTCAGTTCAATTTTGCTCTGCCTCTCGCTAGGGACAGCAAGCCAGAAAGTACACAAGTGATTTTTGTAGGTCACTGCTGAGCCCTGCCACCCACCTACAGGGACGGCACAGCAGCGAGCAGGCAGCCAGCCCTGCGGCAGAGCTCACCTGGACAGGGTGGTCAGGGCTCTGCTGGCCAGTGAGGACCAGGACAGGGCACAGGCAGCGCTGCTGCCTGTTTGTCCCCTTCCCCCGCACAACCGCACTGCCTGCACAGGGCAGGGGGAGTCTCTTGACCAGCTCATGCACAACAAAAGACCTGCAGCGTCTCCTTCAAAGCTCAACCAAGGTAGTGGTGGAGCTGTGAACAGTCCCCTTCTCATCACAGTCCCTTCCTACAGCCTCTTCTTCCCTCTCCATGCCGAAGGAGGTGAACAGTTGAGCTGTGGAGGTCCCAGGGTTTCATTCTGCTCTGGCTCAGTAGCGTAAGTCACCATGCCAGGTCCCCCAGCAGCAGCCGCAAATCTTCCCCAGGGACGAGGTGCTGCACGTCCTCCTCGGCCCGCCCACTGGTGCTCCGTGTTCTGCTGGTCCTGTTTTGAGCCCCGGGCACACTGTGCATGCCTGACCTGGGGCGTGTGGGTGCCACAGCTCCACGCCAGCCTGAGCAGTGGCCCTACACAGGCAGGGGAGAGGAGGGACCAGCATCTCCCCCAACTCCCCACTGCCCGGTGGCAAGCAGGAGCCAGGCCAGAGTCGCCTAGGGGGAACCATCATCCTTTGGTAGAACCCTTCAACATCTCGCCACCCCGAAAGATCCATCTCTGGGAGACCTCCCCTGCCTGACCATCAAATACCCTGCTGCTCTTTCCAGCGGGTCATTCTCCCAGGGTCCAAGATGGTCTCTAAGATACAGCCCAGAGCTGGCCCGTCCTGACCGTGCCTGACCAGGGCACCCAGGTGAGACACAAAGGCTGGACGGACAAATACACGAAGGTAGGACATCCAGTATCATGCACAGGCTCCCAGAGCTGCAGCTCCTAATCGCCTGCCACCACCTCTTGCCTGCCCACAGAGTAACCCCAGGATGGGGCTCACGGGACATGGGAGGAGAGCATGCCCCCCAGTGTATACTCAGAAAGAGGAAGAAGCAAAGGGGAGCCAGGAACCGGACGCAAAAGCACAAACTGAGCGCCCAGGCTGGGCTGCGCTCCGCCACACGTGGGCTGCCGGGCTCTATTTTAAATGCTGTGTGGCAAATACATGCAGGATGAAATCCAAGCTGGGGGAAGGGGAGGGTGCTGGGTGGCGGAGGTGTTCAAAATTAGGAGCTGAGCTCAGGCGAGGATGGCTTCTGGGACCAGATGGGGGAAGAGCCAGAATCGGGGCCTGTGTGAGATGCACAGCTGCAACACCAGCCCCGGCCGCACACTCCCAGGATGAGCAGCCCCGTGCTGGGTGTGCAAGGGGGGCACACTCCACTCTGCCCTCCTGGTGAGGTGGAGAGAACACGTGAGCCACGACGGCTGGGGAAGGATGGTGAGGATGCCCAGGGCAGCTGCAAGCCAGGCTGAGGAGCCGGCTTCCTCAGCAGCACAAAGGAGACCTCTGATCCCCCTTGGCACAGCTCCCAGCACAGGGGTCACCCCAAAGGCACCCCAGTCCTCAGCGTGTTTAAGGGGTAGCCTTCCTAGCGAAGAGGAACTGCATCACCTGCCCTTCACAGGCAGGGAAGGCGCGGAGACCTGGCCGAGCAAGGAACTGAGCCCTGATACCCTCCTCGCCTGCAGGCAATCCTCAGCACCCGCAAAGCCGGCTGGATTCTGCTCTCCCCTTCCGGATCGAGCCCGAAAACGCTGCCACCATCTCGCTGTGCTTCGCAAGATGCTCACCAACAGCGCCCCAGCACCCAGGCGCGCAGTGAGGCTCTGATGGGAGCTGGCAGATCTGGGATGGTACCTGCCCTACATTTACCAAGCAGGCAGGTTGACAGAATGAGCGAGTTTTTATATAGATTTTGGTGGCGGTGGTTTTCTTCACCGGCGGCGGGTGGAAGGGTGGGGGGAAGGGAGATGGCATATATTTTTATTCAAGCTTTTCTCTGCATTCTCGCTGCTGGAGCCGCACATTATTCATGCGCCCCTTGTAACTAGGCTGGTGGCTCTGGGTTTTGCTCAGAAGGGGCTGTACAGAATTAAGCAGCCAGTTAAATTATTAATAGTCTGTCGGGGGTGCCCAGGACGCCCGCTCCTGGCCCCCGCTGCCTTTCGGGGGGCTCCAGTGCCCCCCAGAGGCACAAAAACCAACTACAGCCGTTTGACAAACCTGTTCGCTGCTCTGCCCTACTTGGAGCCCGCAGGCACCCTGTTCTCCTGGCTTGGAAACCACCGGGCTGCGCAGCCTCACTGGACGGGTCCTCCTGCACCCGCTCTCACCCACCACGCACCCAAACCGGGCAGGTGCCAAGGGGGCTGCGGGTGTTTTACCCCGTCAGCGTGTTTGGGGCAGCTGGAGCAGGCACAGGCAGGAAGAGGAAAGGCAGAAAAGCCCGTCCGGCAGGGCAGAGGGCGCAGGGACACCTGTATTCAGCTGAAGGCACCTTCTTTGCATGGCTAGACCAGCAGAAGAGCTGCCACGCAGGGCTTTGTGCTCGACACCACCTTGGCAGGCTGCAAAACAGCACCCAAGTGTCTGAAGTTAGGGGCCATTCTCCGGCTGTGCCAGGACAGACGCTTGAAGGGTGGAGGATGCATGGGCTGGGCTCTCTCCACCCGCAGCAGAAACTGACCCTGACAGACACATCCTGCCCCCGCACGGGCCCTCAGCTTCCTTCTGAACCCCTCCAGTTTCCTTCCCGCAACCTTAGCATTTGTTTTCAGGCAGCTAAATATCATTCGCAACACCCGCTGCCCCCACAACAAAAGGCCCGAGTCAAAATGTCATGCGCCAGAACGCAACAACCGTGGGCTGCAAGGGGGCCCAAGCAGCGGGTGCTCAGGCCAGCCCCAGCTCCTTCCCGCTCGCAACCTCCTGTCTCTCCCTCTCCTTTCCCCTTTAGGATCAAGCCGGGCTGGAAACACACGGGTCAGTGCCGCCACCGCACACCCTGGCCACAGAGAACTGCCAGCTCTAACAGGGCTTTTTTTTGGCTCGTTAATTTTGCGCTGGGAAAGGTGTCAGACTGACAGCCCCGGGGGCAATCTTTCTTTTGCAGGACAGCTTCGGCACAGGCAGCAGAACATGGCTTTTCAGGTGAGTTCATTTTTAGCTTCTGGTTTATTTTTATCTTGTGGGATGCGTGTCAGACCAGTCGAGTCAAGCACGAGTCCTTCTCCTCCTCCCCACTGAACCAAGTCACTTGGCAGGCACTTTGGCCGGGCGCAACCAGCACCCTTCCCCTTCCCCGCAATGCCTGCCACACTCGGGCCCTCCTCTCGACCGCTGCCTGGAGCCAAGGCTGCAGGCTCCAGCTCGGCCACCGTCCTGCCACTTATCGTTCCTCTGCCCCCAGGATTTTGGTCCTCGGATGATCCCTTCCACACACCGAGGGACGACAGTCCCCGAAGCCTGAGCTCCAAAGCCTCTCTGCTCCTCAGGCGCATCAGCCACCCTACTCCTTCCAGGCCTTGGGGCTCTCCCAGCAAAGCCCGCTTCCCTCCGGCAGCTTGCTCTCATCGTCAATGTGTCTAAACCTGGCCCAGAGGACAGGGATCACTGGCCCAAGCTGTCCTCCTCGCCAAGCACCACTGGGACAGCAGGGACGGACCGCAGCAAAGCCCCACATACGACTAGGAAAGCAGTGGTGAGTGGGTGGGGGTGGCACGGCCATGGCATGGGGCTCTGACCAGGAGGGACACTGGGGAAGGAAGGAGGAGACGGCGATCTGCCACGGCCTGCTCGCAGCATCCCTCCCCGAGGCCAGGCAAAGCACTGACTCGGACAACGAGGAGACACGGGAATTTGAAACTCAAGGGCGCATGAGGCCCCAGTAGAGGGTGAGATCGCTTTGCCTGGGTTCGGGGTCAAGGTGACACCCTGGGAAGGACGAGTAGAACCTGCACAGGACCCAGCACTCAGGTGAGCGGTTCATAAAGGCCATGCCGGTCCGCTGGAGCTCACCTCCCGCTACTCAGCGGACAGAGCTGAGCTGCAAGAGTCACAGACACCCTGGGAGGACTTTGAAACAAGGACACTTTTGTAAGAACAAAGGCTGCTTAGCCCTGCTTGAAAGCAACGGAGTCTGGTGAAAAAACACAGCTAAAGGGAAAACTCT
>VYXH01004541.1:0-12174 GCA_013397275.1 Burhinus bistriatus | reverse complement strand
CAGGTCATTGGTAAAGATATTAAGCAGAACCAACCCTAATACCAAGCCCAGGGGAACACTACTTGTGACAGGCTACCAACTGGGTTTAACTCCATTCACCACCACAGCAGTCCTCGCTAACCAGGGACGTCCCAGTTGACTTCCGGTTAGCAAATGTGACGCCCATTCGCAAGAAGGGCCTCAAGGAGGATCCGGGAACTATGCGCTTGTCAGCATGACCTCAGTGCCAGCGAAAGGTTATGGAGCAGATCATCCTGAAAGGAGGTTGTAGTGAGGTGGGGGTTGATCTCTTCTGCAATGTAACAAGTGATAGAAGAAGAGGAAATTACCTCAAGTTATGCCAGGGGAGGTTTAGATTGGATATTAGGAATAATTTCTTCACAGAGTTATGAAACATTGTAACAAGCTGCCCAGGGAAGTGGTGGAATCGTCATCCCTGGAGGTGTTTAAAAGACATGTAAATATGACTCTTAGGGACATGGTTTACTGGTGGACTTGGCAGTGCTAGGTTAACAGTTGGACTTGATGATCTTAAAGGTCCCTTTCAACTTAGACAATTCTGTGATTCTATGATTCTATGATTACAGAGGACAAATCTTACAAGTAAAGACCAAGGTGGAGAATGCATTGAGTATCTCAGCCTTCTTCATGGTCTTTGTCCCAGGTCTCCTGTCCCATTCAGCAGTGGACCCTCATTTTCCCTCATCTTTTTGCTCTTAATATACCTGTACAAGCCCTTCTTGTTGCCCTTCACATCCCTCACCAGATTAAACTCCAAATGGATTTGCCTTTCCTCATATCCGGATGGGGCCACCTTTAGCTCTTTTGTGGATTACAAGGCCTGTCTTGTCCTCATCCCCCAGCACTCTTCACTTTCCAACCTGGGCCACCTCTTCCTCACTTGATTAGGGGTAACCATGTCCTTTCTTCATCATTCCTAGTTAAAAAAATTGCATGGACCTTATGTTGGCCAAACTAATCTTGGGATCCATGTGCCTTGGATTTAACACTTATAATACTCATTAATTTCAACTTGAAACATTGGGCAAAAGTGCAGTTATTTTCTGATTAAAACTTTGAAGGCCATTGTCTGATTGATTTGGTCTTCAAAAATGTTGAAGACTGATGTCTGATTAAGATTTTGAAGACAGCTGCATTATGACATTTTTTTCTATTCAAATAAATACCATTCAGAATCTATTTAGCAAGGTGGAAATTTTAAAATGTTGAAGAGTTTTAAAAGTAAATGTTCAAAAATGTACATTTCTCTTTAAACATTAAACATTAAATTTGAAGCCTGCTTCAGTCCTTTTTCTGATCTCTGAAGTCACGAGCATTCCAGTAAAGAGGACGATCTTTTAATTGCATTTGAACTGTTTTGTTCACAATTATAATGAATAGTTCAGAATATTTCAGGGAGTGCTTTTCATAAAGACGTTGCGTTGTCATGAAGTCCAAAATCTTCCCTGTTCATCCTGCTCTCCAGCCTGGATTTCTGGACTGGGTTTTGAATCAGAGACATTCAGTTTTCCAATAGTCTACTAATAGTGACTCCTCTTCCTTCCTGAAATCTTTTTTCTTCCATGGACAACTTGCAGTTTGTTCTCTACCCTGTAATGAATTTCAGTTTGTTCTTCAGCATACACAATGAACTAATCCTTAATGTTTTTCTTCTGTTCAGGCATCCTATCTTAAGTATTTAAATGAGATTTAGTGAAGGTGAATAATATAGCCACTGAAGCCCAGTAATTCAATTTGATACAAACATTTTATAATCATATTACCACAACAAATCATAACATATGTTTAGATGTTTTCAGCTTCATGTGTGTTCCTTGCTGGGTCTACTGTTATAGCCAATAACTGTAGTCCATCATTTACATACTTTATGTTTAGTTTGTCTTCCCAAAGCAGAATGCAGAAATACCGATAAATATAGGTTTGCTCACAGTTTTTGAAGATACAAAGTTTTTGTTAAATTATGTCTTCAGTTCAACAGCTACATCATTTAGCTCTGCATTGCTTCCTTTTAAGCCATGGGGAATAATCCTATTTTATACAGAGGAATCAACAGTACAACTAATAGAATCATAGAATAATATAATGGTTTGGGTCAGAAGGGACCTTTAAAGATTATCTAGTCCAAGCCCCTGTCATTGGCAGGGACATCTATCACTACATCTGGTTGCTCAAAACCCCATCCAACCTGATCTTTAACACTGAATATATTGTTTATGTGTCAGTAATAACAGCATATGTTATGTGAGCTTGTCAATATTGAGCAATTCTTCTTCTATTTAAAATACAAGATATTTTGTAAATATTTGTACAGCAGGGGGAAGGAATCTCTCAATATTAAATTTACTCAAAGAGTTTGCTTCTCAAAGTTGCTGTGTAAGGAATTATTTTTGTGTGTACAGACAATAGACCTTCTCTTGCAACTACCATCATTTTCCCCAGCTTCTGATTACTTGCAAAACAATAAATATTTGGTCAGAAGTTAATTGTTTCTGTTCAAACATTTGACACATTCCTCATTACTTTTAGAGCACGTGAGCTTTTCACCCAGCTACAGTTTCAATTAAGACGGATGAAATCATTAAATGTGTTGTAAACATTCAGTTTATCCATATAGAGTTTGCCAACATCTTGAAGGTGTTCTGTTAGGTTCATTCACTGTCTAATTATTTGTTATTGATACTGAATAACAGTATGATCGTTGTCATTTGTCATTACACTCTGTTGCAGACACAGGTTTTCATTGTATGGCTGGTGGTCCCGAGAAGATTTCAATTAAGTGAACAGGAGAGATAATAACATCTCATGAAAGTCTGCAGTTTCCTTGTGAAATAAAACCGCTATTTTCCTATGATTCATCAAGAATAGCAACAAATACTGTACCTGATGAGCAAATACTGTACTTTCCTATACTCAAATTTAACTTGCTTTTCCTGATAATTATGGCTCCTAACCAAACAAACCAAGTTATGTTTTGAGGATTAGAATTGTCACTTCTTGCTGCTGAAGTATCTCTAAAAGAAAGCTCACAAGTCACAAGATAGTTGTCTTGGTTAAAGAGTATGTAGAAGTGACATATGCGAAAGTACCTTCAGTAGTTTGAATTCTGTGATTCAATTGCAGTTTTGTTACATTTTGTATTCTAACAACTTGCCTGAGAAAGTAGATAATGTGTGATATCATCTTTGATTAGCTCATTAGGACTGAAGCCATGGAAAAATACTACTGCATGATGGTAATTGTGCTGGTAATTTATAAGCCATCTATATCCTCGCCTTCTGTGAGGGTATATAATCCTTCACCTATCTGTGAAGTATTCCCTGTGACTTCTCAAGTGGTAAAGCCTAGTCCTCTTAACTACCTTTTATTGCAAGCAGCATACACCTTTTTGGATGAAATCCGCAGTAAGGACCACAGCAAAACTTGTAGTTGAGTATTTTTAATTAGATTTTTTAATGGAGGGAAAATTTTTGTTTTAATCTATTTTCATCCTTTTCTTATAGGAATAAGTAAAACATATAAATACAGCACACAAGGGTGTAAGTATGGAGCATGCTAAGTAGGCAAAGCTTCTTCTTAGTGGCTGACGTATATGCCTTGCCTCTCATGTGTACACCTTTCCTCACATATAGATTGTTGGTTTAGTTATACATGCCATCTATACCATATGTTCTACTTTAAAACTTACCCTCTTGTTAACTGGAAACAGAGAGAGGCACAAAAAGGTGGGGATTTTCAATCCATGCCAGTAGCCACCTTTGTGTCTCTGATCCTCTTCCCTACAAACAAAGAAGATGAGGTATAGATCACCTTTCTGTAGTTGCTTCCTTGTTCCATTTCCACCTTTCCCTCTAAATTGAAAAATACCTTTAGATGAAAGGACTTTTCTTTACAAATGTGGCTTGTTCTTCAGGGAAGAAATGTGTATAAAGCCATTCAGTTTGAATGTTAATAGAAAACAATTAAGCTGCCTTCTGGGTCAATTTCTGTACTTTTTGGCTTTCTACATAAATGTGCTTGCAGTTCTTTTCAGCTGAAGCTTCTAATGCCTAGACCTGTGAGCAACTTTTCATCACAACTCTAAAACTGTGTGATGGCAGTGGAAATTGCCTTGATAATGCTCATTTACTTGGTCACAAAGGTGTTGTGAGGTTTAAATAATTAATACTTACAAAACACTTCAAAATCTTTAGTTTAAATGATGAGATGGCAGCTCTTAAAATCTGGGATGTGTTTTGAAATCTTAGAGAATATTACCTAATACATAGAGAATTGCTTATGTATTATTTGAGACTACTTCAGATAATGAGGTGTTTTTACCTAGTTATAGAAATCCTATTAAATGCAAAATAGTAACAACAGGTCTGGCTGGATGCAGGTGGTGAGAGAATTTTGTACATGAAGGACTCTGAAACATGTACTCAGCAGCAGTGAGACTTAAATGGGCTACTTTTGTTCCCTCAGAATGACTCATAACCTCATCTGAAACACATTTGCTGCGGTGATCTGGGGTTGCTTATTACTGGGAGAGCTCAGTGTGAAAAGATTAAATCACTGTGTGCCACAGTAGCCTGTTCGTACAAGTTAAAACTGCTGTGACTCACAATAGGAAGCAGGGTATATTAGCCTGGGCAGAACTATGTTAATGTACTCCTTCTGCTGTACTCAGAGCGGTAGGAAGATGTTTGGTGGTAAGGGGAGTTGCACCTCCTTCTTTCTCCTCTCCTCTCACTGAAATTCTTCTAGCTCCTTAGGAACTCTTCGTGGCTACTTCCAGGGATCTGTCGTTTCTGTTGGCAGTGTGTCAGTAGCAACTGACAGCACTCAGGCTTTTTGGTTCTCATTTTGATGATGTTCTTCCCATACTCTACTGCAATGCTGATGATACAGATTTCGAGAGCTAGGCTGGTTATCTTTACACGATACATTGCAGGCATCAATGTAGACATCAGTGTAGAGAAGATTCACCTCACTTAGCTTCAGATGTGTGCATCTGAAATTGTTAACTCCCCTTACCGTCTTTGCAGAGAAAGGCAGGGTTACCATTCTGATAATGAATGTATGATCAGGCCCTCACCTAACGATGAGGTAAACCACTTTTTTGAAGTATTTCTAGAAGGAATTTAGAGGAAATCTAGACAATTAAATCTAGGGGTTGGACTAGATGACCTTTAAAGGTCCCTTCCAGCCCAAACTATTCTATGATTCTACGATTCTATCATCTATCATTTTAGTCATATGCCTCCCACCCTAAATAATAAAAATTATTCTGTGGCTCTGTGATGTGTTGTCTGTTACTCGAGGAGATAGTCATGTCTTATATATATCTGCCTCAGTATTCCCATTTGTACGTTATCATGAAAATTGTGATTCTGAAACTGAAAGCATTGGTAAAGGAAACACTGGCTGATGACAGGGAGTGGGAGCGTCTAGTGTATTCGTGTTTGTGCTGAAAGACCAACGTTCTCATGGTGAAGCTGGGCACTTTTTTCCAATGTTATCCCTTCATATCCAAGACTCCATTATTTCAAGAGAAAAAGATAAGTCATTTTGATTTTAGGAATTTGCTGGTATTTTTCCAAATTTGTAACAGCATTTAGCTGTTATTGTCTCTTTTGGCAGTATTTGACTCTGGAATTTTCCATAACTCAATTCACAGCAGGGCTTGCTGGTACAGTCATACTCTGTTTCGACTAATTTGCCTCTATCTGGAGGAAGCTACAGTCATCTAATACAGTTTAAGCTCTGACACATCTCAAAGAGCCCCTGTAGGTCTTCTGTATTTTGAATACTTAGACTCTACCTTTAGGATGGATTTCTCATCACTGTGCCATCGTTTCCTTGGGTGGGTAAATGACAGCCAAATCTATTTTACACTTCCTTTTGATCCACACACTGCAGTCTCTTATGCTAGGTAATGATGACCTCTATTATATGTAATTTTTGATGCTACATATCTTAATAAAGTTAAAATGGTTTGCATCTCTAGGTTACTTATGGTATATTAGCATTTGCAATGTCTTCCAGTGAATGTTGTCCACATTTTTCTGGCAGATGAAATTGATTTTTTCCGTACTCTGCTCGTATGACCTGTAGTCTTGTCACAGGCACCTTTGAAGACTCATATTGATTTTAAGGCACTTAATAAATTACCAAGTCCAACACCTGAAATGTCTCTAACATTTCTTCCTGACCTTCCATTGTCTTATATTTCCAGCCATTTAGTCAGAGCTGCAGCGGATGATTATATGTCACAGTAGCAGTCCTTTTGAAAAGTTCTCTTTTTTACCTTATCTGGGTGGCAGAAACAGCAGCTTTAAAGGGATTTACGTTTCATTGCAATTCAATCATGTTTTGAGTGACAATGACAGCCAAAACTCAGGCATATTACTTCCTATTTTGTGCCTTCTTTGTTGTTTCTTACCGTAACTCTGAGTATGCTGTTTCTTGGAGCTACCCTGGATATTTCATTAACCTGCAGTTTAGACCTTAGAAATAGAACTCATCCCACATAACAGTAGATATGCAGGCATAATTTTATGTTTATACTAATTCAATATGAAATTGTTTCACACTAATTATAATTAATGCCTGGTGTTTGTAGATATAATTTCTTGATGAGATTTTAAAACCAGAGCTTTTGAAATGGAATAAAGACAGCTGCTGTAATATTGTTCTTAGCTGATCAATTAGCATGCTTATAGTAAGGCATCCTATTTAAAATTACTACAATTTTCCTTCTTGTTCCATTGTGCAGAAAATTCACAATAGTTAATAAAAAGGCAAAGATCTGGGTAAGGGGGTAGGAACATAGATCAGGATGCACAAACAACCCAGAGAGTAGTGTAAACACTATGCTACGCAGGGACACTCACAAGCTTTTCCTCTCTACCTCCGCAAAGCTTGAGTCTGCTGCACAATGAATTATCTTTGCAGTGCAGGGAGGTTGAGCACGCGTGCATGTCCACATGTGTGTCTGCCCTATAGCCCAAAAAGTGACTGGGATGCTTAAGGGAGTGCAAAGGACTTAGAAACTGTTTTGTATCTCTTCAGAATAAGGAGGTACAAAATTTCAGCTAGTCACCCTAGCATAAGTATTGTTTTAAAAAACAAAGGATATGGTAATTTAAAAGAAAACACAATGTCTGTGTGCAACCAGAACTCATAGTGGTGTGGGAGCCCTCCATCTATTACACCCCTGAGGCTGCAGGTAGATGGGATTCCCAACACTGGGAAGCCTGAGACACATCTGAGTTTGCACAGGCACAGAAATTTAACGGCCTGATAAAATTAAACTTAATTTTTTAAAGTGTTTTCAGAACTAAATGTTTACCAACCATTCCTGGAATTGTGAAATTGTGTGCAGATGCAGTCATTCTGTCCATAGTCCTCTTCTATTTCTTAAAGAGAATTTTCTTTCTATAACACTGGAGGGTTTCCTATACTACAGATTATGTTTTCCTTTCTCATTTTTTCAATTATGATAGAAAATATTGCAATAAGAAAAGAAAATTTCTCTTCCACAAGTGTTTACTTCTAGGTATTTCTTAGTGTGAAATGTGTCATTTAAGAATCAGAGAAAATTACTTCCACTTGTCACCTCAAGTGTTCCATCCAGCTATGCATATTTTTCACTGGTTGTGATCACTCTAAAATAAAATGCCTCTACACTATTTCTTTTATCATACCTCTGGGTAGTCAGATAGTGTTACCATATGGAAAGCTAAGAAAAAGAAAGAATGAAAATAAAATTTCCCAAAACATTGGGAAACCTTTTTCATTTTCAGAACAAAAGTAGGTAACAGAGATTTACATTTCATTACAGGGCAATGGTGTTCAGGGTCTTAAGACATCTTTGAAAATGTTGCTTCTAGTGACTAGAGCAGAAGATATTCAGGAAGTGTATGTGGAGAACTGGAACCAGCCTTCCCTCTTTTAGGTGGTTTAAACTTAAATGAGAACTTTTTGCTGAATATATAATGTTGAAGTCTGACATTATCTCTTGTTTTCCTCATTATTTATGTATCACATACATTTACTGGGTCACATTGCCTTCCACTTCTACACAGAAGGGAAAAAGTAATTTACACATTTTGCCTGCCATTTCTGTATTTTTATATCTTACATTAAAATTTAGGTGGTCTTTTTTACTAATATTTTATGGTCCATATTTTGTCCTTCTAGAATTCTGCTTCTTTTAGATTAAGTTGTTTATGATTACTTCCTCCCACCCCATTTCTAACTAGTCATTACTTTTTGTTGTTTGCCTTTCAGCTTCTTGAGTAAAATCCAATCCCTGCTGTGCAGGTTAACAGTTTTCCTGAGAGACTGAAACTGCTGATTATCTTTCCCACGTTAATCTCAATCATATACTGATTACTCTCTTACCTCTCTGATTGCTCTGGTCCATCCTGCATTTCTCCCTGAAAACTCAAAAGACCCTCGGGCGTCATCTGCTAGTTAAAAGCATTAGTGGCAACAGAAGACCGCTAGATCTTAAGTTCATTATTCTTTCTAGAAACAGTGTCGGAACCTTTATATTAATAACATGTGGGCAAACTTTCTATTACTCAGGGTTAATTGCTGCTGAAAAAGCAATGTCTGCTTTCCTTTTAAAACTATTGATAGCGATCTTCACCCATTTGCTTATAAAATCTCTACCTTATGTCTCAGAGGAGTGCAGTGGCCAATCAACACTTGTATTATTCAGCCTGGTTAATTAAAAGACTGAATTCTTCAGAAAAATGACTCAACTCCCTTTTGCTTACTTTTTTTTGCCTTTGTTGCTTCATTATGCAAATGCAAATCCACCATCAATAACCGCATTTGTCCATCATCCAAAGCTCACAATGTCCTTGGTGACCTCAACTTCTACAATGAATGCCCTGCAGGCGGTTTGATAAGTAGGACTTCACACAGTAAAGTCACCCTGTTAATTAGCATCCTCACTGAAATGTCATTGTTTTTCCTTGCAAAATCAAGCTTTAGTAGTCTGGACAATACAAAACTACATAAGACATTCCAGTCCCACTATTGAGAGGTTTTTTTTTTAACCAAGTTATCTGCTGACACAGTTTACATATCCTCCCCTATGAGGGATGCGTTCGTTTTCTCATCCTCCACGAGCAACTGTGAATGAAATAATTCAGAGCCCCCTCCAAATTTCCTGTTGCACATCTGATTTAAGGTTAAGTAGTATGCACAGGAGCATAGAGTCTATGTAATATTTTGCATGTTTATGAAATTAAAAATAGGAACAGTTATACAGTACAGGTTCCTGTTAGGAATATCTGTTCTTTCTGTGTGAGCCATATGCTTGCCACTATTGCTGTAAGGGCAGGCAGAAGAAGGTGTAGCCTTAGAGACTGAACATTTGTGATTTCCACACACCATTCCAGGGTGAAGAATCCGGGCAGATTCCAAATAGCATATATTAGACTAGAGAAATAGAAGTATGAATGGCTTTTTGTTGCTGTAACCCTCCTCCTTTTTTCTCCAACGTGGTATGTTGCCAGATGCCATCAAATGAACCATCAGCTTCTTCAGTGTGAGCCCATCAGTTGTGTGCAGCATATCAGGACATTCTACAGGGAATTCCTAATATTGCAGAGTGCAACATGCAGTATTTTGTTTCCCCTCTTCTCCTTTTTTTTTAATTTATTTTCCTGTCAGGACACTTTGCCATACAAATTATAGAAAAGATCCCAGAAGCACTTTTTGGACTAAGAAATATTTCCCATCTAAGACTATCACATCTTCTTGATGTTTCAGTACTTTTGTTCACACTACCCATCATGAAAAAGGAGAAAGATGAGCACTTTTAATCATTCCTAGGCAAGAGTGAGTTAAAAAAAATTGAATTTGGAAGTCATGCAATCTTTGGCTAGTTGCTGTAGAATCTGAAAATTTATGCATGTAGCATGTGATTTCCAGTAAGAACTCTTCTAAGCATTGCTTTTGGGTACAAGACAACAACTTTCCCTTTGTGTTCCTGTTTCACGTTACTAATTAACACAGTAACTGTCATCAAAAGGCCAGTAGGCATTGATCTGTTGATCTCCCAAAGTGATTAGCAACATGAAATTTGCTAACAGGATTTACTTGGAACATCACTGAAAAGCAGAAAGGCCAGCTCCACCTGTGTAACAATTTAAAGTGGAAGGTTTGTCACATTCAAAGTGCGACTCCTTAGTTCTCAAGGTGAATAATACTGATATTGCTACTTTACACGAATGTTGCTTATAGCTATTCTTGCAGTGAATGATTGTCCTTCATTACCTTAGCACAAGCTGTCAATGATAAATTCTTCCGTATGAAAAATTTAATGACAATACTTAGATGAACTGCTCCTAATGGAGTTATGAAGACTTGCTGATTTTGTTATGAAAATATTTAGAGAGATTGTGATTAGGGAAACTGGATTTCAATAAAATAAGGAGAACCTGTTAAAACTTCTGCTTCGTTATTAGTATTTCTATTTCTTATTCAAGTGGAAACATGAAAAAAACCCCATGTGTATTTGTTTCAATGTGTGTGTGAGAGAGAGAGAGAGAAAGAAAGAGGAGAAGGATTTGATAGAGAGAAGATTTACTGGAAAGAAAGTGACAAAGTTTGTGTTTTTGCACAGATTCATCTCATAGGACATTTTCCATGAATGAAGCTAAAGGAAACGTAACTTGCTTGTACAACTTCTCTGCTTGTTCCTTGTAATAGCTTTTGGTTGCGGTTGACTCTTTTGGTAAGGTGTTTGTAGGATGGAATGTGCTAAAGAAATAATATTGTCACAACATTTCATATGCTGTCAAGAAATTCCTTCTTAAAATCTATGATATTAAGTCAACTGTAATTTTTAATTGAAAGTGTTGAAATGGTTCTCCACCAAACAGAATATTGAAACTGTGTAATTTACATAATAATAGTCTGATTTGCATATTTATTAGTTTCATTTAATTTGCTGCGAACAAAATGTTCTAATCTGGTTTCAGGATAATCTCTAACCTTCTGTTGTTCTTCAGTTAGTGCACACACATACACACACATAGACATACACATACTGGCCTTCATCTACGTTTCATAGAATGTGTTTGCTTTTTTCTGAAAATACATTTCTCAATTCCAAGAAAGAGATTTGTTGTGGGAAATCCCAAGAAAAAAAAAGAAAATAATTATGTTCTCCAATTTTTGTTTGATTGTTGTTTTTCATTTTTGTGGTCTTTTCTGGGGTATTTATGTTGTTTTTATGGTGACTGAGCTAATAATTACAATTACAAATGCAAAAGTTAGCAACTGAAGTTTTTGAAGATACTGTTTTAGTGACGACTATCCATCTCTACATTTAATGGTTTGTCAATATTTGACTTATTAAAAAACTACATTTCATAGAATCATACGATCTTCTAGGTTGGAAGATCATCAAGTCTAACCATCAACCTAACACTTCCAAAAACACTGCTAAACGACCACATCTACCCGTCTTTTAAATACCTCCAGGGATGGTGATTCAACCACTTCCCTGGGAAGGCTCTTCCAATGTTTGAAAGCCCTTCTGGTGAAGAAATTTTTCCTAATATCCAATCTAAACCTCCCCTGATGCAACTTTAGGCCATTTCCTCTCATCTTATTGCTTATAACTTGGGAAAAGAGGTCAATGCCCACCTCTCCACAACCTTATTTCAGGTAGTTGTAGAGAGTGACAAGGTCTCCCTTGAGCCTCCTTTTCTCCAGACTAAACAACCCCAGTTCCTTCACCTGCTCCTCATAAGACATGCTCTAGGCCCTTCACCAGCTTTGTTGCCCTTCTCTGAACACACTCCAATACCTCAATGTCTTTCTTGTAGTGAGACACNACATGCTCTAGGCCCTTCACCAGCTTTGTTGCCCTTCTCTGAACACACTCCAATACCTCAATGTCTTTCTTGTAGTGAGACACCCAAAACTGAACACAGTATTTGATGTGGGGCCTCACCAGTGCCAAATACAGCGGAATGATCGCCTCCCTAGTCCTGCTTGTCACACTATTCCTGATACAAGCCAGGATGCTGTTGGCCTTCATGGCCACCTGGGCACCCTGCTGCCTCGTATTCAGCCAGTTGTTGACCAACACCCCCAAGTGTTTTTGTGCCAGGCAGCTTTCCCAACCACTCTTCCCCAAGCCTG
>VYXH01004538.1:6573-24371 GCA_013397275.1 Burhinus bistriatus | reverse complement strand
AAAGGGAAAAAAAATCGCAAAACCCCACCAAAATACCCTAAAACCAAACCCCAAACGCACGCATCCATCGGCTAAAGTTAGGAGGCCGAAGGGGAAGGGGAAGCCAGCTGCTGCCGCGGAGCTTCGGCTCCCCGGAGGGCGCGCTGCGGCCCTGCCCGGGGGCTGCCCGCGGGGGGGGCTGGCTCTGAGGCCTGCGGAGGGCAGAGGGGAGACCTGGGAGGTTAGTGTTGTAAAACCCACTATCTGGGGCTTTCTTTCCCTTTTCCCACCTAACACCTTTGCCTCTCAACGAGGATGGAAGCTGTGAAAGGGAAGGGGACATGCCTGCCTTTGGTGTTGGCTTGTTTTCATTTTGGAGGTTGGGTTTTTGTGTTTTTGTTTTGTTTTTTTTTTTTTTTTTTTTTTTTTTTTTTTTTTTTTTTTTTTTTTTTTAATTAGCTGTATTTCTTCACTCCTTGTTTACATAGTTGAATCTAGCATCTAACTTAGTGGCTTGTATTTTGTAAGGAATACAATCTTGGAAAATCTTGCACATGTAAGTCATGCCTGCAGTAGTAAAACTCCTACCCTTCAGAGCAGCTGTGAAGCATTAACAGGAGGCTGTTTCAGGTGCCCCATCCATATCCTATCCTGGGAGCCTACCGTATCTCATGGAAGGCAACAGTTGCTTTGCTTCTGCCTGCTACAAGTAATGCAAGGTATGTGGTTATACAGGTACATAGCAATTAGCAGCATTATTACAAAAGGCATGTTTGCTGTTCCTTGATATAGAAAACACTGACCTATTACAGAAGAATTATCACCGTCTGCTTTGAGGGCATGGAACTGCAAGCAAGCTGCTTGACTACTGTAGTGCCAAAGAGAAAGAGCTACATAGTCACTTTTGCTAAAATTACAACTATAACTTTATGCTGAGGGTGGTCAAGGTGGGAACTCCTTCAGGCTAGAGATCCCATGGCTTCAGGATTTTTTTCAGTTTAGCCTTTTCTGTTCTCTGGGCAGAATCAACTCCATAGATGCTTTAGGACACACCTGCTAATGTAACACTACATCATAATCCATGTCCCAGAGTTTAAGACTCATTTAGAAGTTTGCAAACTGTGGAGAATATGATGTTGATGACCTTTTTACTCTACTGAAGGTCTGCAAAATCAGCACACAATCTTTAAATCTCTATTCAAAGTTATTTCAGGTA
The DNA here is from genome assembly GCA_013397275.1 of Burhinus bistriatus. Classification (NCBI taxonomy): domain Eukaryota; kingdom Metazoa; phylum Chordata; class Aves; order Charadriiformes; family Burhinidae; genus Burhinus; species Burhinus bistriatus. The sequence goes on along the minus strand of VYXH01004538.1, from coordinate 23,176 downwards.
TAGAACACCTTTTTTTCTGTTGGGTTTTTTTTGGCGGGGGGAGGGGAGGAGGGAGGAAAGAAACACTTATTGCACAGGAGCTAGATCCTCAGGTTTATAATAACACCATGTATGAATTAAAAATTAAACAAAAGTTTTTTCTCAGCTTTGCTTTCTCTGTACGTGTGTTCAAAGTTTCCTTAGAGTTCAATTCTTTACTTTGTCATCCTCCTATCATTTTTTTCTCTACTGATTTATTCTAAAGAAAACAAACCTTGTAATGATACTTGAACTTTCGAACTTGCAGAGTTTTAAATGTGTTTAATAAGAAGCAACAAGCTTTTGACTCAAAGTTTATGCAACAGGGATAGATGAAACCATTAGAAAATAGAAAGATAAGCAAATATTTATTTAAACAAGCGTAAGTGGTTGATTTATTGATTTCTTTCCCATAGGCAGTTGTGCGTATTTATATTGTGAATGGAAAATATTGTTTAAAATCAAAGCTTAGTATTTCTAGGTCCGTGGAAAACAATTGTCTCCACCTTTACCAATTAAATATATGAGTAAGTAATTATAAAGCAGTTGCTTCATAATTTGAAAGCTAAATATTTTTGTACTTTTTAGTGGTAGTAGCTTTCTAGAATACCTTCCTGACATAAGAAAGAATGCAGGCAGGTTTTAAAGGAGTCAGGATCCTCTGAGTCTGCTGATCATGGATATTCATACAAATGTGGCTATTCTCTGAATAATGTTATTCATTGCTAGTGCAAGTAAATATTTGCCTTGTCTAATAGTATTTGATGACCAGTAGATACAGTTTGAGGTAAGTTTCAGAATCAGGTTTTTTTGGAGAACTACAGAAAGGTGTACACAGCAGTACAATTCCCACTACGCTAACAACTTTGAAAATTCACATCATATCTCTGTTCCCACGTTAGGGTTGCCTGTCCAAGACAAAAATTCAAAGGTCAAATTTATTCTTACTGTATATCTCTTACCTTTTTTAGCATTATTCAAAAGCAGAAATAAGCATCTACAGAAGAGTTTTCAGGATTGTACTATATGAGTTTTTCCTCAGTGGTTCCACAGAAGTACATCAACTCACTTAAGAAGTGTCGATAAAAAATCCTTTTCCAATGGAGGAGAGTCCCAGTTCCCTCATCAGTGATTCTTTAACAACAACGACAACAAAAAAGCATCATAATGCAACAGCCAAAGGAAGGGAGAGGAAAAGGGAAGCTACACAGATTCCTGTCTCTTACGGGTAGCAGGGTTTGGCTTCTAGATGAGGGTTTTTTTGTGCCATAACGCAGTCAAGTTCTAAACAATTTCTCAGTTGACTGCGAAGTTCCCTACGTATTACATATTACACTATATTTCACCTGTTTCTTCATCTAAGAACAAGTTAGTATAATGTAGGAAATCCTTTGGGCAATTTATTCCTGGAACTAACATTTATGTTATATGGGTAAGCTTTCTTCCAATCACTAGTGCTATTTTTCCAGCTTACTTGTTCCTGTCTTGAATAAACTTGCGCTGATTATCCTGTAGCTGAGTAATAGAATTGTGCAGATTACAAGGCTATTGATATTTTCCGCTGAGCTCCTGAGGACTTTGTTTATCCAAAATGTTGCTACGTCTCTCTTGATGCAGCTGAAGAGTAATACAACCACTCAAAGTACCTGGCAGCCACTTTTGTCTGTAGCAACCTCTAGGCTTTATTAAAAGTTACACTCCAAGAGGCTGTGCAGAATGTTAACACTTAGTGGTATTTTCTAGACCAGTTATTAGCACCCATCACATTTATTTCCCTTTAACTCCTCTGGCTGATCCACTGTTAACCAGATGTGCCCACTCCCACAGATGCAGGCATATGAAGTCCTAACAATCTTGAGAAGGCTGCAAAAAACTAAGGGGTGGGTGAAAGGCTGGTGTCAGTACAGTTTTTCTTGAGAGCTGGTTACAATATAAATAACCACTAGTGGTGAAAATTCTGCCCTCAGCTAAAAAAAAGTGTGTATTTTGCTAACGGTAGGTTTGAGATTTTTAAAAATCTGGTGTGATGTAAAAATGCTTAGAACTCAAAACATCTGATTTTCCGACATGCTCATGTTACTGAAAAGTAGCTGAAATAGCTCTGATCACACGCAGTTGGGAGAAGTTTTAAATCACTGCTTTTTCTTAAGTAGTTATGTTTGACTTCATGCAGGACAGTCAGAAGTCTTTTTCACTGAATATCTTGTAACAAAATCATAAAACAGCTGCAGGTACTTCCCTCTTTCTTCTGCTTGCACATTGTTATTCTTCAATAGCAAAGGCAGACAAAATCATATACTGCTCTTTTCTGCCGATCCAGTTTTCATAGTTGTTATGCTTCCTTAAGAGTGAGCATCATCTTCCAATCATCTTCGAATCAGGAGGGTACCAATTAAAAGACCAAGAAACAGTGCTCTGTGACAACCAGGAAGAAGATGGATATTGTGGTTTGGGTAGAGGTAGAAACCTGGAGAACAACTACATTAGAAGGAACTTTTACATGTTTCATAACCTCCTCTTTTGTTAGGTGGTTTACATGGAAGTAGTTGATTGAATAAAAAAGGTAATGAGTGTAGAAGTGGGGCAGATCAAGCTTTAGAAAAAACATGAGCAAAAATGTATCAACCTAGGTTCAATGACAGAAGTAATATCAGTTTTGCTATAGTTAAAAGTGGGGTTTTTTTGATGGCTCACAGTGGCTTTTTGGGTATTGTTGATATGGAGAAAGAACTTAAACGCAGAATACTTGATACCAATAATATTTCAGTTTTACTCCTAAATTACGTACACACTTTTTCTTAACTATTTCTAGCTAAGAATATGTTCTTACCTACTACAAGAGAGAGCAGTGGTAGAAGAACATTGGAAATCCCGGAGTCATTCACTCAAGAAGTACTTAAAAAATGAGAAATATGTTTTTTTTCTGGGCCTTCATAGACCACGGTCATTTTAACCTGTGAAAAACGAACACAGGATTTTTACTTGGTAGTGGTTTATATCCACCTTTCTTAGGAGTAAACAGCTATGTAGGATATAGAGATTTGAAGAGAAACAGACCCCAAATGTTATGCATATTTCAAAATTGGGAGATTAAAATAAACTCAATTTTGCACTAAAAAATCATGTGTGGCTTTCTTTTTAGGGTGGGTGGTTTAGTTTCTATTTGTTTTGTTATTTTACACAGTGATAAAATTTCACTCCAGCTGACTTGTTTATTTTCTTTGGCACTCTGTGTACTTTGTGCATGTCATTGCTCAGTAACTCACAGTAGCTGCACTCCTTAAAAGGAATAGACTCAGAGAAACTTTCTTACTGGCCCAAACAAGTTTGACAGGTTCAATGACCCCATATACTGGTGCACTGAAAAATATCCCAGATTCAACCACCTTCCAAGTACACATTATTTAATATACCCTTACCCTTCAACAGAGATGCCTGGATTAAAGGATACCAATTAAAGTAGTATTTAGAAAGTGAACAATTAATTGGATAAAAATCACAAACCAGTCTAATTCTCAAAAGGCAAAACTGGTCCTTTCAGTAGGAATACTTTGAAAACAACCAGCAGCAGCAGCTCAGGTTTCTTTCTAACAGATGTCTGAGACTTAACATAGCCAAATTTTGCTAATTTAATGGCGTGGTAGGTCAATTTCCTCTTTGCAATGTGAAGTTACCCACTATCCTAACACTTCAAACAAGCAAAAAATTATGGAAGTAAAATAAAGTAAAATAAAACTGCTGGTGCACCTTATCTCATGAGAGAAATAAAAAAGACATTAAGGAATATGAGCAAAAGAGGAAGCAAAGGAATTTTCAGATTATCATTCTCATAAGTGGAAGGATAAGAGACAGACTCCTGTCTTAAATCCTAAAGGTTTGACCACATAGGAAAATTTTCCTGTGTAACTCCATATGTGCATGCTGCTATTAAGATTTACTAATGTTCTGTTTTGTAAAGGCTTATGTCGTGCAGGAATAAAGGAGCTAATGCACCTTTAACTACAAGCCTGCAATCCTGTTATACGAGGAAAGAAATCTATATTTTTAATATTAAAACCACATTCAGAATTAATATTAAATAAATATTTCAGTATCTATGGAGGAATTAAATGCACCACCTCCTGTTACATTGATGAGCCCTAACAGCACTCTTTAAATTCTGCCAGGTTCAAGTATTTTACAGTGCTGATAAAAACACATTAAATAACAGCCGGTTCAAAGATAGACTTAGAAACATATTGGATTAAAAGATGTTTTGGAAAAGATACATGTTTCTGTTGCTGGCAAATGCAATAAAGTTTTGCATTTTTATGTTATCTTTTATCATGTAGTGTAAACTTCACTAAAATTAATGTGTTACCTCCCACAGAAGCCTGCTTGGGTGGACTGTTTTTACTCACGGTGCCCCACTGCCCCTACGTGAAAGGCAAGAGAGCAATGAATCCATTTCCACTGGATCGCACCATGACTATGGCAGAGCTGGAACAAGAAACCCGATTATATCAGTTCTCGTCCTGTTCTACAGTTTGTCATAAAGCATTCAGTAACATTCAGGCAAATGTTTCTGACAATTTATCCAGGTGTTTACTTGTGCTGACTGATGGCAGTATTTAATTAATTGAACTACAGCTGACAGCAGCACACCAGCACTGTTCTAGTCTTCTGGTATTTCTCTCGGAGTTCATGATTTGTTAAAATTTCACATCAAACAGAACAAGACCTCCTCAGAATTTTTGGCTGCAAGTTATCTGGTCCCGTTTTAATTCCTGCTCAGTACTATTCACAATTATCCCTATTTACTAATGGATTAAAAAGTATTTAATCATGCTGATGTGACAGCACCTTGCTGTGTTCCCTTCAGACATATACCAGGTATCAGCATCTGCTATGCCTACTTCATAATTTCTTCATCCTCATGTTTTACCATTTGCATAAAATCACGTAGAACATATAACATTGCTAATATATTCTAATGTAGTTTAAAATATCTGCATTTTTAGTCTCACCTTATCGTAAGAACCTCATGCTTAAGTATTTAAACTTCCCTGTAACATTTTCTGTACTCCCTACCTTTGTATTCCTATGATTTATGACTAGCTTTTTAATTTTTTCTGTATGTTGCATTTCCTTTCCCTTCCCTTTGCTACTGAGTCAAGATGAACTTTTAGCCAAATCTGTGTTGTTATTGAATCTTTTTTTCTTGATCTAATAAATTTCTTAAAAATTGTGGGTTTTCTTTGCAGTATTCTGTGCTTGGTTTTGTTCCATACCTCACTGATAATTTTCCCTAGCTTTAGTAATTTGGCACTTCCAAAGCATCAGGAACATAGATTACTTCCAGGAACTCTCCTCTCTTGCCCAAAATAAGTGCAGGGAGCTGGAGTTGTTTAGCCTGGAGAAAAGGAGGCTGAGGGGAGACCTTATTGCTCTCTACAGCTACCTGAAAGGAGGCTGTAGTGAGGTGAGGGTCAGTCTCTTCTCCCAAGTAACAAGTGATAGGACAAGAGGAAGTGGTCTCAAGCTGCACTGGGGAGGTTTAGATTGGATATTAGGAAAAATTTCTTCTCCAAAAGGGTTGTCAAGCATTGGAACAGGCTGCCCGGGGAAGTGGTTGAGTCACCATCCCTGGAGATATTTAAAAGATATGTAGACATGGTGCTTAGGGACAAGGTTTAGTGGTGGTCTGGGCAGTGTTAGCTTTATGGTTGGACTCGATGATCTTTAAGGTCTTTCCCAACCTAAATGATTCTGTGATTCTAAGCAGATTTTTATTACAGCTTTCTTTGATGTAACTGGCTTCTGGTCTGATAACTACTCTTCTTCATCATAATTCAGTTCTTAAAAGGCTACTTTAGATTGTGTGCAAAGATTTTGTGTTTTAGAAGTTCCTGCACATAATTTTTAGAAAAAGAAATTAAGGTTTCTTACTGGCTAGGTTCATATTCCCCAGAACACAATCTTCTAACACATTACCACCAGAAGATTTTAAGAGTAGTTACTTGTATTCTTGTTTAACTCAATTCAATACTCTTCCTCCCTCCCTTTCTAATTCTGCCAGCTTTGATAGGTTTTTTTTAGTTAACACATTGATTCATTTAAGATCCTCAAAGTTTCGAGTTATCAGGTACTAAAGACAGAGAAAAGGGGTGTACAACTAAGAACACCAAGCAACCTGTTTTATGCACTCTTTTTAGTGCAGAGGTTGTAATCAGATCTATCTGCTCCACTCCTGTAAACCACTCCATGACATATAAACCAAGTTACTAAAATCAACATATATAAGTTGTAAACCATATTAAATGAAGAGCTCTGAAAGCTACCATTAAAATATAAAATTGGGTTTGTGGGTAAGGGTGAAGAAGAGCATTTAAAATAATCAAATAAAGATAACAGAAATAAATAAAGTCTTAATTGTTGAGTGACTGAATTTTTGGTAAAATCTAAGCTACAACTGGAGTCAAAGGAAATACTGAAATTTTATACCACAGAGGATTTAAATTCTATCCCAACAGTATCTTCAAAGACTCAGAAAGAAAAGGTTAGGAGCAAAACAAAATCGTGTCTACATCCATTGAATCAAAACCACATAAAATATTGGGGAAAGAATTGAAATCCTGTCTTTATCACGAGTCGTATGGAAAATAATAAGCATGAATGAATGTGGTTGACAGCATCAAGATAAAAGGAAAAGGCCTAGAGCTTACAATATGGTTCAACAGCTGTAAACAGATTTTGTCAAAAATGAATGCTGCCTTTTATGAATATACAGCCTGGTCTCTAAAAGACCATTGATGGATTTAAGATCAAACATTCAATAGATGAGGTTCTCAAACCAGGTTGTGGAAACACAGCAGATAATTGCCTAACCATTTTAATTATCACAAGACTGAGAAATGTTAATGAAGACAGACTTTTGGATTCCTTCATTTGAAACAAGTAAAGAAACAAAATAATCTTGGAAATTAGTAACAAAGTTTCTGAAAATATTTGAAGTAAATATTCAACAAGAATTAGACATGGTATGTGAAAGAATGTTTGACTTAAAAAATTAAAATAGACAGATAAAAGTGATTAAAATACACCCTGATTATTTTGTACCATGGAAAATATTAGAGCTGCTGATAATGTCAACAGCGATGCCAACTCCTGTCCATGTTGGTTTATTTCAGGAGAAAAAAGGCTAATTCACCTCTGTTAAAAAGAATCTATTCAGCTGGGAGGGAACTGGATTACCAAAAATGGCAGCCAAAGCTGGAGAAACGTAGGTGCTATCAGATTGAGTGATGACTGGTAAAGAAACAGCAACCCCAACTGATTCTACGTTCCACCTGTAACATTTTGAAAGAGCTCAATATTATGGCTAATAAGATCAGTAATGAAATAAATGTAAGTCATATTTAAATTGATTACCATCAAACATAAATCCGATTTAGACTACATCTTATTGTGACCAGCATATGTTTCATGAAATAATAGAATACTATGCACAATTCTCTTGGCTCTTCCCTCACGTTTTTTTGTCCCTCGCATTTTTTACCCCGATGACATGAAAGCCCATGTTACAAATCCTCATTTCATCTGGGAAGATGCTCAAGGAAGGTATGGCAGTTACCACGGTACTCCTTTGAGGTTCTCAGGCCTCTTATAGACAGGTATTTTTGATAGTGATATATGTATATATATATATATATATATATAGTGGGAAACAACTCTTTCTATGCATAGAATTATACAAAGCCAGGTTATAAACAAAACGTAATGCATTTAAAGAAATGTATAATCAAAATAAAATTAGGAGAACATGCTACTGTGTCATTAATGTCTTTGTGCCACTCAGCATGTATCCAGCCAGACAGAAACATATTTTCTGTATTACAAAAAAGTCATTCATTACAGAAAACATCAGCTGCATACTTATCAAAGACAGTCTCATATCTGAGCATGAGAATGTGTGGCCTGTTTTGCCTTTATCTCCACCTAAGAGCTCAAAGCCACCACTCAGTAGACTCTATCATCATCAAGTGCCCGCTAATGACCTCCACAGTCCAGTTTGTATGTCTGCTACCATGAATATCATTAATGCAATTCTGGTCCTATACTGGGTTTGACTAAAAGGGATCTGAAAGGGGAAGACTAATTTTAATGCATAGGCATGGAGAAAAGCATGGAGGAAAGAGGCCTTTCTCCTATAAGAATGTATGTAAAACACTTGACCCATGCCATTTCAGAATTATTGCTACTGTTTTGTTTCTCTTGTGTTGACCTACTACTTCTAAAGTTATGCTTAATCCTACTATTCAATTATCATAGAATTGTAGAATCATAGAATGGTTTGGGTTGGAAGGGACCTTAAAGACCATCTACTTCCAACCCCCCTGCCATGGGCAGGGACACCTTCCACCAGACCAGATTGCTCAAAGACCCATCCAACCTGGCCTTGAACACCTCTAAGGATGGGACTTCCACAGCTTCTCTGGGCACCCTGTTCCAGTGTCTCACCACCCTCCCGGTAAAGAATTTCTTCCTATTATCTAATGAAAATCTACCCTATTTCAGTTTAAAACCATTACCCCTCATCCTGTCACTACACTCCCTGATCAAGAGTCCTTCCCCATCTTTCCTGTAGGCCTCCTGTAAGTACTGGAAGGCTGCTATAAGGTCTCCCCTGAGCTTCTCTTCTCCAGGCTGAACAACCCCAACTCTCTCAGCCTGTCTTCGTAGGAGAGGTGCTCCAGCCCTCTGATCATCTTTGTGGCCCTCCTCTGGACTCACTCCAACAAGTCCGTGTCCTTTTTACTTTGGGGGCTCCAGAGATGGACATAGTACTCCAGGTGGGGTCTCACGAGAGCAGAGTAGAGGGGCAGAATCACCTCCCTCAAACTGCTGGCCACATTTCTTTTGATGCAGCCCAGGATGTGATTTGCTTTCTGAAATTATTTATACTGTAAACTAAAAAGAACTTTTAAAAATTATAGACTTGCATCAATTTTGTTTCTGTTGCTTCGAAGGAAAGTATTAAGTTGGCCTGTAACCAAGTCTGCACTTTTTCTATTCAGAATTGTAGGCTTTGAGTTTCTGGAAATTTGTCATTCCAGTAAGCCTTTCATGTCCAACAGCAATCTTCAAATCTATAAAGTCAATAAATCAAACCACTGTGAATGCATTTTATGGCATTCTCCCAGGGTCTGTGTCCATGGTTTTCACCCGTTCTAATTCTGCAAAAACTGCTTTCCGCTAGGCAAAATATATTGATATGTTGGCATTCAGAAACTTGAGATTTGTTTTCATAGGATTGGAAGAATTCAGATGGACAGATAATCAGAAGACATATCCAGGTCTGACAGAGGGTATGTGGTATATGTGAGAGCAGCGTTAGGGGTAGATGATACACAGGTGCTCAAAATTAGGATAATAGTTAGCAAGGTTAATGAAATACTCACCTGAAACTCTGTAGAGTGTGTGCTATGTACTGTTGTCCTGGTTTGAGGTAAAACAGGACCAATTTTGTTCAGTAACTTTACTTTTTAGCTAGACCTCTTCTAACTCCTGAAATTAACAGCATGTTGTGCAGANCTGGGAGCTTGATACGGTTTTGTATATATTTAATTATTTTTCTTTTTATTATTTTATTATTAATATTTCATTAAAGTAGTTTAGTTCCTTCTAAACTCTTAAGTCTCTCTTTTTCTCTCTCTCTTGCCTCCCTTTGGGAGCGGAGCAAGAGAGAGTGAGCATCTGTTGTTCCACCGGATTGGGACAGTCTGGCCCAAACCACGACAACTGTCATACAACTACACTAACAGTCTGGTTATTGTGATACTAATCATCATCAAATTAGACATTCTCCTTCTGGAAATCTCTTTATCTTTAAAAGTTCAGCGACTTGACCTGAACAGCCGTGGAAACTATCATAAGGTCTTAGCCGTACAGACTTGCATACCGTCTTAGCCATATGCAGGACAGAAAACCAAAGTGCACTGGAATTTTCCATGTGTGATAATTCATAGAGTGTAAGGCTCACAGGGGGAGGAAAAAGAGAAATCCACTGAAAAATGGGGCTTTTCTTCAGGAAAGAAACTGAATGTTCTGCAGCTTACAATACCAGTTTTCTGGCTGCCAGATGTGCCTTATTTAGGTAATTGCTCTTTCAAGGCCAATAAATGACCTAAGGTCACTGCAGTTGAGACCCCCAGAAGGGATGGTAACTAAGAAATACACTAAGTTGAAAATAAAGCCCACTTGCCCAGGTTGGTCTGCCTAGCAGAACCTTGTTTCGGGAGCTGAGGCACTCCTCATTAGACAAAGCAAATACAGTGACTCATCAAGCTACAGAGGCTGCAAAGCATAACCTTTCTGAGTAAAATGGCAGCAGTTTAGGATCATAAAAGGTATTAACAGCTGCTGGTAAAGTAATGGTTCATATGGCATTCACCAGACTGTATTTGCCACGTGTCAGAATAGTGGGACATAGGCTGAATTTTATACCTCTGAGAGCACAAAGACTCGGGCTTTGGCAGCTAATGGTGTGTGGCAATTCTAAGGAGAAAGTGGTATGCACCAGGACATCAAGGAGGGTTTTTTATTGTTTCCCAATTAGCCAAAGCCACCCTCAGCATTTCTCCTCCTCCAGAACTCAGTGGGGAATTACATGGTGCTACTGAGAAGCAAAGAAAATCTTTCAGAAGATAGGAAATTGTAGTTGGTTAGTTAGTTCACCAGTTTGTCAGATGCTTTCATAGGCAGACTGCACAGAAACACTGCACCAACGCACCCAATATATACGTAAGATACTTCGGCAGTCTGTGCAGCCTCAAAATGGGGCCATATAAGGAAGTATATAGGTTTTAGGGACTGAGGAAACAGAGAATTGTCTTAAACTAATGAATTTTAAAGAGAGTCAATCTCTATGGGAGAGTTTAATCATTTTCAGAAGACTCAAGCAGATATTGAAAAAGCATGCAAGGGTGACTGCACAGGACAGGTTCTCTGACATGTATGATGCTCTAGGTCTATTAAAATGTATAGATTTTTAATACTCTGTCCTTCTAACAACATGTAAAATAGATATGTTCTTTTTAAATACCAAATTTGATCAAAATACTTACTGTTAAGTTTACCAAAAAATGCCTATCTTGACCTACTTAAGAGAAATAGGTGCTTCATTAGCTCCTACATCGTTAGCATCTTTGGTGGTTTATGTAGTTAGTTTTTCTGCCAGAAAGAAAATCTCCTCCATATTTCTGACGTGATTTTCCATCATCCTCCTAGCTGACCACCTCCAGTTTTGTTTGCAACCTACTGGTGAAATCTTAAAATTACTCGACATTTAACTTGTGCCCACTGAGCACAGGGAAGATTTGTGAAAAAAAGTACCAGAGATGAGGGAAAAGCCCAAAACAGCCTCCATAACAGCGTGTTTAATTTACTTTTCATAGGCACTGAGTCATCTTGATACTTAGAGTGGGAACATTCATCCAAGCAGACCATACAGTTCCAGCAGAAATTAGAAAATACCTTTGGTATTGGAATTTGATAAATATAAATTGCTAAGAATCTTATGAGGAGCTTCTTATGTACAGTGATGGTCAGGAGCTTTTGTAGATGACTCGGTAGCAGGTGTGTAGGCTATTTATTTTTTTACAATGTGTTTTCTCTGTAAACAAAATGGACTACTCTTTTGTAAAGCTCTGTGCTTACTGGTTCACTCACCGTGAAACTGTAGCAGATCAGCAAGCATTGATCAACAGACTCTTTGGATAATCACAATGAATTGCAGTCCTCAAATCCTGGACTCGGGATTAGATGTTTAGACTTCTACCTCAACAAAGAGGGAAGCAAAGGCCCAAGGTCAACAGATGCCCTTCAGAGGGCCACCACTAATCCTAGAACCGTGGTATTTGCCATTAGGTCTCATAGGCCAAAAATGGTGCTCCTCCAGAGGTTAAGCAACAGTGAGGGCTGGCTTATGAAATCAGTGTCAAGGCACTTATGTGACAGAATTTCAGCACTAACTACTACAAATGATAAATGCAAATCATTTACTTGAACGCTAGTCCAAGGAGAATGGAAATTCAATCAAGAAATAGAGAATATTTTTTTGTTTTTTTCTTCTGAATTTGATATTCAGGTGTGCTGTGACCCTATAACTAACACTTAAGTCTGGAAAAGATGCAAACACTTTGCCAAAGGCAAGTCATGCATGGGAATTACACGACTTCTAGAATCTGCTAAGTGCTTGCTTGTTTTTACAGTCTTCACTGTGACAGTGTTTGCTGTGCTAGAACACGGACAATAAAAGAAGAATCTTCTTTTAGTTCTTTGGTGGATAAATAATTCCCACTCCATTAACATTTTTCTTTGAATACAAATGCAATTTTGTAGTAAATGCTAATAAATATAGCTTAAGTTGTTTAAAAGATGATTGATCAAGTAGTTTCAAATTCATTAACTATAGTTCTAAAAAATTTAAACCTGAAAATCAATACACATAGTGTTAACACCAAAGACATTGAGGACATCTGAAACTTTTACAATCCCAAATGATGACGTTTAAAGGATGAAACATACAAAAAGATTTGGGAAATATATATGTTCCAACTATTTCTGTTTTCAGACTTCACAAGGTACTTCTGGCCTCTTGATCACACTCTACTTTAGCATCCAGGATTTCCTCATGATCATTGTATTCTGTGGAAACCTAAGACCCTTCACTAGAACAGCTATTGCTGTACTTAGACATAAGGCATCGAGAAATTCAGGCTCTTGTAGAAAACACCTTTAAAATAAGCTTCTGTTTAATTTAAAGAAAAAAAAGTAAATCAAACAAAATATGATTTCTAGTTTTCATTAAAATCTATGAAATTAGAATGGTTTTACAATACTGTTCTGGAAATTCTTTAAGCAGGCAAGCATTATCTGTAAGACTATGGCTCTCTCAGACATCATAAAATGCCTGATGTGCTTGCTATGCCAATAGAAATGGATATGTACATATAGACAAATATACTTAAAAGTGTTTGTACCTATCTGTGATGAAAGATGTAAAAATGTGTGGCCTGGCACTGGCCTTATGTTAAATTCTTCATGTCATTATTTATATATGCCATTTCCTAAGCGTCACAGCTCCTGCATTTATAGCTAGGTGGTACATGGTTGTACAGACACATTCTGAACTTGTGTTTTCTTTAATGACAGCCTCAAAGTCTTGGCAAAATGCCTCAGATTTTACCTTTTTGTAGTTTCAAAAGAATTTTCTTTAAGTGGTATGATGATTTTCCACATTGATGTTTTCTCAGGGTACTTTTGGCCTAAGCATAAGTAGTTACTGAATCAGTTTTCCACAAAAAGAAAGTTCCCTCCTCCTGCATCAGTAACTTCAGCGTGTGGGTACTTCACAGTCTAGTGTCCTGCTTGTTCTCACTGTAGATCTCAGTACATTTGTTAATGGCCATCTATCATCAATTACTTCTTTTCTGGCCACTTGAGAAATCCTAAACTTGAAACCCTCTTTTACAGTATTGGTGAAGGCATCTTCCTAAAGAACAAGGGGTATCTACATATCAAATCCCACCAGACTTTACAGGCTTGATGCTGTGAGCACAGACTCAAAATCAATAGCCAGTGATCATATTCATAAATCTATTGGCCTCTTGTGGGCTGAAACAAGACTACTGAAAACTGTTGTCTGGAATGAGAGTGTAGGATGTCATTACCCTTCCTGGTTCCCTTGGAAGTTATTTTTTTAAATAAAAATGAGAGAGAGGGAGAGGAAAAAACCAGAAAGTGAGTAAGCTGTCTCCATAGTAGAGAAATTCTGTTCCACAATTGCTCTTGCTTTGGATGCAGAAACATCAGACGCTAAGACTTTCTGTTAAAATTTCCACCCTTTGGGACCCTGGGTTCACAGGTGGCACAGCGGGTCACAGTGACAGCAGTTTACCACATGGGAATTTCCATGTAACCACGAGCATTTTAAATAATGCCACGTTGGCCCGAGTCAGTCTGCACAAGACAGACTGCTGTCAGTGATGGAAATGCATGCTTTCTTTACACTAATGCCTCAACCTCTGTTACAGAATTTAAATGAGCAAGTTAATGCTGAGAGATTTCAGATAACAAGCTCTTTTTTTCATAGATCTCAGTGGAGTAAAATTTTTACTCAAAGACTTCCAGGCAGACAAGCAGATCTCTTTTCCTTCTACTAAAATGCACAGAATTATTGAACACAAAGACTGAAGTAGTATGAACAGATTGCAGAAAATGAAGTCTGCAGTAGCTCAACTCGTCTGCCATGTCATTGATTTCTGGTGGCATAGACCTGTCTTTTTGCTTGCTGTGCAATAGAAGACTAAATAAGGTCATACCCATGCCTCTCTTAAGACAGCAAATCAGGACATTTACTGCTGGAGATTTGGGGAAAGGAATTCACCTTCTGTTTTTGTGGCCTAGCACAAGACAATCGTTCTTTCATATTTCCATTAGAATGACTGAAGAACAAAGAATTAAAAAGATCATCCACTCAGCTACTGAAGTCACAATAAAGTTACAATAGTCACACAGAACTGTGTTCAGTTCTGGGCTCCCCAGTTCAAGAAGGACAGGGAAGTGCTGGAGAGGGTACAGCAGAGGGCTACCAAGATGATTAGGGCACTGGAACATGTTTCTTAGGAGGAAAGGCTGAGGGACTTGGGTCTTTTTAGTCTGGAGAAGAGAAGGCTGAGGGGGAATCTTATCAATGCTTATCAATACTTAAATGGAGGGTGCCGGGAGGATGGGATCAGTCTTTTTTCAGTGATGCCCAGTGACAGGACAAGAGGTAACGGGCACAGACTTGACCATAGGAAGTTCCATCTAAACATGANAGTATCTCATACCCAGTTTTTATTTTCCTATTAAGCTCAAACAAGTGAACGCTCATCTAAATGACTGAAAAATGGTTTTTCAGTTTACTTAAGCTTTTCTCTGTTTATGAAACGTGCTGATTTACACTCTTAACACCGTCATCTAGGATGAGTCCTACATTCACCTTCTAGCTATACAATGTTTTGCTCTTTTGGGTTTAAATTGCGAATTACATTTTGCTATCTTCAGTGGAGTTGCTTCTGTTTCATATTAGCAGAAATGAAATCAGCATGTATGAATGTGATTATATATCAAAAGAGAATTGCTTAATCCATAACCACAGATATCTTCCACTTGTGCCACCATTTCTATACTTCCCTACAAGAGATGCAAACAATTTCTAGACCATATTAAATAATACTGAAAATCAATTAAGCTGTTTTTACAAATAATAGTCATAACATCTTTTGAACACTTCTGACATCTGGTAAAGAATCTGAATAATATGATTACGTATCTAACATGAGGAAAACTGATTTCTTCTGTCTTAGTGCCACAATAGCCTGTTGCAATTCAAGAGGAATAGCTCCATCAGCTGAATTATAGTGGTATGATTGATTTTTGTGTTAAAAGATTATTAAGCAAAGGAAGTATGCAATTTGATTATGTTTATATCTGGCCTTTTGCCTCTCAATTACACTCAGGTTGCTTAACTTAGGTAAAGTTGGATAAAACAGTGAAGTTCTAAAGTACTTGAAAAAAACCCTTAATAATGGATTTTATATGGCAGGCAATTTATTGAGCTAAAATAAATCAGGTCCTATCAGCAACTGTGAAGGTTCTCCTAAGACATGCTGAGAAAAGCAGCAATCAAAATATTGATACAAAATGTTGTTCTGCCTTTCTGAAATCAGCATTCAGAATAAACCGAATATTCTACAGCATGTCGTAACAAATTGATTAACCTCCTGTATGCAATCACACCTGTGTGCACAGTTAACTGACAGTTGTTAAGAGTCCAGATACTTCATGTTGAGATAAATGGAATTTTATTTTTAGGGAGAGAGTGATTCCTCTTTATAATAAATGTATAAAATTGCAATACCTTAAATATTTACCGCATGCAAGTAATCTTTTTTTGTTAGCATCATATAAAGTAATCTTACGCAATAACTTATCTCTGCAAGAATACATTTGAACTTATTGTCGAATTGATGCATCTCTTGAGTGCNCTAAACATGAGGAGGAACTTCTTGACTTTGAGGGTGGCAGAGCACTGGAACAGGCTGCCCAGAGAGGCCGTGGAGTCTCTGACTCTGGAGACATTCCAAACCCTCCTGGATGCCATCCTGTGCAACCTGCTGTAGGTGACCCTGCTGTGGCAGGGGGGTTGGACTAGATGATCCCCAGAGGTTCCTGCCAACCCCAGTGATTCTCTGATTCTGTGTAATAACATTTTCTAATGCCAAGACATACCAAATAGTTGAATTATGCCTGTATTGCAGGTCAACTAGCGAAATCAGTTTCACTTGCTTGATTGGGGATGTGAGGTTCTCCTTCCATGCCTTGCAGCATTACACTATTGTCCTCTGCCGTCATTTGGAGGGGTCCTTCACTTTGAGCACTCTGCAATAGTATGTATTACTCAACTCTTGAACACCAGAGTAAAGGAGAAAGAACTTAATTTTTGTGACAGATGTTTAAAGAAGTCTCTTAGAGATAAGCTAAAAAAGTATCTCATACC
>VYXH01004534.1:61559-71994 GCA_013397275.1 Burhinus bistriatus | reverse complement strand
TAAGATTCACACTAAATGGGTCATTCCTTCCTTCTGACCGGAGAAGCGAGTTTGTTTCTGTTCTTGTTTTTTAGGACGGAGCAACTGACCCAGACACATACTCCCAGAAGAAACCAAACGGACATCGATTGCGGTTTAATCAGCATGTGCCTGCTATTTCTAAGTGTCCTAGTTCAGGAATGTGTCTATGAAAGCGACGAAAAGCTAATTCCTCTGCCTTTGCCTGACCCTTTAAGGGTCCTTTAAGGACAACAAATTTGCATTATTAACCAAAGCAGTAAGCCGAACTTTTAATTTAAGTCACTGTTGGGTCTGTGGAGGACCTCTGGGGTTATCTAGTTAGCCGTGGACGTCCACACCCCTCACCCCAGATCAAATTGTAAGCAATTATAGTGAAACCACAGACGACACTTGGGGCGATAGTGGAACATGGCCAATTCGATTTCCAACTGTAGGGGAGGGATCTGTGTGGGGGAAAGTAAATGTCAATGGACACTCACTCGCAAGCTAGTTAATAAGGATAGGGACATCCACATATGGATGTGGCTTAATGAAACCGGCCAAAAATGAGGATTTAGGGGATATTGATCAAACAAGAATGAAACCTTATCTATCCAACAATCCAATTATCACCCTGTGAGTGGAAAAATAATTCCAGCACTTGGTATTGCACCAGTCAAGCAAACAACCGCACTACCACATTTTTTAGCCCTCTACGCGACAGGGACACAACTTACTTTCAATTCCCAAAAGGGGCAGCTGGACAATTTGCTCATGGCATCAAAGCCAAAAAAGGGCATTATTGGATCTGCAGACATACTGCATATAAACATTTACCCGCAGGGTGGTCAGGAATCTGTTAGATAGGAATTATCTGGCCCTTATTTTACCTTTTGCTGGAGACAGGTGGACCTCCGTTGGGAATAAAATTATATGACAACGTGGGAGATAGAAGTATTGCCCATAAGACGCAATCTATTGAGATCAATGTAGGTGGAACGCAAAAATGGAGAGACAATGAGTGGCCTCCTGAGCGAATAATTCAACATTACAGACCTGCCACCTGGAACCCTAATGAACCAATATCGGGGGCAAGGGAACCAATTTATAATTTAAATCGGATAATCAGGCTACAAGTGGCCCTGGAAATTATTACCAATAAAACTGCCGACACAATAGATCTTTTAACCCGGCAGTCCCAACAGATGTGCAAGGCAATCCTTCAACACCACATGGTCCTAGATTACCTTCTAGCCGAAGAGGGAGTGGAGTGGTCCTCCAGTTAACCAAAGACATCAAGAAATTAGCCCATGTCCCCGTCCAAACTTGGAGCNCCTCCCCCCCCGCCCCCCCTGGCAACTGCAATGTCGAGCCACAGGGTGGTGTAGAGGACTGTTACTGAATGTGGTTTGTCTCGACATTGCCATCGCACCACCACTTCCCAATGTCAGCATCCTGCTCCAGAAAGTACCATCCTAGCGGTCTACAAATGAACATCACCATGCGCTTGCGCAAGGACCAGAGCGCGGGAAAAGCAGAAGGCGGCTTCCTAGGGAGGCAGCACGTATAGCACGAACTACACGTACACAATCGCGATCTGCGCATGAGCATGAGACCCCCATAAAAAAGGAGCGGGTGCTCCAGTGAGGGGGTTTTTTCCTTCTTCCTCTCCTCCTCATGCATCTCCTGGAACCTGCTTTGACAAAGCCTGCGACACCTGGAAACCATCGACGGAGCCAACAGCTGGACTAGCAGTGGTGGTAGCCAGATTCCTTCCCAACTTGGACCCTCTCTCTCTCTGTTTCTCTCTCTCTCTTCCTCTCCTCTCTTCCCTTTGCTCTTCCTCACTCTCCCAGTTGTCTCTTTATATAGTTCCCTCCTCCTTGTTCATTGAAAATAAAGCTGAAAGGTTGTGCGACATTTGACTCAATCCAGTGTCTTAATCTCGTCCCTGGGATGGTTACGAAACCTTCCCGAAATTGGATCAGGACAAGCTATCATCAGCCAACAATCTTCAGAAACCGGAAGGAGTTTACAAGGATTTAAGGAGCACCAAAAGACTTTTTCAAAAGGCCACAAAGACGAGCACTAGTCCTCCTTTTGAAGGGTCTAAGTAGTAAGTCTTAAATGTGGAAGACAAAAAGGGTATCATAAATAATGATTACTCCATTCAGTAATAGCTGCACAATCAAACAACTTTACTGTTCTCTTCACTGAAAATACTGCTTTCAAAATATTATTTCCTTAGTGTGGTATAAAAAACATGCCAACATTGGTATATTCTGAGTAAGTTCGTTTCCAAAAAACACTTGCACAGTCCTTGGACTGTCCTCAGTCACTCCCTTACTGTAAAGTAACAAAATACAGCAGTACAAGAGACAGGGAGCCCCACGAGCATCCCACTGAAGAATCAACTAACCAACCCACTCACAACAGTCCCAAACTGAATTCTGAACTGAAAAATTGCTGTCTTTGTACAAGAGCTCTCCAAGGAGCCTAAAGAAAACCAACTGAGTCTCTGGATGGGCAAGAAGATACTTCTGCTCTATATAGACTATCCTTTTCCCCTTTATAAAACAAGTTTCCTTTTTGTCGCAGCTAAAAGTGTACTACATACATACCTACAGGTACATACATAGATACTAGCACTCCGTACAGAACAACACAGTAGCAACTAGAAAGACAGCATTTTGCAAAATTCCAATAGCAACCTAGCCTGTTCAAGCCAAAAGCTGTCAGATATTAACCAGAACAGTCTAAACACCACAACTGATTTACTAACATCATGAAGGCAGATAAATATCACAAAAGAGAATAATAGGCTGCCCATTTATTTGCAGAAAAAACCTGGCAACCTATCCAGAAATTAGCATCACCAAGAAAAAGGGAAAACATCTCTCAAACACCCAGTCAAGGTCACTGATACAACCAACCCAGAGATTTGAGGAGAACTGCTGTTCAGACAGTCCTATGACTTGGCAGGACATCACTTCCAAGGAATTTCAGTCCAAGAGGCCACTGGCAAGGGAAGACAGCTCTTCCTCTCGAGCTGTACAGCTATGATGAGAAGCATCTCGCTTCATTTTTGGGTGGTACTGAATCGAGCCCATTCTGCACAGGGGAGACAGCATAGCACATCAAAGCAGCAACACAGTCAGAAAATCATTGATACCACTGACAGGAAAAAATGAAATTAATTACCCACAGTGTACTGAAATCACTGATGTGCACAAACCACAAGGCTAGGGATTCCTCATCTCAAGAGCAGCAACAATTCAAAAACTAACTGCAGTTGCACAGTCAAAAATGACTGAGAAAAAGGAAGGAACAAATCAATCCAGAATTTTGTAGAGCTATTCTAATGCACCAGGGAACAGAGAGGAAATGGGACAAGAAAAGTGAAACAGTACTGAAATTGCCCATTTCAGACAGAGCCCCTGAAGCAGAACAAGTGCTACACCTGGCACAAGGAGATGTGGCTGAGCAGGGACCTTCCTTACCAGCAGCAGCCAGCAGCAAACAGTAGCAAGCAGCAGCACAGTCTTCAATGCAGAGGATTCCAGTCCAGCTCTGTCTTGAAACAGTGAAACCAAGAATGTCTTTGGTGCTAATAAAACTCTAGAATAATGGATAGGTACAGCCAACAAGCATAAGAAATCTAGGTAGTAGGTTGGTATTGAAGGCGGTGGAGAGGACATGACAGATGAGGGGAAAAAAAAAATCAGTTTTCATTTGGAGAAAGTACTTTTTTCCCCTGTGCATGTTACATAGGATCACACGGTGGGTAGACCAGCAAAGCTTCTGTATAAAACTGTGACAAGGAAGATCCTTGGAGGACAGAAGAACGCATTTCTCATGGCAAGAATGGAGTCTCACACTGAACATGGAAGAACAAAGAAAAGAAAGGTTAAGAAAAAAAAATACATAGCTAGCAAAGATTTCTTAAACTGTGTTTGAATTTTCACAGGCAAGTTTTGGGATAATCAGTCCCTAAGTGTTAAACTAAGGCTGTAGTTTGGCAAACACTTTAGGCTGGCATAAATTTGCATTACTGCTGAAAGAAAGTCTCACCATCTGCCAGTCCCCTGTGCCAGCACAAACATCTGAACACTGAACCAGGAGCACTTCTTTTGCCAGTTTATTTTTCAGATGGATCAGTTCCCCAAACCAGTTCACAGGATGGCCATGTAAATAGTTGTGCTGGCAAAGATGAGCGACTACTTCTCCGGCAATGCCAGACGAAAGTGTTCATTGAACTACAGCCTAAGACACAGGGGTATGGAGAAGTTCCTAGCAGTCACAAGCAGTGCTCCCCACCTTCAGATATGTTATATTCATATCACACTTCAAAGTTACAATCACCACACAGTTGCCCCTCAGAAACTAGTGTACCTTTGTAACTTTCTGTAGTTCAAGAACCTGTCAGAATCTCAGCAACATTCACATTTTCATTTTCACTGGCCATAAACAAGTGTCTTTTCTAGACGCTGTGCTTCTCGATCAAAAGATCATTTGCATTAGAGACAACAGACAGCCTTTTGATCATTTGTTCTGTTTGGGACCCAAAATGCTTGTACACGAAGAATAACAAATGAAACTCTACTCATCACATGTCAGGGCTCTACTGCTACAGGGATATCAGAACTGTGGGCTAGTGAGTATCCATGAATCACCACACAATCCTTCACTGACCAGCACACTCATCTAGAAAAAAAATCACCATCGCCAACAGAAACATCGCTGTTAGGAAAATAATCAGTCATATTCTGTATCAAGGTCAAGCAACTCAAGTGAGTATCAGGAGACCGAGGGAGATCTAGCCAGGCTTTCCCACAACGCAGCAATGAATTTGAACCTGTACAGTCATCCACTAGGAAACAATTAGATCAGCTACCAAGAAATAAATTCAAGGCATGATAGTAAAATAAATCCCCAGAATGATACAGAAAGATCTCTGTAACTGAGCATGCCACAAGCAAATTGAGGGGAAGCTCCCCACTTCACAGCCGTTCCTCAGCCTGGATCCCCAGCTGCAGCTCTCGGGTGCTCCAGTCAGAGCAGGACTCACCCGAGCTGCAGCACAGCATGGCACCCACCACTTTCCTTCTACCGGCATTTTGCCACCATCATCA
The DNA here is from genome assembly GCA_013397275.1 of Burhinus bistriatus. Taxonomy (NCBI): domain Eukaryota; kingdom Metazoa; phylum Chordata; class Aves; order Charadriiformes; family Burhinidae; genus Burhinus; species Burhinus bistriatus. The sequence continues at coordinate 66,862 of VYXH01004534.1, read as the reverse complement.
CTTTCCAGTACCTGCTTGGTTGCTGAGTCCTTATTCTCCACCTCTTGTTTTCAAATGCCTTTTTATTGCCGCACACGCTCACGGTTATATTTCGCAGAACAAGATGTAGTGGGGAAAAACATCCAGAAATCTTGCTTGGGTCTCCTGTATGCTATTTTAAACAGCATCTGCAAAACTCAGACTCAACCCATCCTCCCTCCCATCTTCCCTCTGCCCCCTCTCAGTGCTACACGGCTGCTGACAGCTTCAGCTCTATCAGCTGATTACCGCATTCTCTTTCCTTGGGAACGTTAATCCAACATGTTTGTAGGAAAGTTGCAACAGAAATAAATGGCCAGAGCAGAGAGCCTCTTCTTTCTGGTTTATAGAAAAGCTAACAGTGGGGCATGAGAAATCCACTCACTCTCAGAGGATTATTTTCTAAAGGAGCATTACTAACTTTGAAAGAAGCTAATTTAATAGGGCACCGTTGGACTAGATCGAATCCAGATCCCTCTAAGTCTTCACAAAACTCCAGGATGCTCTAGCTTGCAGCATCATATTGAAAACTGGTCAGTATCCAGGGAATTATAAGGAGCAGGTAAAGTACTTACAATCAGATCATTTTATTTTGAGATTGGAGGCAGGGAGAGAGTAAGAGATGAACAATTATGTAATTCAACAATTTCAAGAAAAAGCAGAAAAGCAGGCTTGCACAATGTGTAGCTAATAAAGCAAGTTTTTCAGCCACTGGTGGCTGAGAAGCAGCAGGTGCCACTAGTCTACTGGTAGAGGCAGGAGAGCATTAAAATGCAGCAATTTGAGCTGTAGGTCTCCTGACAGGTTACAAGGAGTGGGAACAAAGCAAAAACTAAAGGGATGTAACAGAGACTGTAAAACTGTCTATTCAATATCCTACCAATAAAAGGCAAAGGGTAAGGTTAGGAGATGGGCGGCGCTGGGTGTGATGGGAGCAGAAGCAGGAACAGCTGAGAGATGAGAGGTCCTTTTATACAGTGATTATGAGGATGATTAATACAATTATTAGGAACCCAGTCCATGACTGGGATGTCCCAATATTATTGCAATACCAGTAAAGGATGCAAACTTCAGATTTTATAAAGTTTTAGATGATCAGCAGAGTCCAGAATAAGGGAAAGAGAAACCTAGCAAAAAAAATAATTATCAAGCTGCCCCCTCCCTTAATGCCTTCTCAGCCTCTGCGTGGGGAAGAAGGAAAAACCTTCTCAGCTGGGTGAGATTCAGGAGGATTTCACTCCCTGACTTTAATGATCAGTTTTATACCTCCACTGGCTATCTAAGATAGGACAGGCAGGAAACAGAAATACGTGCATGTACAAGTGTGGTAACCGATAAGAGAAAGGGGGGGGGGAAGAGAGAATTAATATTTTGGGAAAAGGTGGAAGAAGAAAAACCTAGAAAATAACAGGAAGTAGGAGAAAGACGCTACAGCCCACGTATGCAAGTATGTGCCACCATCTGCTAGAGAAAAGAAGGAAGCAGACTATGGAAAGAAAGAGACTAAGGGAACAAAAGCAAGGAATGCAGTAAGTCAGGACTTCTGAGATGAGTAAATAGTTAGCCATTCTCTTATACCTTCTGCTGTACTGTCCACACACCTCAAAGGTAGCTGGCTTGTTTATACCTACTGCTATATAGATACCTTTCAGGCTGGAAAGTAATCTCCCGATGGTCAGGTCTAAGCAGAACCACATCAGTCTAAGCAGTCACTTCTAGGTAGCCCAATTAGCCTAGAGAAAACCCCTAACAGAGACTGCCAAATGTAAAATCTCGGGTTTCTCACACTTAACATTTTACCTTATTTCACGTCCTTTACCTTAAGAGACCAGCCCTTGTGAACGTGAATCAGGTTAAAATAGATTCCATTAAAACAATGTATCTTTTTGCCTGATAGTTTTACATGCTAAGAGATGCAGGGTATACATCTCAAGAAGCATTTCTTTTCCCCTCTTCATGTACTGTTTCTAGACACTTCGTAGAAGTGATGGCAAGTTCAATGCCAACAACGGCAACAGGTATACAGGTTAAGCCTTAACTAAATTTGAAGTTGTAATCTAGGTATCATCTCTTCCATTTTATCTACAGCACTTTTTGCCCAACACCAAAACCAATTAGCCTTAATCAACAGCGTCATTAAAACCTTTGATCAATAATCCATTCATTTCTGCAAAAGTACCCAGCTGCTAGTTAAAGCACAGAGAGCAAAATAAGATTTTACAGGTATATTTAGTTACCAAAACATTTTTGAAGACTCAGTAATAGAAAGGGTAGGAATTTCAGCACACTGTGGAGCAGATTTATTTATGATTCATTCCCTCTAATAGGATATACTTGTTTACAGAGCTTGAACTAGATCTGGTAAAGGTTAAAGATTCAACAAAAGCTCCTGTGACTCCTGTGACATAATGCCAACCCTTGCACAATATTCAAAAACAAAGCCAGTTTTCTAAGAAGACACTGCAGTGAACCCAACAACAACATTTTAAATAACTGGCTGCAAGTGGATTGGGAGTTTTGCTTGTTTCTAATTTAAAGGTCTAATAAAAAAAGATACAGTTGGGCTTAAAAAAATCCCAAACAACAAAACTACACACCTTTAGAACTGCTAATGCAAAATCACCTTCTCCTCAAAGCTACAACACTGCACATCTGATTTCTCAGTAACTTACTTCTTGAGGAAACACAAGCTCCTAGACTTCACCACCCCAGACCTCCTCAGGACAGCTATGTCCCTGACATTTTCGAGCACAGCCCAACTCTAGCAGCTCTGCTGTTGCATGAGGTGCCATACCAAACCGCAATCATTTAATACCGTGCCAACCCATCACTTTGTGCAGCTAGCATCGGTAGTGTTTTAGAGAGGGCAGGGGGATGCCCGAGGGCTGGAATTCTTTTGCTGGTTCAGATACTGGGGAATCACAAATCTCACCAGTGACGCTGCAAATTGGTTTATTTAGCACCTTCAGTAAAATGGTACACTAAGTTCTCCGCACACCAACTATGCAAACCACAGTGTTGCAACATACAGAATAATTTTACTACGCCTGTGTGCGTAAGAGCTCAGTCGGTCAATATGTGCTACACCTCCATGCATTTTGGTCTCGTTACTTGCAACGAAACCAGTAAGAATAAACATTACACATCGATAGCTCCTTTTAAAAAGTCTTTGCTGTGAATGCAAATCCAACATACCCATCAAGATTTGGAAGCAGACTGTATTTGACTAAATGAACCGAGCAGCTGTCACCACGCAAAGTGCAGTAACAGAAAAGCTCCAGAGTAACTGTAATAGCTGCAACAGGTATCTCCACTGCATACCCACCTACACTGCCAAGAATAAAATGTATACCAGGACTCCGGCAGCAACGCAATCAAACCTCGATTCAGGAAAAGCAGGGGCAAGAAGTGGACTAAAAATTACTTCAGACAACCAAGAGGTGTCTTGGTGTTTATTTTGCATCTTCCCTTTCCCCCTCTAAACAGCCAGGAGCCCTGAAGGGATATACAGAAGACGTTTCCACTGCTGGACTGCACCCCCTGCCACAGCCCTTTGACTCAACTTACTGTGGCATTAACAGCAGAGGAAAGGTGCAGTTCTCCGTGGACGCAAAAGAAGAGAGAAGGTGAAAATCACATCACTCCTATCCCTGCTGACTTTACGAATAAGCATTCCCAAACACTGACAAACCCCACATTTCAACAGATCAAGCTCTCCCACTGACTTGTCCATTTCTTCTCACCAACTGCTGCTGTCTATTCAACTCCAGGGTGAATCTGCGAGAGTGACTGACAGTTTTCATACTGCTCTTGCTGAAACTTCAGGGAACTGAGCTTTCCTGCAGCACTACAAGCACCGACTTTTGTGGGGAGATAAGCAAGGGAACATGAGAAGACAGAAATTAACACACTTCTGTACCACCAAGGAGTAAAGCACTGCACCTTTACTGATCTGATCCCTGCACCTGCGCTGATCCCCCAAATACAGGGGAATTTCAGCAGTGACTGAAAACTAAACAATCTTCATTGCTTTGCTGTTGCTCCACAAAAGCATGCAGCATGAAGAGATTTTCCTCTTTCAAAACTAACAGAAGTATCAGTTACTACTTAGAAACTTAAGGTACAGTAGTCCAGGAATTGCATGTGTGACTCGGGATTACAATTCCGAAAGTTCTTCTCTAAAGCCCTGGCACGCATTATTTACAGAAGCATACCGCTCCACATAAAAACAGGAGCGGTATTCCTCTTTGCTGCATAAAACTGAAACCCAGCAAAGCCACTGATATTTTTAGAGTGCAAGTTTGAAGCACTGGGGCCTTGAAGAGATTTAGGACTGTCTGAAAGATAAGTTGGCTGAGAAAAGGCTAAGCTAACAGGGATCTAGGAGGACTCTACACCATATTTCCGTTAAAAAGTTTTAGCACCATGCTGGTTGAACTCAAAGTACGCAAAGACCGCATTTCAAAAAAAATCCCACCCACTTTTCTTTATCACGGGAGTTTCCTGCACCCCAAACAAATCCAAGACTGTTTTTTGCCTTCCAGTTTTTCCCCTCCTCCCTCCCGTCACTTCCTACCAGCTGAGACCCTGCAGCTGCAGCAACAACAGCCCGTCTGTGACACTGCAACCACCACGACAGGATGGTTCCTACCAATTCACTAACTTCCTTATGTTTTAATAGAGGTAGCAAATTGTCAAGGGGCTTCCCCCCCCTCTTTTTTTTTAAACTGAAAAGATACTGATGAATATTCATTACTTGTCCTTTACCAATGGCGTGAATTTTACTTAAAGGACTGGAAGGGAATTGCAAATCAGGCTAACACAATGGGAGATTTTTGACTCAGTCCTCTGGTCTCAAAATACAGCCAAAGAGTAAGACCTGTGCAGAACAGAGACTTGATCATAGTTAAAAAAGACCCCAACCAACCCCAAGGCCCGCCTGCTCCTCACGGCTGTGACCCTGCTGCCCGCCGCAGCACCAGCTGCCAGAGGGTCGCACGGTAAACTCACGGCTTTGCGGGGGCACCGGGCCGCTCGCCCGCCGCCGCGGGCCTCCTCCTAGGCGCATTTTTAAGCCCAGCACTTGGCAGGTCGCATTGTCAGCCAGGACTTACCAAAACCCGACCCGTCCATGCCAGCCCGCAAACGCTGCGCACAGTGTTTTTCATGCAACTCCGCAAGCGCCGCTCCGGCGGAGGCGCGGGGGGCTGCTGCTGCCCCCAAGACCGCACTGCAGCCGCTGCCGAGCACACGCCGCTGCCCCCCGTCTTCAGGGGCAACGAGTA
>VYXH01004534.1:29187-60265 GCA_013397275.1 Burhinus bistriatus | reverse complement strand
GGTCGGGCAGAAGCGGCCTCCCGAGGAGCGCGGCCTCCCCGGCCGCCGCGGACCCCCGCCGCCAGGGACGGAGGAAACTGCTGGGGTTGTGTCATTAGTCTGGGCTGCCCGGAGCACGGCCGCCGCCGCCCCTAATCCATGGGTGCCCTTGTCCCTGTCCCCAGCGGCGAGCTGCCCCGCTGCCCTCCCCGGGTTGAGCGGAGGGGGGGCGGGCCCGCCGCAGGTGAGGCGGCGGCACCGAGGAGCAGGAGGGGCGCCGGGCCGACGTGGAAGCCGGGCGCTGTGTCCTTGAGTGACAGGGAGGGTGGCGGCGGCACCCGGCCACCGTGGAGGGCCAGGCTTTGTCACTCTCGAAGGCCCCAAAATATCCCCGCCGGATAGCTGGCTGCGCAGGACGTGCGCTGACTCCCTCATAAATAACCTGTGGCTTGTGTCCCACCTAACGTGGCCTTACGGAAGGCCAGAGTCAGACCGGTTAAAAACGCAAAAGCAAAAAGCAGGAAGAAGGAGCAGGTGATGTGGCCACTGAAACGAGGCGCGGCCAGCAGTTGGGGTCAGGGCTGCGATCAACATGGCAAAGCCCCTGACAGGAAGAAGGAAGCTGGTTTGGCAGAGCAGCGCCAGTGAAGGGACAAAGGTCCCGACACAGTCATGTCGGCTGTCAGAAGCCACATGAGGACCTGGACTCTGAGGTGATGTGTAAGCTCCGATCGATCTGGCTTAACCGTGGCTTTGCTTGCTTGTGGTAGATGTTAGGAAAGTGGAGTGTATTCTGCAATTTCCTGCGATAGAGCCCACCATGGTGGTTGGTGCTGTAGACCCTCATGGTAAGCTGGAGCAAGGACTCTCCTGGGCTGGGGGTTCTCCTTCCCACCCCCTTAGAGAACCATCTGGTAAACAGACAGGCAAGCGTTCGCTCCATGGGCTGGGTTGGGCTGGGCTGATGAGAGGCAGTGCCTGCAGTTGGCGTGCACTGCCTGTAAGTTAAGCAGATCCATTCTGAGGTCCACAAAGTGTCAAATACATGAGCCGAGATACGGATCTGGAGGTAGAAAGGTGACAGGAATCCTCTGGTTGGTAACCCATAGGCTGTCACAGGCTTTCATGTGATTTTGGATAAATCAGTTTTTCTTGGCCACTGTAGAAGAGGAATAGTAATGCTTTCCACTCCTTACAGGCTGTTGTGAGGCTTAAGACCGTAATATACTTGTACTATAGAGAGAAGGTTTTATGTATGCAATTCAAATGGTTTGTTTCTTACCATCTCTCTCTATAGAACTAGATTTAAAATTAACTGACATAGCATAGGACTTGGAGGAATGTTAGGCACTGTGTGTACTACGTGAAGGATGTAAAAGGAGAAACAAAGTGTGCCAAGGCCACAAACGCCTGTGATAGATACACAGAAAATAAGAAGGAAAAACAGGGTGAATTATTAGAAAGGCAAAAGGAGTACTGAGAGGACAAGGTCATGGAAGCCCAAAGGATGAGATTTCAAGGTGATCATGATCAGCAAGCTCCAAGGCTGAATTAAAAAAGAAAAAAAAAAAAAGCCGAATGAACTGGAAAAGCTGGGAACTAAAACCAGATAGAGTTGCAGATTAGTAATGTCTTTGTTCATTGCTCTTAAAGGGAGGAAAATACAGCAGTAGAGGCAGAAAGAAGGGGGTTAAAAACAAGTTTTAAGTCCAGAGCATAAAGTGGACAGATTTTTAATCTAAGTTTAATGAGAGTTGTTCTTTAACTACAGGTATATGAGGTATGTCAGAAATACTAGGCTAGGCATTCCGCTAGCTTGCTTTAAACTGAGATTAATGCAACTGAATTCCTTGGACTTGCAGCATTGTTAAACTGGGCTAAATGAGAAGAGAGTCAAGGCTGTTATTTTCAAAAACTTGAGAAATGCAAACAATGACATTCTGTTGGAAAGAAACTGAAGAGTTAAAGACCTTTTGCATTTGTTGTGTAGTCCTTCAGCAAACATAATGGAGATGAAAGTCACAGACTCCAAACTCAATACTCCAGCTACGAAACAAATAAGAAAAGGACCAAGGTACAAATATGGTACCTGGCTAAAACCTAATCATAGTTATTAATTCATGGGCTAATTTCGCTTCAAAAGTCTTTTGTTCTTTCCCTCTCTTTCCTGCATGTCTTTTGGGATGCAATTAAAGGTCTTGGTCTTAGTTTTTACATTTGCTAATGTGCTGAGCTACTTGAGATTGTCTTGACATACTGTTGCCCAGCATGATCAACAGAAATACCGAGTTCAACAAAATCCATCTTCAGGTATATGAAGCATTTGCCATATGTTATGATTACAGCACATCACCAGCAGCACAAAACAATTTAATGACGATTGTCCAGTGACAAAGCTGCAGAAAAGAGTGGTGGCGGTAAGGAAACTCTGGAAGACAATGAGTATTTATATTACAATGGTGTCTACAATATGCTAGAAATGTTTTCCAAGCATATAAAGACTCTATTGATTGCCAAAAAGCTTGTTCCTTAAAAGATAGCGTAAGGACAAAGCATGAGGAAAAGCAACATATGGTATACAAAGCAAAATGACCAACATGGTGGTTGCCAAAACTGAGGGGGAAGGGACTTCTTCCTCGTTCTTTTCTGCTGAGTACTTTTCACTTGCTCCCTAATGTGGCATTTCGAAGATAGCTAATTTCTTGTGTGTGTCAGTGAGTGCTGGAAAAGAACTTGGCCAGTGACTAGGTAGTGATGAGACATACTGCTTTTCAGAGACTTCGGATGTGAAGTCTTTAGTAGCAGTCATGATGAGGATGTTGTGGGACAAACTTAATGCAAGGTCATAGTTTGTTGTCACCACTTAGATATGGATCTGATACGTTTATTAGAAATGCAAAAAACCCACCAAAAACAAACAGGGGTTGGTCAATGAATAGCTTTTCTGTTTTCATTAAGTAATAATAATAGCTGCATTTATACCATGCTTTATATATTTGGCGTACTGCAGCGGTAAGGTTGTTTAAGCAACCAAAAAAGAATCTTTGAAGTCCAGGGAGAGAGGGAAATGCATAATAACAAGATTAGAGAAGTTTAATTCACAGAACCAAATCAGCTTAGAAATAAAGTTTAAATAAAAAGTAATCTCATCTTCAGATAGTTTTGCTGTGAACAGGAAAAAAAGTCCGTGGGACTCCAGGCTAAGTTTTTCATTGCTGCCAGAAGGCCACTTGGAAGCTCCGCATGCTCCTGAGGTTGGTGTTAGTGTAAGGCGTCAGTCAGATGTGTGTCCACGACAGTGCCACAATTATAATTCAGAACTTGGGGGCTTGTAGCATTTGCTTTCTTCCCCCCAGACCACCGCACCACGTTTTCAGCCTGACTGCTCTTACTCCACTTAAACCATTATTCACTGATCTCAACAGCGTCATTTTTCAAGCTTGCTTTTCATACTAGCAAGTGAACTGTAACAGGTTTGCAGCTTTTCCAAATAAAACTAGAGAACTGTTTGTCTGGGTTGGATTCTCTGTTAAACTCGCATCCTTTCTAATCGGGACAAACTGTACAAAGTACATCTGCAAGGCTATGCAAGTGCTCCTTTGTTGAATGCACGCTCTTTTCCTGAGGTACTCAAAGGGTTAGCGTGGTTTATTCATCTCCCAAGTGCCACCCCTGTCCCCTGTTTCTGCAAAGCCAGGAAAGGGTCACCCCTTAGAGGCGATCAGGAAGGTGGTAGGGTTCCTGACTGGCTCTGCTAGTGCCGACCATTCTGGAGGAGCACCCGACCACAGGGTGCCATCAAGTCACTCTATGGCCAGCACAGGCTGAGGGGTCTCAGCAGCTCTCAAGATCCAGGCTTCAGCAATCTGATACGCCAAGAGCCTGGTCTTCTTCTGTCACGGTATGAAGTGGCACACAGCCCTTGGGGCAATGGAGAATCAGGCTCAGAGCCCTGAAAACAATCCGCAGGACCTTGGCCTACCTCCCATCCCCCTTAGTGCTTGTTGATGCCATTGCAGAGTTTCCCTAAAAGTTTGCTGAAATTAAAGTAACAGAGTAATTTGGTTGTTTATCACTGAAGATCATAATGGTGTAATGTTTAAAGGAAAAACCTTTCATTATAATCTGAGATTATAAGTGTTGGGCTAAATTATAAGGAGAGGTATTCTCAATTACTTTGTGTAAACTTGTGTTTAATACTGTGTTTAATATTGCGGGATTCCTCTGGGCTCTTCAACTAAAATTGTTTTTGCTGTCCCTCAGTCTGTCTGAAATGATATGCCTTTGCTTCTCTGGGAATATAACCTATTTTTATTACACCAAAAATATGCTTAGGGTTGATCCAGAGAGATTTATACATATTAAAATATTTTACTACTTTAATAATTTTGTTCATATTTAAAGAAAAATTAATTACACTAGTGAAATACGAGACAATGTCTTTTTTTTTTTTTTTTTTTTTTTTTTTTCTTTATGTAAGAAGAAGAAAATTTTTTTTTTTTTTTTTTTTTTTTTTTTTTTAGTGAAAATGCTGCTACCAGATGTCTGTGTCTGTAAAGCTATGGAAATGCAGCAGAGCTTAGAAAATACTCAAGATCGACTCATTCCAATTTTGTCCTCTTTTTAAACTTTGTACCATGGAAAGTTCAAAAGCTTTTTCCACATTGTTTGTGAGGTTCTCCAGAGGGAGTATTTCTGGCTTTGGTTAGAAAAGAACTCCCTGTCTTGCTAAAGATTGACAATTGCGTACATTTTTGGCCTCTAACTTAAGCGAGCTAGCAGGCCCTCGGGGTGCTTAAAGTCCAGTTATGGACAGAAAGTTATTTTTAAAGGACATTTTTTAAACACTGTTTGAAATCCACGCACTGATACAGCGATAAGCAGTTTTGGAAAAAAAAAATAATAAATTCCTGTTTTATCCATATGTAGGTCGAATTTATCTGAACTGGTCTGGAAGCTTTTCTTAATTTCAGTGCAGACAAGTCTTCCAGTGTGAGAACAAGAGAGTCCAATGTAAAGAAATCCTCGCCAGTGCTTCGTAGGGCCACAATCATAACATGAACTTTTCACTTTGCATCTGATATGTGCTTCCTGCCCCGTGTCATCATGATTCAGCATCGTGACATGCTGAAAGATCATCAAGGTGGAAACAATGCCGAGCAGTGTTAGGATGATGAGGCCTGCCATGATTATTTTGCACGTACCTGATTTATTGCACATCATATTTTCTCTTTCCTCGTCTTTCAGCTGCCAGGCACGTAGTTCTCTCTTCTGCCAGTGCCTGGCCTTGGATTCAGAAAAGAGAACAGGGATACCCTGGGTGTGGGCAAGAAGGACAGTTTGCTCTGTGCCCTTTGGTTTGGAAAGCTTGAGAGCACCTCAGCTCATGCATTACAATATATCCTGCTATTTAATGAGTTACAATCTCCGCTTTTTTTCCTGGTTCCCTAGAAACTATTACCCAGAGCTCAAGAGAGGAACTCAAGAACTGTTCCTGAAGCCATAAAGATGTATTTGTTAACAGACTGGACACTTTATCTTTGGATGAAGATGCAGTTTCTCTTCCTTTTCTCCAGCTGGCTAGCACAATTTCTGATATCTGTAAATTCTTTTTCTTATTGAGGCAGTTGTACCACTAGGAGGGATTCTAAGAAAACAGCGAACTTCTTAAAACATTTGCTGCTATGAAAGGAGAAACCTGTCTCAGTAATTTAAAAGAGGAAGGAAAAGGTAATAGCGAGGGAGTTTTTGAGCTGATAAGACTGACTAGGTGTTATTCCTCAATAAGACTTAGGGGTTTGATTTTTTTTTTGATGAGGCAATTTCTCGAGAAGAATGGGGGCAGGCTTCATTTTTGTTTGTTTTCCAAGTGAACAATGGTGTCCTCCCCCTTTTCTTGAACAATGGGGATACAATATTATAGCTCATGTTTTGTTAAACTATCAAGGTAGCACATCTGTCCCGAAGAGCTCACCTTTGCCAGGGCTGGCTACAGACACGCACACGCACACAAACATTGTGAACCTGAACCTTGAAGAGCCTTTGCAATCTAGGTGGACTCAGTACAGCTCAGCACCATGTTCTCCTGCACTGCCCGTTCCCCCTTCTGCCGGGACAGTGCCTCTGGGCTCCCATGCACCCCTGATGCGTATCGGGATGCAACGTCCCATTGCTGTCCTGCCATTGCCCCCCTCAGTGTCTTCCCCCATCCCAAGGGCTTTGTGATGCCTTTTCTTGTATTTCCACCCTTCCTGAAGACACAGGCTTTTATACCATGCCCTTCTGTTTGCCTTCAGTGCTCCTCTTGTGCCCTTCTGCAATGCTTTCTTTGGTTGTGCTACATTTAAGTCACGCGTGTTGAGCTGCTGCCCACCGAAAGGAGTGGTTCTGCTCCCTCCAGCAGCATGCTCCTTAGCACCACGCTTGTCAAGCCCTTTGGTGAGTCAGTTCAAGAGAATAGTTTTCTGTTGGATTAACAAGTTGGATTGGCTTACTGAGTGGTTTGATGTGGTGCAAGAGAGGGTGTGGACCAGCAGGACCAGGAGTCAGGGAGGGAGAAGCAGGACCACCCAAGTCAGAATGGTGAGCTGACTCAGTCGTGTCACGTAACTTCACCCTTATTTACTTCATATTATATAACTTGACCCATTTCTACTTTCTCCCTAGTTGAGAGAGAAGCCTTTCCTTTTGAAACTGCATTGAGAGAATCGGCAGATCCAAAGTGCAGGGTATTCTATACCAAGATGGGATAACGGCTAGCATCAGCTGATTCTGCTGAGGGTGTGGGGAGAGGTATCTTACACTATTGATTCTGTGAACAGCATACCAGGGGCCCACATTTTGTAAGTTTTTATTTTTTTCTTTTCAGGTTTTAGTAGCTGAAAGGTTCTGTCTGTTGATTAAAATAGTTCTTGAGATGTTAGAACTGAACAAACATGGTATTAAAAATTGTCATACTGATGCACACTCATTATGGTGGTGTTCTGGGTCTTCTTGTTTCCTGTGCTAACAAGCACAATCCTCTGTGCGAATACTCTTAGTCTAATACCAGAGTAAGATATTTCAGCATGTTTTAAAACACTTCCTAAGCAACTTACACCAAGGACAGGTATTTACTAAACCGGGAATGCTAGTAGTAGATATATAGTAATTTAAGGTCTTACACTAGTACGGAAAGTTGTTGTCTTCCCCCTGCATGATCTAAATTGACACTGTTTGGTTTATCTCTTTCAATGGACATTCAGATGGCACAATGCTGTTAATGAATCCAGTAAAATAGTGCTGGAATTGTACGCTGGAGAGCTTTTACAAAGCAGTCCTAAATATTAGGTCCTGGAAAACTAAACTTACCAGGAGTTTGTGCAAGCACACAGCTGAATATGAATTATTAACCTCTTTGGTTTGTTCTCAGAGTGATAGTACGTGCTACAGAGCTGTAATTAGGGCTGGGTTGCATCTGAGTCTCACTATCGCACTGCATCAGTTTGTCACGGTTAGAATTGCTACCCCTGAACCTGTTCCTTGCTCACCCAGCTAGCTAATTAGTGACCTAGAGATAAGATGGCATTTACTGGTACCAGAAGAAATGGCCTTTCATTTTTATGCAGAAGCAAGAAACAGGTCAGCAAGCAATTTACACATTCTTCATCCACCCACAGTGCAATGGAAGATGATAATGCTTATCTTGTCAGGAGGCAGATTTCACTTTTTTCCTTAGTGTTTTATTAGGCTTACATTTTCTCCCTGGCATTATTCTCTCTTTTTTTGGCTGTTGCTGGTTGGGGTCTTCTTGTTGTTTGTTTGTTTGTTTTTTGGGGAGGTTAACCTCAGACTGTGCCGAATGCTAGGACCATGTTCAGGAGTTTTCATTAAAAAGCAGATTCCTAAAAGGATTCCTCAGATTACAGTTTCCTCACTGTGTGATACAGATAGAGTTTGAACCGGGGCGGATAGGGAGAGAACAGATAGAGACTCTGTCCTCTCCTATTTACCAAATGGTATGTGTTGTTGAAATTTGGGTGGGAGGCAATGCTCCTCCCTTGTGCAAACATATCCTCCAATAAAAGCCATGTGCTGTGGGCAAAAGTAGTTAAGGGCTTGCTGCCTTTTTTAATTTATTTATTTATTTAAATAAACAGCAACTTATCAATGTGAGAGGCCAAACACGGCTAGCTCATATACACACAAAGGCTTGTGTGTTTGTGGATATGCCTACTCTGTGTACCCAGCCAGGCTCCTACCTTATTTTAGCGGGGGTGACCATTTCTCCCCTATTTTAAGAAATATTCCATATTTCATTTGTGACATGAATAAAAGAAATGCTGAATCGTATCTTTGTGGAGCAACACTCAGCAGTGCATTTGTTAATGGAACCTTATTTTTGATTTAAAAATACCAGCCTCAAGAGACAGAATCTTCTAAGAAAAAACTAAAGCACGAAGCTAAAAGCAGTTCTCCCTCTCTGTTATCTTAAGATAGCACTGAGCTGCAGACCTAGGATAAAAATCAATTGAGAATGGGGGTTCATGTTAGAGAATCTGCACCAAGCCTCTGATTTTGCATTTGTAATCCAGATATGGACGAGGCATGTCAGGAAGAAAACTTCTTCAAAGGTTCATAAATGCCAATGTAGAACATCAAATGCTTGCCTGGTGCGCTATATAATTTACTGCAAAGGTTTAGTGAATGCTATATGCAGGGCAAAACTATGAAGCAAGGTAGCAAGCTCCTTTCCCCTTTGTAAGCCTTCGAAGCAGCTAGATGGGAGCCCTTCCAGAATGCTTTCTGGAAACTTTCATCTAGCCTCAGTGCTCTATAAATAGAGGAGGTCTTCATCCCTGAGGAGGTTTTGCAATGCCACTCTGCAGAGGAGTGCCGAGCTCCAATGGAGGCAGCGGGAGGAGAGTTACGGAGCAGCATGGTAGGACCAGGAAGGGGGACGGGATCTCTTTGAATGGAAGATAAGGTCTGTGGACAGCTTGAGAGGAGAATAATTAAGAGGGAAGGTTCTTCCCAAAAAACGTTTGTGTGGGGCACATTCCCTTAGATCCTACACAGAAACAACTGCTGGCAGAGCGGAAAATGCAGCCACAGCGACTGTCAGCTGCAAATGACAAAGAAAGATACCTGATACTCCCTCAATCAGTCAAGAAACACTCCTATAGAGGAGAACTTTTCACTGTCCAGAATAAATGGAGCAATGGTTTCACTGGGATCAGTGAAAACAGCAATAAATGCTGTAAGAATTACTATAGTTTATCACGTAGAAATTTTTTAATTGGTCTGATGGACTGTCATGAGTGAGATAATACGTGACAGAGTAATCACAAACATAACTGGAGTAAGTCCCAAGAGCAAAACACGTGGAACTTTGTTTCTAAAAAATATGTAAAGATAGAATAAAAACAGTTGACTGCTACAGAAGCTAGAAAAATCTGTCCTAACACTCCGCATTTTCATTAACATAGGTCCCTTGATTGTGACAACAAATACAAAAGCGTTATCTTCCAAAATTTAGCTACCGTGCATTTTCCAAGATTTATCTACAGTTTAAATGTGGGGCAAAAATTTTGTTGGGGTCAAGCTTCATGTATTATTTTCAGAAGAAATAACTTTAAAATGGGATTGAAAAAGGAAAATTTCACTCTGACTTCTGATAGCTCAGCCTCATGGTAATATCAAAATCTCAGTTACTGTATGTTTGAAATAGGAATGCTCCATTACCTGTTTGATTATTTTGAAGAAAAAATATGAAAATATAAAAAAGGGGCTTAATTTTGACTAAGTACAGTAATTTGGAGCCAACAAAGCTAATTTGGGAGACAACATTCTGTCTACGGAAGAAGGAAAAATGAAAGCAAACCATTTTCCTGCTTACAGACTGCATATTGAACACACTAGGTTATAGATAAGTTATTATTTGGTCTCCAAGACCTTTGATATGCAATCTTTAAATGTTTTTCTTCCTGCCAGCAGTTTCAGAATTAAGAGATATCTTTATTTTGTTGATATAAAAATAATATAAAATTGATAGTCTAGGAACACTGAGCTGTAGCCCTACAAGATTATTATCCCTCTGCCTTCCTGAAAGCATCATCCAGATACAACTTGTTTAAAAGTGGGGGAGATGTGCTTTCCATGCCAGAACAGTACCTACTTCTTTCAGCGTGCTAAGGTAGAGTTTTATGGTAGACTTTTAAAATCAGAACAATCTGATATTAGATGGGCTAGAATGTATGATACAATGTGCTAGTTATAAGGTAAATTACAAGAAAAAAAAAACCACAACAAAAGCCCCAAACTGATGGCCAATTACTTGGTCATATGTATGGCTTTTAAGTACACCATGACAAAACATGTACGAATGGGAAGGGATTTCAAAGAGTAGCATGCATTAGCTTCCAAACACTTCACTTTGCTTTTTGATTCCAGTGAGCAAAATCATCCTAGCCTGCTTCAACTGAATCGTCTATTGCTCTCTCAAAGGCCAGAGTGGAAGTTTTCTTCATGTAAACAAACCTGTTTACACACACAAAAGAAGAGTAGTCACTCCAATGTTGGTGTAATCCCTCGCAGCAGCTTCACAGAAACCTTAAGGCTGTACTCTTGAAGTGGTGCACAAGTAGTCGAGATGTGTCCAGTGGTTTTCAGAGTATTTTGTTAATATTTTGCTAAGTACTGAAATACATTGTTCATAAATTGGTCTGGCTGCATGTTGTGTTGGTGTGAGAGTGCCCGAGAAGGAAGGGAGAGGCCAGAACTTGTTTCCAAGTGGTTTATTGACTATTAAACTCTTATAGCCAGATAAAAGCAGCAGCAAATAACCTGATCCATGTGTTACAACAATGCACAGTCTCACCTTCTCCCTCCCTACATTGTATTTCCTATCTAGGTCACTCTGCAGCTCGAGACTGTTGGTTTGCCAGATAATGTTTCCACACGTTGACCCAGACGCGGTGATGACAGGCACGTTTTCAGGCTGTTTATGCAAACCACCAGTGTCCCGAGCCTGCTCCTGGCACGTATTTTAGCTTCCTTCTTGCTGTTTTGGTGCCTGGTACGGCTTGCCCAGCCTTCCGGATGGAATTGGCTATACTGACATCTAAACAGCTTTGTAGATAAAGTCATCTTGCCGCCAGCCTGTCAAACATAAATTCCATCACTACCCTGCAACTGCTATGTAATTAAATGTTCTCCTGCTAGGCATACTCTGGTTTAACGAGTTTTATGAGTCATGGCAGCAAAGGGAAAGGAGAGTCCCCAAAAACAAGAATGGGCACAAACACCCCCTTGATAATCATCTTATTTAGAGAGAATAAGGTTCTCGCTTGTCCAGAGAAGTGAACACCAGGTCTCCTCAGATCCCTTGTCAGTATCTCACACTGATGCTCACTAAGGTACCTGGAGAAAGTGATTTCACAGTTCTGAATTATGTACTACTTTGTAGTATAGACACTTGCAAGGAAGTGGTTTGTTTTGAGTGTGGGGTGTATTGGTTTGAGAGGGCTTGAGAAGGAAGGAAGAGGTGAGAACTTGCAAATTCTGTGCTCTCATAAACTCAACCCCAAACCCATCTACACCACGGGACGTGTATTACACGTATGAGGAGAGCACGTCTCTCTCCTTTACATTGCCAGGGCCCAGCAGTCAAGATCCCAGCATTTAAAGCAGCACCGAAACAGTTTCTTCCTAGCCACAAGCAACTACGGGCATGAAAATCACTGGTGCAAGAAGGCAGCTGAGCAGCACCGCTCTCTTGCCCTGCGGAGGCAGAGGAGTGCACACTGTGCATCGCGGGGACCCTCCGCACCCCGGTGCTTTCACACCTGGTTCCAGCAGGGAGAGACTCTGCCCCTGGCAGTGTGCACAGGGCACTGTGGCTTTGCTTGGCCCCAGGTGGACCTATATGCTAGCTGTAGATAACTGCCAAGGCGGGGAAGAGGCAGTCAAGGAGCGTGTGGGGATGAGAAAAGGTTGGGCATATCTGGAGTTCCTCTGACCAGACTCGCCCTCTCAGTGTAGCTCGCACCGAACACGAGCCATGGAAAGCAAATGTCGGCTGCCTTAGCTTCTGGGTGCATGGGGCAAATCCCTGCAGAGGTGTATAAACCAATGTTTAAACTCCAGGTCTGTTGGCTGTAGAGATTACCACCTGCCCAGCACTCAGGCACACACACACCCCCCACGCCCCCCCCCGCCAGCTTTCCTTGACCTATTTACTAGCAATGAACTAGATTCAGGCAGACCTTGTGCTTCAACTGCTTGAGATAGCATGGCTCGCTTCGACTCCAGAGGGCCGAAGGAAGCATGTTACAAGCAGTTTTGCTGACAAACCTGGGAGGGTAGTTGTGGTCAGCAGGAGAATGGTGACCAGCCGGGGTCGGGTGGACTCAGGCACTAACCCTTCAACTGCAGCTGGAAGAAGACTTGGGTCTCCAGCCTGGTTGTGGCCATATAGCTGTGTACAGGCTATGACTGCCCAAGAAGGGCTTCGAGAAGGGCCGTTCCATCCCTTCCTCTCCCCGTGCCACCCCAGGAGGTGCTGCAGCTGCCCCAACAGCCTGCCTGCTCCTCCCATGGCTGCCCTTGTCTCTCTCAGGATGGAGCACTGCGTCCTCATACAGAGCCTGGCCAAACATTTCTGAGCCAGCTGGTGTCCGGTGCTTGCAGCAACGCACAGCAGGAATGACTGGGCTTTGTGCTGTCCCCCAGAAGGGACAAGGATCAGCCTCTGCTGCAACCCCTCTGCTTACCTTGTCCTTTCACCTTAAGCTCTTTGTTTATCTGGGTCCCGGTGCAAATGCCGAATTAAACCCTTAATACCTCTGAGCAGGGATGGAGGGTTAAATCAGATGAAAGATTACAGTACCTGAGCAGGATATATGCTTAACTAAGGGTCCTGAGTCCAAAACTAAAGTCCCAGATGCCCCCAGGCAGCTGGCTACACCCCTGGTGGTGGCAAGACTTGCTAGGCAGCTGCCCGTGTGAGCTGCCGGTCCCTGTTCATTGCCAGAGCCAGAGAGCGGCAGCCAGCAGAAAGCAGTGGGATTCGCACACAGCCTGCTCCGCCAGACACAGCCAGTTTCGTGCTTCTCCCCTTTTCAGTCCTCCAGGCAGTTTTTGAGGTAGCCACCAAAGCACGTGCTTGAGGTGCTGGCAGAAGAGCAAGGCCTGTGCAAGCAAGAAACACGGTTTGTACACGAGAAGCACAGGAGGTCTGGCATACAGCACCTTCAGTTTGCACATCCCAGGAAAAATGAAGAAACGGTAAATAAAACTGGCTGCTTGTTTTGGCTCAGGTGACTGGAGATTGAGACTAGGTAGTGTGAGTTAGTGTAATTCAGTTTCCATTTCTTTTTCTTTTATAAGCTGTGAAGTTAATGCTGATTTTCTGTATCTCATATGACTTTCTCAATCTTTATAGGCTTCAGCTCTGATCTCTTTTTAAACCTTGATATATCCATGCTATTTTTAGTCTTGCAGACTATTTTTGGATAACATCTACAAGATAGGGTCTTTTTTAGTGGGCCTCACAACCAAAACTGTGCCAGACTCTCCTTCTCTTATACCTGGATTGCTGCAACATCCTTTCTCCGGTTGTGGGATGCACGCATGTTTGCCCTGCGGATATTTATTCGCAGAGCTGCTGCAAAAGTTGTTCTCTTTGCTTGCCGTTTTGTCACCCCTTTCCACTGACATCCTTATCTCCGTAGGAGAAGTACTCAACCCAATTTATACAAGCCCATTTATATTGTGGCTGATGGTATTACTCTATATGTGCAGATGGACTTAGTTGGACAGGCACAGCGGGTGGAGCCATTTTGCTGCGCCCCAGGTGGCAGCTGGAGGCGTCCTGCTGCTGCGACACCCCCAAGCCCTGTACACCCCTCCGGGCTGACCGCGAAGGAGCCTCAGGCCATTGAATTGCTGGCAGCAGCAGTTTGTTTCCAGCACCACCTTTCCTGGTGTCCCAAGGCCCCATCGCTGTCGCATCAAGGATATGCACCACTCCCATGATGGGGGAGAGAGCTGGGAGCCCTGGGGAAAGACGGCTGCAGGGTGCCAGAACAGCCCTGCCGCCCCCAGAGCAAATTCCTCCTGCCAGCAGCCTAATTGCTGTGAGCTCCAAGCTGCCTCAGGAAGGAGGTCATCAAGGGGAGGCTCTAGGCCAAAGGAACTGGTTTTCATTAGTATCGTCCACAACAGGCCACTCAGAAGCAATCTGCACATTCAGGTAGCCCAGAGCCCCTTTTTCCCAGGTAGATCTAGCCTGCTAGGATCCTACACAGATTTTCTCCTTCGCCACCTCTCCTGCCTGTGCTGAGACGTTGTGTGAGTCATCTGGGGATTTATTTTAAGGAACAGTACCGCACTGATCTGTAGTTTTTCTAAGCTGCATGTTCTACCTATGGAAATACTGTAAAGCTGCTCCCAACAAGCACAGACTGAGTTTCCCCTAGTTTTAAACCATCAAACATAGCTGCTTGTCTTTGCTTTCAAAGCCTTTGGAACCTATCTCCATTCTCTCCCTGACGAAATACAAGGTGAAATCCCACCTTCAAGGAGATGGTGACATCAACCCTTGCCCCACACTTAGATTTTATCCCTGCAGCTTCATGTTTGCCACCACACTGCCATCAGGAGATGCTCCCAGTGAACATCCGCTTTCCAAAAGCTCCTTAGAACTGTTTGCAGCTGAACTGGCAATGGCAAGGCTGCTGGTGTCCCACTGCGCTGTGGGCAGTGATACCATACTGCTAATGCATTTCCAAATGGACATGACACTAAGTGGTATTGCATACAAAATGCCGCCCAATTTCTCTGTGTGCTGCAAACAAGATGAACTTGGATCTTAGAAATGAAAACACAAATATATAGGCTCTGGGTCCATGCAGATGGTTATGCATGGAGCTTAGGAAATAAAGATCCCAAGCCTGATAAAAATGATTAAAGAAAATATTCTAGATTTTTTTGTGACTTCTGTTCTCTTACTGTCACACAGAACTTGCCTTGCAGGCTACTCTAGGGCATCACTGTTTTTTTTAAGACAGTAGTTTCTTTCTTCCCCAAACCATGTTCTAATGTTGGTATTTTACAAAATATAACAAAAGTTTAAACATTTTAGCTTGTATATGCTAGAAAATGGTGCAGTTATAACAATGCAGAAGTAATCATCCCCACCTATTGTGCAGACAGCATAAAGACATTTTATAACAGAATAGCAATTCCCAAAAAAGAACTGAAAAAAATTTAACAGTATAAGTCACCTGTCTATCATCCAAAGTAGGGCTTTTGCCAGTATAAACTAGTTTGGTTACAAAACATTGCCGTTCTTACTGCAATTATTATACTAGGAAAACTAGTAGATCCAGACTGCCTACAAAAACATGACTGTAGCAGCCACCAATATCCTGCGGACCTGTTACACCAAAGTCAGTCCAGTTGTAACTCTTGATTTCATTGAAAGTTATTCCAAGAATGACTTTTTCCCACTGGACTGGATTCCCTCTCATAACAAGAGTGTAAAGTGCACTTCTAGTAAAATCACATATTCCAGGAAATATGTAAAAAGTAAAATATTTTTCTTTCTTACGGTTGGGGGAGGGACTGCAGGGTGAAAATGAGTCATTTCTGTATTGCTGCAGGAATTCTGCCACTCCACTAACGCTCCAACCTCCCACCAGCCTGCTGCCCTCCTTATTTTGCAAGCGCGGGAGATTTTTGCAGCTGCAGGTGGCCTCTTTTTCCCTCCTAGATAGCACAGCTAGGCCTCACAGTCAACACAACAGTTAACCAGAACTTTTTTTAGCTTGATAAATATATCTGCGTGAAGGCATTGCGTGGCGCGTGTGAATCCAAGCGGGGCCGAGGTGTGGGCTAGGCAGCCACATGCCGGACAGGAGGAACTCGCTCCCTCCCAGCACGTAAGCAGTGGAAACTTACAGCACGTAGGGCACAGCGGTGTTAATCCCTCTCAGCTACACCACTTCCCAGCCCCATGCTTTGGTTTCCACCAGCGCTCAGGTGGCCTCATGAGGGGAGTGCCAGGTTACCTGCGAATGGACGGCTTGGGGACGTGCTGGGCACCTGGCCCCACACTCAGCCTGGGCTCTTCCCCCTTTGTGGAGCTTATCTGAGCTCTCCTTCTCTCTGCTCTGCTGTGTTGTGGCTTTTCTGAGCCTGACAGAGAAATAAAAGCATCATCTTCCTTTCATCAGGAGAAACGGAGCTGCTTCTGGGCGCTGAGGCAACAAGATGCAGGGAATGCTAACGTGAGTCAAGTTTGGCTCTCATCGTTGGCAAAGTAACAGCTGGAATGGCGGTGGTTTTGCTACGTATTTTAGCCACACCAGAGCTTGGGAAGCTGGAATGGGAGGGTACAAACTACTGTCCGTGCTCCCAGCTCTTCTATTTCCGCCCCCCTATGCAGTAGGGCAGCATAGCCAACTATCCAAGGTCTTCTGCCAGCTCCCTGTTCCAGCTTGGCCATTTCCATCTTCCCGTGAGCGGTGTGAGCCGGTCCCAGTCCTGGCCTTTTATCCTTGGAGAGGCAAAAGTCAGCTTTGCCGGCTCAGCTGGGGAGCTCAGAGAAATGGCTTTGGCCAGACAGACCCAACTGGGTGCCCTGAAGTGCAGCGTTCCCTGGGTCTGCTCTAGCAAGCACCAGGCGTGGGCTTGGCACATTTTGGTACCTTCACTTAACGATTAACGCCAACTTGTTTTACTTCGTATTGCAGCAGCCTAGGAAAGTGCATACAGTCAGTGGCTGGACCTCAGCTAAGAGGATGGTAACATATTAAAACACATTTAATTCAGGCCTTTGCACTTGTCACTCAGATGCTTTGCATTGAGTGGTTTTTTTGCATCGAGTTTTTGCAGCCGAGTGGTGCTTAGACACCATAGGCAATATTGCCTACCTATGCAGTTTCACGTGGCTCTAGCTTTGACCGTCATTGCTGTTTCCTCTTAGGTTTGGGGCACTTTTTAGAGATGTTGCTCCATTGCCAGGATGTTTGCAGCTCCACAGGACCAATGGCAAGGAGAGCCCACTTCACCGGCTGGCTTCTGGCAGGCCTTTCACATGTGGTCAGCTCGGACCTGAATTTGCATTGAACATGACTCAGAGTGTGTCCCTCACCGCCCTGGGCACTGCGTAGGCACAGGCATCTGTGCAAAGCAGGTGCAAACCACTGTGGAAATGACCCTGCTCAGGTATCAGGGGCTGTGTCACCTGGTGGTGTTTTACCTCCGTGGAGAATCACGCCTTGGGCTTCTTTTCAATCCCCTGCTTGGGTGAGGGGGAGTTTGTTTTAACATGTCAGGTTGAAAACTTTAGTGGGTTAGGAGCTGCTTCACGTGCAGCTCAGCTCTCCCACCTCAGCAGCAGCAGCAGCCTCCAGGGGAAGGGGAGAGTGGGCAGTGAAGCACAGAGACCCTACAGCTACAGGACTCTACCTGTGTGGATGAGTTAACCTCCTTTGCCCGCTTTTGTAACACACTGCAAGGTTTATGCATTTCAGTATCAGCGCTGTGCACACGTTACTCATTTGTTAAAAGCCTGCCGGTTATTCCCCCTCATCTGTTGCACCCAACTGCTGTTTATCCTAATTTGGCATTTGGAAAAATCTTGTCACCCAAATTGCATTAGCAGAAGGTGAAAGAAAGCAAGGAGGAAACAAGGACAACAGCATATATTCCGTGTGAGTAGATTACTTGTTCTCTTCCTGTGGAACAACTGTGGATGTTTTTCTTACTTAAAAAAAAAACCCCAACAAACCACCAACCAACCCCCAAACCTCTGGCTGACGACCAGCTTCAGCTACACCAGCCATACCCAGCTGCATGCACGTAGCTGAGCGACGCCCCCCCAGAGCAGGGCACATTCCAGTTACTTGGCTCTTTGGGATTAACTGTCCCTTTCATCAAGTTGGCTTGGACTGCTGTTGCTGTTGATCGTGCAATGCAAATCTTCCTGAGAAAGACTCTCGGGCTATTGATTACAAAAGATAGCCCTTTCGGCAGCCATTACGTAACAAAATCCAAACCCTCAATGTTGCAGGCAGTTGTTGCCACAGATAGGAGCTGTTTATTGATCACAGCCAGATATGAAAATATGCATCCTGTACACTAAACGATGTTGAATATCTAGTGTAGCAAGATGAAAGTCGTCATTTATGCCACTTGGGGGAAAAGAGCTCTGCCAGAACGTGGGAGGACGTACGTTATCTAACATCCTACCTAACACGTAGCGGCTGAGAGCAACAAGCAGGAGGAGAATTACAACGCTTCTGCTTGTGAAACATTGTGCCCAAGAAGCAGAAGGGCGTGGATTTATCCCCACCTCATTTTAGGTGTCTAAATGAAGCATTGGTGTCAAGAGCACAGTGGTCCTGGGTGCTCCCTCAGAGAGAGACGCAGTTGAGATTTTAGGAGGGATAAATTGCTTTCTGCAGGCACCTCCCTCTCTCTTGACCACAGAAGATGGGCTAGACTTCTCACCTGGGAGGAGTCCAGCTGCAATGAGGGAGCAGGGTGGCAGAAACACTGCCTGAAGGGAAGATACTGGTGGTTGTTTGGGGCCACTCTTAAGGAAGGGAAGGGGGAAATCCTAAATGAGTGGCACAGGATTCCTCTGGTGGGGGAGGCAGCCAGAGCCAGCAGCCAGCAGCATGTACAGCAGATCCTGTTATCTCCAGCCCAGAGGTGTGCTCGGGAGGAAGGTTGTGCTGGGACAGTCTCCATGAGATAAGAACCTCCTGTGATGCCAACCTCGAAGCTACGCTGATTTACACTAGGATGAAAATAGCTCTCAGAGGTTTTACACCAGTGAAAGGTCAGCCAGACTGGGACATCAGGGCCAACATATAAAGGAGCGGGCAAAATAGCAACTTTTCTCCCTATGTGCTGGAGCTCTGCTCTAAAGATAGACTCCTGAGCTATTTATTGGGACAATTGTGTGCCTACTCTGCCTAGGAACAGGTTTACCTCTAAGTGCTACGACCATTAGAATAGGTATTGGACGGTTTTGAGGAGCCCTGGGCTCAGGCCAGGATTGTACTGTGCTAACAGAGAATTTAAAATATAGCCCTCTCCCATATCCCCTGCCTTCCACGAGCTTGCTCACAGTGCATTCCCTGTTAACACTTTCTATGAAAACTGGCCAGGTCCCCTTCCCAAAACCCACGGGATTCCTTGGTGCCAGCAGAGCTTACATCCACACGAGCTGCACAGATGGACAAGTTCAGTACACCTCCTTGACGCCAACATGTGCAAAGGAAAAGTCAGTTTTTACTTTCCCAGCAGATGCTGCTTTCCCCAGGGGGCAGGGGGACACTCTGCAGGTACCCACTCCTTCCTCTGGCCACAGAAAGCTGCTGCCAGCAAGCAGGAGGGAGAGCAGAGAGGGGGTGGCTTCAAGGAAGATTTGGAAGAGTTCCAGTCCTTGCAAGGCCAGTACCACACTGAAGAAAAAAGGTGGGTGGTTCAGTAAACCTGGCATGGTCAGCAGTGACAAGGTGACAAAGGGCATTTTCCTGGTGGTCAGCCTTGAGCTTGCGGGGGGGGGAGGGTGTGCAGCTGCATGGAAAAGAGCGGACGTGAAAGTGCGCATCGCTATGACCACATATAGAAAGCCAGTCCCCAGGAGATGATCAATGGCTTTGGTGGTCTGAGGTGCTCCAGATGACTTGAGCTCGCAATTGACAGAGCTCACAGTCCCACTGCCTGACCCACACTCTCCTCTGCCCCTTCTTCCAAGAACCAGGCTTTGGAGTTCACAAATACGAAAGAGCGCTTCTGTGATGTGCTTTAGCACCTGGCCATCCACCATGGTCAACGTACTGTTTTTAAAGTAGTCAGGTCTGGAAAAGATCACGTTAAACTTTTCAAAGTATGCAGTTCATTCCCTCAGTGAGAAAGGTGGCTGCCCCACTATGGACGTGTAGCCATAACATGGATAATCAACAGTAGCTGCATGCCTCCCCTTCCTCCTCCTTACCCCATGAACCTGCGCGCACCTTCCTGGCAACTGCAGTGGCATGTGTGTTTTGGCCAGACCTGGTGCTTGCTCTGCTAGGTCTCCACAGACGCTTGTGCTGGCGCAGCCGAGAGCATGGCACGCTGCAGCCCCAGGGCAGGGGCAGAGAGCAGTGAAGTGGCAGGGGCAGAAATGCCACACGGGGGCTCAGCAACCTGCCGGCCACAGAGCCTGCTTGTTCCCTGTTGCCTTGGCGGAGGAAGCACCTGGGCTGGAGAAATGAGCTGTTTAACTACTGCCTAAGATCAAAATGAAGAACGCCTTTGGAAAACTGGCAAGTATTAAGCAATGCCTGGGGCAGCTGGAGAAATAGAAGAGGATTTGTGTTTTGCACAGCACTGTGAGAAAAGGGAGCAACCTTCCTTGAGGGCTGGGAGACAGAGGTTCAAAGATTTGCCTCCCAGTCTGTGCAACCAGTGAGACACCCGCTTGTGTAAGACCAGACTCCAGGAACGCCCTCCTGGGACACCACCAGCAGCTGCTCTCAGGACAGGAGCAGGGACAGAGATGGGAATTGATCCCTTGGAGCACTGAGCCTGGCCCGCGTTGCTGCAGGCAGCCATGTGGTACAGGCTCTTTGGAAAGTAAGTAACGCCTCGTATCAAGAATCGGCAACATTTGCTGCTGTATTCCTCTGTGGGAAGCCTGTTTGGTCGTGCCTCTGGTAACTAGGACCTTTTCTCTAATTTCAGGACTTGGTGTGTTGATGGCCAGTTTGTACTTAAATATTTTGGGGTCAGATTGTCCTTCAAGTTGAATAGTTTGTCTTTTTCGCTCCTGTCCCCCCACGGTGTTTATGGAGAGAAATTGTAAGCTCTCTCATCCTTTGCTTTGCTGAAATTCTTCCCGTGTCTTACAGGACAGGCTGTCCATTCCCCATGATTTTCCTGGACATCTCTTCACAGCACCTGTTCCAGTTTGAGGGTTTTCTGAAAATAGAGCTAACTGGAATTGTATACAGTATTCCAGATGAAGTTTCTCCAGTGCCTTTTTTACAATGCTATTGGCGTCATTTCCACCTCTTTTCCGTCTGATTTTTACTACAGTGTTTGACTCTATTTGTATAATTTAATCTCTCAGGGATCTCTGCCTGTGATATCCATAGCTTCTTGAGTACCGGCAACACCCTCCAGCTTTCTGCTGTTGACAGATTTCGTCACACATCAGTCATGTTTCACAACACTCCTGTTTTTTTTAATATCTAAACTGTCAGTAAAAATATTGAAGGCCCTAAGACTGGTCTTTGTGGAACCCCCTCATTCCAGTACGGCACCTTTCCAACATTACTTATCTCCTTCCCTTCAGGCAGTTCCTCACCCCTTTACAATTTGCCTATTAATCTCCATCTCCTCCAGTTTGCCTTTTAATCACCTAAGTAGTGGCACTGAATCAAATGCTTTACTGAAGTCCAATAGGTAAGACCTACCATGTTTCTTCTGCCAAACAGTCTGAGTTACCACATCTAAGAAAGATAATTGCTTAGTTTGGCATGATCTGGTTTTGAAAGACCCATCTTGCATCTTATTCTGTTTCCCAGCTACTCATTACGTGCAATTTGTAATTATTCATTCCTCTAAATTTGTTCTAAAGGTCTCACTATGCAGTTGGCAGGTATCTGGTGAGGACATGTTCCATACACTTTCTCATAAATCAGATATGGGATTTTTGTGTGACAGCTCTAAATAATATGCTATGCCTACTTGTGCTTTCATCAGCTTTTAACATGGTCTGTTTTTAACTCTTAATTTATCAGTCAGGTGAGTGCTTGCTCCAGAAGGTGTAAGCAGATTCACTGACCTTATTCAAGACCTTCCATACAGGCTTTTTGTGTTTTCATGTATTTTATACTTCAGTTCTCAGGTTGTGCACTGTGTGAATGCTTTATGCCTTCAGGCTCTGGGGAGAACAGGTTGTAAAATTTGCAAAGAGTTGCTTGGCTGACTGTAGAATATAAAATTAGGGGGAGAGCAAAACAGCCAGGGTGAATGCAGCGTTTCTGCTTGGAGTCAGTCAGGTTCTTTGAGAGCTGCAGTGTTGCAGGAGCAACTCGATGTCAGGGGAACACAGGAATTTGTTTTCATCAGAGAGATGCTTTCCCTGCCAAGCTGGCAGCAGCTATAGGTGAAGCCTTAACAGGGAAGGACTTTCATAGTCCCTGTGCTAGGAGGGGAGTCCTCTGCCAGTTACTGAGTGACAGAATAGTGATCTTCGCCTTCTGATCCCTTTGATCCCTTTCCATCTCCTTTCTGCCATCTTTTTTTTTTTTTCTTGTTTGGGGAACCGCTGTCATTTTGGAACTACAGTTCTTCACAGTGATCTTCACAAGCTCGCCAAACATCTCTTCTTTATTCTCTAGTTAACCAAGATAGTGGATGGCAGTGAACACATGTATGCCTGGGGATCTGCACATTGCAAGGGCAGAATTCACAAGGTGAGAAAAGCAAATATTGTGTAACGCTCAGTTTCCCAGCACAGCAAAGATGAGATTTCCTTCAATCCTCAAGCTGTTTCCCACACCCATTCTGAGGATCATCTCCACAGCCTGCTCTGAGTTATGGGAGATTCTGGAGGAAGTTCATTTCTAGCCTTAATCCTGCATCAAGCCTCCGTGGTTCACAGGCCTAACATCTAGTGAGCTCTCTAGCAGTTAGCTGATCCACTGTGTTTCATCCACCATGCGGAGCAGGGAGAGAGATCCCCCCGAGGTTAAGCATCTAACTTAACAATCCCAGTGGGGCACAGCCCAAGATAAAAGTTAGATGGGATGCTGATGGCCAGCTTAGTGATAGTGTTTGCACTTTTGCAAGTAATCCTGATGTTGGAGGGTGTGTTACGCAGTCATGTGAGGAAACAGCAAAGAAATTATCTATTTGCAAAGGTGAAGGGGAGGTCAGCGAGATGAGCGTTGCAATTATTTGCTAGTGTGGGGCCCCCCAGTATTATCTCTATACAGGATGATACAGGCACTAATAAGCTGGGAAAAGATAGCTATGGCCTGTGGTTTTAGAAATACACCAAAACACTTCCTGCCATTTAAATTCTATTTCAAATTCCCTGTAAACAGACTAAAATTTCACTGCTATAGGTATTTATGGGATGGTTAAGGCACAATAATTCATGTTTTGAAGGGTGCTCTCTACTTGTACTTGAGATACTGCTGTCATATATCCAGTCTAATCCACTTCTCACACTGCCAGGTACATAAGGCAGATGTCTGTCATCGCCAACCGGTTCTATCCCAGACCAGTCCCTTGAAGATGTTCAAGTTGATGACTTGCGATGTTGCTGCTTTGGTCATTATTGTGTTTCTTTGCGTTCCTCAGGGTCATCGTCTCTTCTTTCCTCTTCATGTTGAAACAGGGCTTGTTGAAGGATCTGGCACTCTCAAAACATGGCCAAGGTCAATCTGTTTTCTCCACTGTACTGTTTGTACAGCTGTGGGTAATCACGCAGGCTCTGAAATCTCAGCATTCCTTTTGCTCTCTGGCTGCTTTATGATCACTGTCCCCTGCAGGCATCCACACTGAAAGCACTTTGATTTCTGGGGAATAGACATGTACTTCCAAGACTTCAACTTCTACAGGTGTATGTGTAATGTATTTTTAATAACAGTGGCTCAAAAGAGCTTACGGGGAAGCTTGACATTGATGCTGATGACTTCCATATGGGATGTATTCTTGTTATGGAAACAAAGAAAAGATTCCACCTGTTTTGATACCATATTCTTAGACCAGTGAGTAGAGACGTGCATGTCATGTACCTCTCAAGCCCCCTGCTCCAAGCTTACTGTAGGTTGTGTATTACACTTACATAGCCCGTGGTAAAGTTAGAAAACATTGATAAAGGCATTTAACATTAAAAAGGCATTAGGATTAATGTTTCAGTTATTACAGTTTTCTAAACAAGTATTGATTCTCTGGGATTTGTTGATATAAATAGATTTTCCTGGAGGACAGGAAGATAAAAACTTCATGTTGACTTTTTAAAGGTGAGGTTATAAATGCATATCAAACCTTTATTAGTTTGTTCTCTGGGGCCTTTGTGCTGTGACAGAACTATAAAATGTTCAGTCTGTAATGAGCACAGCTCATGATGATTTCAGTTTTCCAGGTTGGAGCTGATCACACAGCACAACAGTCAGGGAGAACAGGGCTAGCATTTTGGAGACACCTGGTAAAGTAACAGACTCTGACCAAGTCTCAGCATTGGCCTGTGTATGGTAGCTTCAGCGAGGTTTTCAGTCTTACTGTCCTCAGCATCTCCAACCCATGACAAAAAATTACATTCTTAGACTCATACCTCTTGACAAAGTCTTCTCCAGCTCGTTTTCAATGGACAAAGGTCTGTAGCACTACTGTACTTCATCTACTTGTCTTTAATTCTTTGTTTTGATGCAGCTCTGTATAGGAGCTGCATCAAAACCCTCTCCTGAGGCCCAACATAAACCTTCTGGTTTCTGTGCCTGGACCAACACATCTTTATCTTTCTGCAGAGTATGAGAAGGCTCATGAGCCCGCTGTGGCCCAGAGGCAGCAGATAAAGTCTTTAGTGTGATACCAAGACATTATTCCTCAAGCACCTGGGTACAAAAAGGGAGAACTAACTCTGTATTCGTGTTTAAACAACAAGGAGAAACCTGTTCAGTACTGATCACTGTGACCCTGTGGAGCAGAAGAAACTTCGATAAAAGTAGCAGCTAGGTGTGGGAAGGTATAGAGCTATGTGGAAAGGTACATGGAAGACCACCAACACACTCTGAAGCAAAGGCTTCCTCAATGCAAATCTGTAACTGGTACCCCCTGCTCCTGACCTCTCATAATATGGTTAGCATAAATAATGCTATTTTATAAGGCAAATGGCCATTCTCTGTGACCACGTATCTGCCCCCTTTCCCCTCCTCATCAGGCCTGGAAGGTCCTGTGCACCAGGCAGATTTCTTCTCCCCCTCACAATCAGCCTCAATGTTCCTGGGTGCTGGGCCAACTAGTCCCCTCCTTACCAGCCTTGAATGTCCCAGGCACCCAGACAATCAGGTTGTGATGACCCCATCACAGAAGAGGGAGGCATAGCAGTACACAGGGTGCTGTCTATAAAATCAAGCAGTTACAAGTCCTAAGCAGGACTTGGGCCACAAATGCTGCTGGACAGCAAAACCCATGATCCCCTAGTGGTCAAGGATGCCTCCACCATTGTGTGCTTCCTCAAAGGACTGAGTGAGTGACTTGTATTTTTACATGTTTCAAGTCTATATTGTGACTGATATATTGGTACTGCAAGCCAAGTATTAAGATTTGACCCGATCTGCAGAGTGTCCAGGTGACTGGGAACCGTAAGCTAACCTGTGCTACAAATGTTGTGCTATGCTACTTATAAAATTGTGCTACACTGATTCTGATTACAAAAATCCTGTGCTATTCTGGTCATAAAATTGTATACTATGCTGATCATAAAAATCTGTTAAAAAAATAAAGCTTCATTTGTAACTACAACTTAGTGCCGTCATCATTCTGCCCAGGATCCCCTTAGTGTTGGGTGACAAAACGCTTTTGAGGTAAAATCTCTCCTAGCCCAGCTGGGCATAAATCATCTAGAAGAAGTCACATACAAATATCTGGTGCAGGTGTAGCTGTTTTTGCAGCAAGGGAATGAGATTTACTCCAGTGTAAATATATCAAATAGCTCATTCTCCAGTTCAATAAAAAGCAACAGATCTACTAAGGGATCTACTAAGTGGAGTGGTCAACCACAGAGAAAACAGAGTCTAACAAAGTCAGAGAAGGTCCCCAAGACCAGCAGCATCAGTAGAGTGCACGCTCAGGAGGACACTTGTTAATCTCCATTTTTTTCCCATAATCACCATAGCCTCTACGCATGCACCAGCCACTAATGTTAGTGTTGCAGAAGCCAGAAGGTTTTGCATTGAGGCATGTATGAGGGATGGGTATTTAGTTTGTTTCTTTATCCCGCGGAACAAGGGAAGCTTCGTTTTGGGGTTTGGAGTCTGTCACTGGGAGTGGTTAATATGAGGCGTGCACCATAGCTTATGGGAAGAAGGTTCCCCTAACCTGTCATTTCTTGTGTGGGTGTGTTTTGCCCTGGAGCAACCTTAACTGCTTCTTAACAGAACTTTTTGGTGGGAATTGTTAGGAAAGCATTTCTCTAACTACCTCAGCCTTGCTGTGATTTTTTTGGCCTTACCTATGCCACAGAATAAAATATTATGTACATTGGGAATTCTCAAGACCTGATAGTCATCTCAATGGCACCCAATTTAAACAGAATTATTCCTGATTTACATTGGCATGAATGAGGGTTTTCCATATATAATGTAATATTTTGCCTCTCTCAGATGTAGACACAAACACCATTCTCAGACTCCTTCTTAGAGAGGGTTAACTGCAGATGAATCAGATTAACTCTTTTGCTATGAGCCATTACCTGCAAACTGCAGCATCGCAGGGGACCAAGAGGGTGAAGGAGAATATGTATTTGGCACTGCTTATCCAGGGGGTACTGAGGGACGTAGATACTGAAGAGCATCTGAGACTCTCCAAGGTTGGTAGCATTCAGATGAGAGACTTAGGTATGTGTACCAAAACAAAAAAAAGCAAATTCTGCTGTTAGGTGATTGGATTTACCATTTCTGATGAGAACTGCACCTTCAGACTCTCTCATTTTTGTGACTCCTATAGCTGAAGGAAATGTTTTGGTTTTGCTTTGTTTGCAGCTCTTACTCCATCAGCATCTTCTCCTAAACGACAACAAACTATAACTTTAGCCCACACCTTTTCTTTGTTCTGCCACTATGGCAGAAAAGCCCAGCATTTCATTGAGTGGGCCAAACTGAAGCAGCTAGAAATATAAAAGATCATATCACTTCAGTTGTAATTTGCAAGGGACTCAGGCACAGAGAGGGGCATGGGAGAGATGAGGGAGAAAGGTTAGTCTCTGCACTTTGCTTCTACTGCATTAAGGGTGTTGGTGTTGATGTAGATGCAGAATAAAGATATTCTCACCTTGAATTCCTCCAAAACAATTCTTTCATGTGGTTGCCTCAGTAGAATGAAATCTTTATGAAATAGCCAGCACACCCACCCAGACATAAGCCAGGCACTAACTGTTCATGTTTAGAAAGAAACTTTCCCCATGGGTACATTATTCATAGCCGGTCACTTGCCAGTTTTCCCTTGGAAGATATAAACTAAACATTAGGAATAAAGGCAATGCAGAGTTGGGTCTTTTTTTTTTTCTTTTTTTTCCAGCTGGATGTTGCAGCAAACCTGTATGTTCTCCCTGTCATTCTCTTTTCCACTCATGCATTTACAAGTTGGCTAAATCGATGGTGCACTCCCAAAGTCTTCCCGCTGATCCATGCAAAGGCTGCACCATGGTTTGTTAGCACTTGGGACGATCCTGCCACTTCCAAGAGAAATCTCAAATTCAACCAGCTGAAAAACATTTGCAGCTTTCAAACATTATTCCAGGAAAAGAGGAACTCATCCTCCCGATCCATCCTGCCAAAAGACTACGGGCATCTCTGTTGCCTGAGAAACATAACAGGTTGTTGTTATAACAACTAGAGACCAGCTGACCTCCCGCTTCCTTTCGTCAACCAGCTGCAAAACCCCTCGGTCATGTAACAGCCTCAAACTGAACATCTGACCCCAGTTTATGCAATTCCCCTGTGACTGTTTCGTAAGCTTTTTGTCACTTCACTTCACTCAATTGTTTGTTGAAAGCATTCACAGTTATATTGGCTAATGTGAACATTTCAGTATGACAGATAGCCCTATGGTTAAGCCCTCCATCGCCAAGGCAACCTCACAACCTTGCTCTAAGAGTACGTCATGTAATGAGATAAAACAAAAACCAAAAGGATATGTGAAGATAATTCCAGTTCTAACTATCCATAGTGCTATTGCTTTAGCAGAGACTTTAGGAGACATTCTCAGGCTGGTTATTTAAACATGGGAGGGCATTGCAAAGGTAGCATTTGTCTCTAAAGCTATACAGGCCATATGGGTCCGTGAAGAGTACGCTGTGAGCTCTGCCAGAATACCTGGGGATCTTAAACAGTTTCCAAAGAGCTACATTGAAATGACAGAGGGCATAAAGATACAGTGATTTCATGTGCCTGCCAAATGACTTAGGCCCTACCTCTGTATAACTCCCTTACTTGAAGCTGTAGGTGTTGAAGCAGCTTTACTAGTGTGGTCCTTGATTTGGACCTGCCACCACTCTTATGTCTGCCCTTCACGGTGTTCACCTGAGTTGGTATTAGACTTGGGCTTTTCCAGAGAAGGAAAGATTCATTCTCCAGTCCCTTGAGCATCATTTCAAGGTGGTCTCTGCTGACAACACTGCAGCAGAGCAAAAACCTCACTGAAGAATATTGTGTAGGAGCATTATTAAAGTAGGTCATTGCCCAAAGCAGCAGACTTCAGGGATAAAATGAATGAAGAAGTCCCTGCCTACTACAATGGCTGTTTTCAGTTGTTTTGCCTGCTCAGGAAGGTACAGATTGTATCTGGTCCACCTACTCATGCTCTGTCCTCACAAGCGTGAGTCTTAAAAAACACTTTTTTTCCATATGAAAGCTGAGTTACTGACCTTGTCTTAGGATCTGAAGCACAGCCATATGCAACCCATATGCAACATCTCAGTGTGACCTTAAGTCTCTGAGAAAACCTTGTTCGTTTGTTGTTAGTTTGTTTGGGTTTTTTGCCCTACCCTAAATTGTTGCACTCCTTTCTGTTACCATTTACTCCCTCAAAATGTTGCTATTCCTCCTTCCCGCTTGTGCAGGTGTAGGTGCCATTCTCTTCAGGCATAAAGAAAACATAACTGGAAGGGGAGGGGGAAAGGTATAATTATCAGCTACAAGGGGAAAGATGTTGCAAATAACCTTTTGCCAAAGAAGTTTAGCACTGCCACATTTAAATGGATTGTCTCAGAAAAAAACAAACAAACAGTTCTTATTCACGACAACATCTCAGGGATGTCCAGGAAGCTGTTTGAGTATCTCTGGGCACGTGTAAAGTGTCACTGAGTCCACCAGAAATCAGTGGAAGACTAAACCCCCACCCCCCACAATTGGCTGAAAAATCTCCACTGCTGGGAAACATTTGAATGCCACTGCTCTTTCCACTATCCTCCAACATCGTCATAACCAAAACCATTCTGCTTTTTGTCCAAATAGCTGCCAAGAAGAGGGAAATAGCACAGTTAAAAAAAAAAAAAAAAAAGATAAAAAAGATACCCGTTTCCAAAAGCAGTTTTGTACGTTTTCTAAACCAAAAGGCTATGCTTAAATGTGTGCAATGACAACATTGACACAAATCATTTCATGTTCTGATTTTGCTACATAGAAAGCAGAAAGCTCCCGTGCAGCTGGTAGGGCAGGAATCAAGCTGTTGCACAACTCACTATGCAGATCAGGCCTGAGGAAGTTCTGCCGGGATCCTCTTTGTACTGTGTTTTTCAAATGTGATTAACATCTGTTTTCTTAGATTAGGAAACTGGAGAGAGGTTTTATGTTACGCTTCTAAATAATTTTGAACGCTGCACAACACAGTCATGTGTTCTAGATATTTGGAAATACCAGGTTTTAGCAACTCCTGCTTGGCTGCCTAGAGACTGAAGCTCATCGTCAAAGCTTTACTCCTCTACTATCTGACTTAGGTGATTTAGTGTCTTCTTGAATCTGTTGACAGATTCACCTGGTATTCAAGTTTACTAATAGCTGTATTTGTTTATTTGTTAAACACAAAGGCCTGAGCCAGGGCTGATGTCCCTGCTGTGCCAGAACTCCCAAAGGCTGGGCTCAGCTAACATTGGACTCTGAAGCCTTTGCATCTCACAGCTGCGTTTATCTGATTTCTAGTAAGGTGCAAGTTCCACCTAAAATTTTTTCCCCCAGTCAGGATGTTTATAATCACTCTTGGAGGCTCTTTCCCTCTGTCAAATTGGATTGACCAATTGACCAACAGATTAAAAAATTATTAAGGGTGGGGAGGAAGGACAGACACACACGCACACCCACACACAAAGGCTGTGAGCACTCCGCCTTTGTGCTCATATGGGCTTTGTTTCCTTGAGAATCCACCTACTAAAACAGGCAACAGCTGTGACAAGAAATGAAATCTAGCAGCAGAGCAAGAAGACTGATGATTTGCAAGCCTTTTGGTTTTGGGATTTGCAACACCCATCCCTTTTTTAAACATGTTAGAGAACACATCAGGACACGTGTGTAGGAAGGAAAAGCTTAAATAATTCAGCAGGGCAAGCAGACTTTTTATACCTCATCACCGTAAGAACTGAAGTGTCACCAAGTGCTCTCTATGCAGGGAGATATTGACAGCATGTGTCCATCTCCCTTGTGCTCAATCCTGTGATGTCTCCTATGAACACTCACACTAAATCCCTAGCAGAGGAAACACTATTTTTACCAGGCCTGACAAAACATAGGATGGAAATAGCCTGGGTTCAGGAATTAGCAGTCCCAAACCAGGTCAGGTTAGCAATCCACAGTCCCCTCATGCCCCTCTTTCCCTGCCTGCAGGCCAGAGACCTCTATTCTCCTGCTCTGGCCATTGCCCCCCCTGTGGCAGCAGCCACATCTGCTGCTTCTCGGGCTTCTTTTCCAGGTATCAGGTGGCTTGGCTAGCAGATCTTTTCGGTGTACAGTTAGTGTCTCCAGTTTCCAGGTCCTGCCTCACTGTCAGGTGGCATCCTCTCTGGCCTCCTTCACCTGCCACACCTCCTCGCTGGGTGCAGCGGGGCCCTCTCCCCGCTGGGCGCTGAGGGGAGTACCGTGCTGCTGGCTACTCGGGGCTGTTGACGGTGCTCCGATTCACCTCGCGTGGAAGCAAAGCGCCATGGTCCTGATATGCCAGGGAAGAGAAAAGCAGTGAGGAGACAGAGAGTGGGGAGAGCGCCTGAGAGGGAAGGGGGGGTGGGGGGTGAGGGGAAAGGCGACATGACAGCCACTTTCGGCGGGTCCAGCCTGAGGAAAAGTCGATGTCACCGCCGCCGCCCCCCCCCGCTCCCCGCTTGCTCAGCTGG
>VYXH01004534.1:13194-28997 GCA_013397275.1 Burhinus bistriatus | reverse complement strand
CCTGGCGCAGGGGTATGGGCGGACGCCTCTCGAGGCGTGCGGTCGATGCGCCGCCCGCCGCCGAGGGGCGGTCCAGCCGCAGGTGGCCGGGGCCGGCGGCCGTTCGGGCCTACAGCGGCCGGTTCAGCTCCCTGAGCCGGCAGGAGACGAAGGCGTGAGGGGTTGGGGCTGTCGACAGCGCGGGGGGGGCCCTGCAGCTGGGAGGGGGCAGAGGTGTGAGCCTCTGCCGTGAACCACTGGTTCCTTCAACTGTGTCACTACACTCTGCCCTGACACTGACCGTTTCTTTAGAGGCGTTTATCGCCTTCTGGCTTGGGCTTTACGGATACGTCTGTCAATGTAGTTTTAGAAATCTTTGTCCTTGGTGGTAAAAAAGCAGTTGTTACAGCCAAAAACTGAGCGTGTGTTAGGCCTGTAAAGCGCTTGTGGCTGTAATGGACTTTCAATAACACGGCACTCACTTTGTGGCTTATGTGTTGGTTTAACTTAGGCAGTCACACAGACCTCCCTTCAGCCCGAAAGTGGGCTCTGCAACAAGGAAGCTGGCTTTTTTATTTTCCATTTTTAAAAATTAAGGCTAAGTTACTGTTACTGCGGTCTGTGGTTTTCTGATATTCAAGTTGTTGGTTATTCAGTGGAACCTCTTCTCTCTCTTGTTTCTCACCCCCCACCCCCACTTTAGGAGGGTCTGTTTTTTCCTTTAGGTCATTATGATGTTCCCAACTTTCGGAATACTGCAGGGAGTTTAATTATCTGCACTATTTCAGGGGTTGTGTTTGTAATGTTTTCAACTGCTACAGGAAAAACAAAACCCTGAACTCATGTCCTAACAGAAAAGAAGGAAAAAATGATTTTCAGTTTCCTCTTTTAGAAAGTAACTACGCCCACTTCTGGTTTTGGTTTTGGATAATAAACAATTAAACGGAAACATTTTAAAATCCAGTGTTCGTCTGTAACTTTCAAGTAGCTTCCTTTTGTTCTTCTTTTAAGGAAATTGAGAACTCCACATATTCAAAAAGGTATGCTTGCATGTAAGAGTTTGCCAAATTTTGGCCTTTGTTAGGAACACAAAGTGTACAGCTGTCACAAAAAGGAGGTAGGGAGAGGGAGGAATGGTTAAAATGTGAATGACACAATGAGTCAGTCCTAGGTGAAGGAAGGACAAAAGGAAGAAACAGTACAAAGTGTAAATCAGTAGTAAAACACAGTCCAAAAGAGATGACTTCTGGGTGAGGCTTTGACAAGAGAGGCTAGGGGAGAGGTGTATAAAGCTAATTGAAGGGAACAGCTATATCGGGGTGAAAAAGAGAAAAAACTGTTAACAGTCAGAGTGGAAGGACCTAAGATGCTACGTTGCAGGAGATAAACCTGCATACTTGGATAATGGTAGTCTATTTAAATTACACCTTGCTTCTTTTTCTGATTACTGAAGACCCATGACATAAATAATTACAGTAATGAAAAACTTGTGGTTTTAATGACTCCTGTCAAGCTGAATATTTAAAATAATTTAAAAAAAAAAAAAGGAAAAAAGGAAGGGGGAGAGTCTAATCCTCTAGGCCCTTGCTTACACAAGGATTTCCATGCAACCATTCTATTACAGAAAGGAAACATAAAAGGGCGTGAAGACCTTACCAAAAAAACCAAAAGACTTAGGATCCTACCATGCTCATCCATTGAAATTGGTAGAATTTTTCCTAATTTTCACTAGGAATGTGGAGGAAAAGGTAACGTGCTAAAGTGAAGATGACATCAATTAGTAATAAGGTTCATCCAGTTACCTTACTCTATCCTGTAAAATATGGCTACAGTCAGGAATGCTCTGAAGACAGCATTCTGATGCTGCTTGTGCTCTGGCAAAACTACTTTATTTTTAAATATATTTTTCTATGTGTATCTTCTATTAATAGGATCGGGTGGGTTCAGAAAACGAAAGCATGACAATTTTCCACATGGTCAAAGAAGAGAGGAAAAAGAGAATGTTAATCCATCTTCAGCTCTGATGACGTCTTTTAAATGTAAGTAAGCACTTGGAAAGCCAGATTATGAAAACATGTGGTATACAAATTGCTAGGAAATTACAGTATTTAGCAGTGGAATAAACCAGCTTTCTCTGGTGGAGAAACTTGAAACTAGTTGGACTCATGCTTCATACATTTAGAGCTTGGTGTTTTGCTTTTTGTGCAATAAAGTCCTGAGAGTGGGATTTCACATAGCTCAACCTGACTCATGACTTCTCCCTTTTTCATCCTACCTGCTGATCACCCTCCCCACCCCACTTTTGCTGAACCTGATGCCAAGCAAACTGTGTAAGTGCTCAGCCAGATAAAAGGTGACCAGGCCCTTTGGTGACAGAAGGTGTAATGCAAAATATAAGCCATGGAGACAAGAGGAGGAAATGGCTACCTTTGGGGAGACTGAGAAGGCTCTTAGCTGTTGACCTTAGCTTTGGTGCATAGATGACAGCTACTTTAATGTAAATCTGGATGCATCAATTTGCGAGTTGGTAGCTGTTTATACATGCACTTTTAAAAAATAAGAGTTTAGCTAACTAATATATACCTGTACGTAGATACTTATTTCAGTTGGAGTCCCTTTTTAAAATTAGCATATATTTCTTTAAATAAGCAAGTGCAAACTTCCCTCCAACCAAATTGTTTTTGTAGGATTTTGCACACAACCAGATTTAAACTCCAGTAAATTTAGTTGAACTTTCTCATTAGACAAACCCTAACAAGGCAAAGTTGAGTTTCAGAAATGAGAAGCCTTGGCAGAAGAAGGAAGGAGATTTGATACGGGGAACAGATTAATTCTTGTTGTAAAATTTTCCCCATGCCCCCTATCTTTTATGAAGATAAGGAGGATGAAGAAGTAAGAGCTGGGTGGCTGTCACTTCAACATCATATAATTTCCTTGCTTTCTTTAAAACAGATATTTCTCTTTTTTTTTCCTGTGTAAGTCATCTTGGCAGATGATTAAATTTGACCGCTGAACTCTTGCATTGAATAAAATACATACACTTGCACTTGAATTGAGTAGTGTAACTGTACTTTCAACTTTAATTTTTCACCCTCAAGCATATCAGTTTATCACAAGGTTGCCATTAATTCAAATTCAAAACAACACTTGTTTTCCTCCTTTCCCGTGAGATCCAGTCAGCAGTGTTTGGTTAATTTCAGAAAGGATATAAGTGACATGGTTTATTCATCTTTTCAAAGATCCAGTCTTGGTATTGCACTACTGCTTATAAGCCCCAGATGGAGACACTAGTGGTCTTTGTCTCCATGTCAGGCACAAGTGTTAAGAAAAGGTATGCTCCAGATGGCTTATAATTGAGCAAGCTGTGTAAGGTGAACTGTAGTGGCTCACTGTTTCTATGTATGTTGCCTGAACCTAAGCAGCTTAATGCGTAAAATTGAATGGTTGTACACATTTTACTCTTTTTCATCCCTTTGGAAAGATGTTGTGCTTGAATTGACATAGTTATCTGTTGGCCCAAAGACTTCTAAAAAATTAAGGAGAAATTGTCTTCTGTAATAATAATTAATGAAAACCCAAGCAGTATTCAATTACACCATTTTTTCTTAATACATTTTAAATATAACAGCTCAGTGATAGAGAGAGGGGATAGTATCTTGGTTTGTAAGGTTAAGATTTATTAAGTGTCACTTTTAATAGTCTGATTCTGCACCACCAAAATCAATAGAGTCTGAGTCTTTGCTTTCAGTGATAGATTAGACATTAAAGTGGAATATGTGGAGGAAAGGTCTGTGTGGTCTGGAGAATCCCTCAAGTAGTAATTCTTTGCAATTTTAGCCGACAGTACAGTATGTTTTCTTGCATCCTTTTAGGCTAAAGATTACTGTATTTGTCTATGTTTTACTTCAGGTCACAAGACACTTCCTAGTAGTCCCTAACAGTTTAAAATCTAACATAAAAGTCTAAAAGCCACGACTGTCCAGAAGAGATCAGGGGCATGGCTAATATTGTAGATCTTCAGAACAGTGAATTTCCTGGTAGATGAAATTGGTAAATGGTCATTGGAAATGTCATATATGGCATCAAACAAAGGAAGGTACCAGTCACCCTCCTCAAGTTCCTGTTACTATGATCTGAGGGAAAATTTCTTCTTGATGATCATTCAGTGGTGGACTTGACTCTCAGAATTTGGAAGACACGCCAATCAAACATGTGAAAGACTTAAAAGATCAGTAGGAGCATTTGTGGCTTACCTTAGAGTTTCAGAAGATTGGGGAGAGCAACAAAATAAGAGGAACCAAGTTTTTATCAAGGTGATGAGAAATATGGTTACTTTTGTAGCTTCATTTAAACTTTGCTTGCCAGCAAACTGCTGCACTTTTTTAAAGGATATTCACTTGTCAGACCCTTTAAAAATGTGACCTCTTAGCTCATTTTCACCATCTTCTCAGAGAGACACTTTAACACCTCAGACAGTTATACAGGAAATGTTAGATTTCTTCTAAGTATTTATTAATTGTTTATTTAGTGGAATAATGGTCTATAAAATGTTAACAGTGTCTGTGAAACATTCATAATGTTTGATTGTGATAACCAGATACACATCCTCTCTTCTCTGTGTTCATTGTAGTTAGAATTTGCGTCAGTAAGTCAGAAATCTTAAGTAATTGATCTCACTTTGCTGTAATACTTCTAGTTCTTAGGGATATTAAAATACTTGACTTTTGGCCAAGTCTAGTTGGGATGTGAAATGCAACCTTTCTTTTTACTAATCGGTGCATTTTTAACAGTGTATGTGCCTTAGTCAAATTGCCTTGTTTATTTTGTTTTGGAGACTGGTGAATCTTATTTACTAGTGATTGTAGGGTTTTATGTTTTAGTTTATCTTGCTGAATTTGGGTGAAATTTTAAGTCAGTTTCCTCAGCAGCAGTATTGCAGAATAGATTCTATTAGTTAAAAACAAGTATTTTACCTTTAAATTGTTTGGGCTGCCTTAAAGCATCATCAGGGTTGATGTATATTTAAACCTTACTAATTAAAAAAAAAGTAGTATTAATGATGAATTTTGCAGCTCTAGCAGGTGGTAGGCAGTGGTGGCCTCCGCAACCATGCCCCATCGCAGGAGCACTCACCTTGGGGAAAAGGCACCCTGGGGAAAAGGCTGGTGGGGCTGAGGCCCACAAACAGTTTCTGTGGCACAGGCTCTTTGCTCTTCCCCTACACTGTATACATGTGGTAACCATGCTTGTTACTGTAATGATTGATTCTGCAGCGTTTCAGCTGGAGCTTGACACCAGGCATGATAAATATGAACGGCTTGTGAAACTCAGTCGTGATATAACTATTGAAAGCAAAAGAACGATATTTCTGCTCCACAGGTTCACCAGGTGAGTCACATTGAGCATGAAAGTGTTCACAGAAACCTAGAAGCTGCCTTGCAGTGTACTCTGTATTTGTGATTGATAGCTGAAATGTTCTGTTGAGAGGAATTTGATTAACTTCCCATAAACATCCTTTAGGGTGGATGCGAGCTAACGAATGCATGCTCCAGTTAGAGAACTGAAAGATGCTGGTTCGGGTTTCTCAGTTGATTTTACTGGTGTATTAAATAGGATGAGAGTAGCAGAGTATAAAAGCAGATGAGAGCTTTCCAGCTTCCAGCAAGCTGAGAGAAGAGCATGCACCCTTCCTTCAGGTTAGTTGCCTCTGCATTTACTTCCCCATTTTGGTTTTTGCAGCCCCACCCTAGGTCATCAATGCAAAGTGAAGGTGACTTGGGTTCTGTTTACTTCGATACATACTGCAGTGTAAGAGGCTTTTGTGTGAAGTTTTGAGCTTCTGCATGTTTTGTGTTCTTATGGGCCTTCAAGCAGTCTTTGGAAACCACAGAGAAGCTAGAAGAATAACAGGAAAATCTGAAGCTTTGTATAGCCTGTTTACTGTACGTGTCAAGCATTGGCCTTACGTGTTATAGTTATAACAGCTCTCCCTGTTCCTTTTCCCAAATTTATTTTTTATTACCTATCAATGCATTTCTGCTGTAGTTGTAACTATTTCTAGTTACCATAGTAGTAACAGTTCTAAATAGGGATTATGAAGTTGCCCTCTTTTTAACTTGGTCTTCTGCAAAGAGGCGTTGTGATAATTCTAGTAACCGCTACAGCCTTGACTGTAAATAGCTACTCCCACTGCAGGGGCTAGATATGCTGGGAACTGGTAGAGGAAAG
Source organism: Burhinus bistriatus (assembly GCA_013397275.1). Lineage (NCBI taxonomy): Eukaryota > Metazoa > Chordata > Aves > Charadriiformes > Burhinidae > Burhinus > Burhinus bistriatus. The sequence goes on along the minus strand of VYXH01004534.1, from coordinate 22,790 downwards.
AACAACAACAAAAAAACTCCTCTTTATTCCAAATTTTAGATTCCTGTTTTTGTGAAAGTGGAAGCTTTCCATGCTATATTTTTATTTCCTTCTCCTTTGCTTTTCGCTACTATTGTGGCTTTACTTTCAGAAATCTGTTTGTTTTTAAATGTTTTCTCAAGACCAGTCTATCAGTATTTCCTTAAATAGACTGTAAACTAATATACCATATAGATTATTTGGGGGTGGGGGAGGGGGAAGTTTAAAGGAAATTAGATAAACTAGACTTGAAATGCCAAGCATATATTGTGGTTGTGAATCAGATATTTCAGCTGATCCTGAATAGCATAGTCTGTAATTACTTCCCCCCCCAAAAAAAAAATCACATGTAGAAGTAAATCATGTATTGCCTTTTGCAATACTGTGATGTATTGCAAAATACTGCTTTTTTTTTTTTTTTATTAAGAGATTGGAGGACTTCTGCAAATATTACTAGTTTTCCTGAATACTTTTTTGAAGTATGTGTTTCTCATTGTTCTTACTTAAGGAATAATTTAAGTTCTAGTCTGGAATAAACATCACGCTACCAGAACTGTGTTTGGCTGGTTGATTATTTTCATGGTAAGAATCTACAGAATTTCAGAATCTGCAGTAAGTATCAATGACAGTCAAACTGTTCCTCATTCTGCTATTGGCTTTGCTTTTTCCTGAAGCCGTTGAAAATGTATTGGTCAGCAAAAGAAAATATGTAATATTTTTTTTACTGTTTGCTTATGTTCTGAAAGCTGCTCTTTCAGTTTCTGTTTTATAATTGCAGTGCTCCCAATGGGGAAGAAATATTAAATGAATCTGAAATCAAGCTAGACGCTGTCCGACGGAAGATTAAGCAGGTTGCACAAGAACTGATTGGAGAAGACATGTATCAGTTCCACAGAGCTATATCTCCAGGTAAATTATTTTAAAATAGGGAAAGTATGATATTTTGCACTAAGCTCAGTCTCTCTTTGTGTAGCAGTGGTTCCTCTTCATGCTGCGGGTCTGAACTTGTCACATTTCTATGGTTATAAATCAGGACTCAGATTAACCTTTGTTGTTAGCAAAGTTAGCTCTGGTATTAGAGAGGCTGTTGCCCTACAGTCATCTTATCATTGCAGTTATATTAAGACTTAAATGGGAGACTACAGCTGGAAAAATTTGGACCCTGACCTAAACTGAAGTTGGGATTAGTTCTAACAAATGTACTGGCTGGGCTTCTCTAACTGAGAGGAGTATGTGAAACACACTCTTTTACCCCACGTGAAAGGTTATAATTTCTGGAAGGAGAGTGGGAGCGACTATCTTGTGAAATGATCCCCTTTTGAGTTGATAAAGTTCATGAATTAAAATGCTTAGATTAGCATTTTCTTTCTTCTAAAGACTCGGAATGTGCTTCTGCCTTTGTTACACGCATTAAATCAGAATTTCTGTTTCAATTGCATCTTTTTCTGCTCCTCTCTATATATAGCAGTCTTTACTAACATCCTTGAGATACTAAGTCCCAATGCTTTCATGACTCTTGCTATCAAATCATATTTCTTCGCTCAATCTTTGCTGACAATCTGAATCTTACCTAAAATTGTTACGCCTTTTTTGTGGCAACACATAAGTAAAATATGTAACTGCCTCTTTGACATCTTGGTCATGGTAGAAAAGTGTCTTGTGTTTATCAATCTTGTTTTAAACATATTTGAATCCTCTATATCTTTCCTTGTTCAGGCAAGACTTCTTCAGCTGAGGAGAGCTGAAGATTTTCCCTGAATGATTTGGTTAAAAATGTCCATAGGATTGATTTGATAAACTAGCAGTGAATATATCTATGTAATTTACCAGACAAACAGTGCAAAGGTTAACTTTCACTTATGTCTTACACGAACTTAAGTTTGTTAAGAGTGAGACAGCCCTTTCATGAAAGCTCACTTAGGCACTTCTGAACCAGAAGGAGCTTGCCATGCTAGTTTTCAGTAGCTCTACTTTGATTGCACAGTCCTCTTACCTGTGGTGCATTGGGTTGTTTCAATTAAATACAAGTAGTTATTCTTAGAAGAGCCACTTACAATCTGTGTGCGTCTTGCTGCTATTTATAGCTTAGTACTGTAATGAGGCAATGAAAAGAAAGAGATCATTCAAAACCCCGACACTACAGATGGCCTTGAGCTGGGAACAATACTAGTCCAAGTATATTATGAGTATCTTGGCTTGCTGAAAATGTGTTTGGATTCTCATTTTATGTACAGCTTATAAAAGCAGAAAATCCTTGTATTCAGTTTTATGAACAAAAACTTTTGAAAGCTTCATTGAGACTCATAAACCTTGTCTGAATCCATGAAGTTTGTAGTCCCATGTGACTAGTGTAACACTATGTATAGAACGAGAGCCTTTAAGGTCTGCTACCTCATGAATCTTTGTGAGACCTCATGATACAAGCTATCAGCCTTGCCGTTTGAGCAAAATTGTTACAGGGTAACCGGTTACCTGGCATCAGCTGCTTCACACGAATTGTCTTTATTTTCTTAGTGTGTGGCTTTGTGTAGGTAAATTCAAAGAGGCATACTTGCCTCTATTTTTACTGAGGGGCAGCTTGCCTGGAATTAGCTTTCATTCATCTCAGATGTAATAGAGTACGCCTACATAGCAGACATATGGAAATTTAACTGCATGGTAACTTCTCTTTGTACCTATGTTTTATAAAGCAAGTGAGGAAACCAAACGCTACGTTTCTACTTCAATATTCTCTCCTCTGAGTGAAAAAAAATTACTCGTTTTGATTTTTAAAAAATATATCTTTTTGAACCTGAAAAGTTAAGATTTTTGTATGAAAGATATATAAACTTAAGGTAGCCATAGCAACCTGAAAATAAAGAAATTAATGAAGAAATTTCTGTTCAGGTTTGCTTTGTGTATTTGGTAAATACTCATACACAGTCAGCTACACTGATTCTCCTGCATAATCAATTTCTGACTTGCATAAAGATATCAAATGTCAAAATGGACCAAAATAAACTCTTTAGAAAACAACTGAAACTATGCTATCAGAAACAATTCCGCATTTTTAAAGCTTTTCCCCAGTGTTTTAAATCTCAGCCTCTTAAGATGACTAAGATGTATTTGTCCATTGTAGAGCAGGCCAAATTACTCTAGACCTCTAATAGAGGAAGTTAGAGGCCTGCTGCATGTGTATGGTGACTCAGTGCCTCCACAGCTGCAAAGCTTTTATATATACAACAGCATATCCCTAACACTTGCATGGGACTTCTAGTGGAGTGAGATTGTCATAGAATTAAAGAATTTTCTCACTACAGACTTGAGACAACTTAAGAGAATGAATCTTACTGACCTCTCTAGGTAAAAAGAAAGGAAGGCAAAGAGGTATTAGTACACCAAATAATAAGGAGAAGGAGAATTAGACTCTGCTGTCCAGCTTTCTAGCAATCAGATGTGAAGTCTCTCAAACAAATGGCTGAACTTTGCAGTTTTGAGACAGAACTAAAGGATAGAAATATGCAGGCCTCCATTGCATTTCTGGAGCCCTCGTAGGTTGCTGTGGATTGGAGTGGGATTGTTTGGAGTTAGAACTAGGAATGGCTGTATGTGTACCTTTTTCCTCTCATCAGGTGACATGAGTCAGTGGCAAGGCTGTGGAATCTCCGCAGTTGTAAATCACTACCTGGCCCTGAGATCTGTCCATTGTTTCTGTAATTAAGTAGTTCTTGCCTCATTAAGATGACTGCTTATAAAAGCCGACTGAAAGAAGTTGCCTTCATTCCATTACTGTAGGTCATCCACAGTGTCTACTTAAATTCTGGCTCTTCTATATGGTGCTTCTCTGTGAGGGAAGTTTGTTCCAGCTAGTGTCCATCGTCCATGTTTTATAAGGGCGCATGTTAGAATATACGCATGTGTCACTGAGAAGACAGGGAATGCTTTTAGGCGTTGTTTAAATGAGCTTGTGTGTATGACAAGTATGAAATGCAAACTTTTAGCTGGAGCTTTACTCTTACCTTGTTCATTGAATCTTCTGCTTCCAGTTAGTCATTGGGATGGCAAGAAAGGAATGTGCAGGCTTAAAGACTTGTAGATCTTGATTGTGCTGAATATAGGGTCAAGGAGGCGATGGGGATGTGAAGGTGCTTGCCAACCGGATTATGAGGCTGAGATGGAAAAACCTAGAGACATGAAGAATGAGGGGACGGTTAGATGAAGAGCAACTGTGAGGGGGGAATGCTTTACTCCTCCTGCCCCCCGCTGGTTATGAAGAAATGCAACTGGGGAGGGAAAACCAGTGATAAGCGTTAAGAATGTTGCATTTGGTTTTAAGTTCAGTGTTCTTTAATTGTTGCTTTGCTTTTTTCATAACTGAAAAAACTTGCATGCCTTTTTGAAAATAAATGTAGCTAGGAAAAGTGCTAGATCTTTTGTCTTTATGTATTTCCTAGAGCTGTAAGTCTTGACCTTCCTTTCACCTAGTTTTCACTTCTGATTTTGTATTTTAAAGAAATTCTGGAGAACTAGTTAAAAAGCTTTTTATGAACAAAAACATTGCCATTAAACTGCTTTTTTTTCTTCAAAAAAGAATAAAGAAACGCCTGGTCCCGTATCTCAAAAGCAGCATGTCCAATTAACCTCAAACTTCCTAAAAATATTCTCCTTTGTCTTGAAACCAAACATGAAACATCCTCCTGTTCCCCACCCTACCTCTTTCAGAAGGAGTAAAAGGGATCAAAACTGGGCTTATAATGGAAACCATCGTAGCAGCCTTAACTGAGGAATCATGACTGTCTGCATAATAAAGCTGCCTAATACATATTTTATTCAGTATAATAACTGTTAGCCTATAAATAGAACAGTGCTATGAGTATAATGCTTGGGAATATTGTTTGCCACTTGTAATTGTTAAATGCTTTTTTTGGGGTTACTCCAAGCAGTTGTTCTTTTGACTTGAAGATAAAACAATTCTGGCAGAGCACTAAAGGAGTTTCATGCTTTCCCTCATTAAGAATAGTGCTAATGGCACGCAGGACGTTTCCCCAAAGGACACTTGCATGAGCTCAAACACTGAGTATAGCCCTAATTGAACAACAACAAAAACTGATGACTGTTTTCTACACATTTCTTAACAGTACAGATTGTCCCAGGGGATGATTAAACAAGCAAACAAAGAGATACTGAAATAATGAAGTCTTTTTTTAATGTAGAGCTCTTCATTTGTTATTTTAGAATGTTCTGCTTTGTTGATATTTTTAAAGCTTTACTATTTGTAATATAGAATTCCTGCTCCTTTGCTCCACTTTGCAATGTATACCTTATATATCCTGTGAGGAAATGTGTACTGTTTCTTTAAAATTGTTGTGAGACACTGTGCAAGAAAAAGGCTGAAAAATATTGTATGAGTTTGTGAAGAGGAGGAAGAAATATTTCAGGATTTTATATATATGTGCGTATGTGGGTATTTTTTTATATATATATATTTAACTCTAAAATACTAAGGAGAATATCAATAGTATACAGGAAAGACCTATATGAGCTTTAAAGACTCGTAAAGGGGGTGCTCCGCAACATGTTAGGATTTATGCAATTGTTCTAAACATATTCTAAATCTATCGTGCATAAATGCAAAACTTGTGTAATGCAGGGGGAAACTACGAGTTTCGTGGTAGGTTGGCATTGTGTGGGGATGAATGGAGCACCTTTTAAACCTGATTTTATTAAATGAAATCTCTGTCTATTTGAAGACTTACTCAATTTTTTTTCCTTTAACAATAAGGGCGTGTGAGAGAATTATAAGGCTTTTGAGGTGTTAAACTATTTTCTATAGGGCAGCTTGACTGAAAAACCTCTTGGAGTGATAGTTTTAGCTACGTGTTGATGTTTTTACAATGAGGTTATTAGATTCTGCTAGGAGCAAGTATAGGTGTGGTATTATCTTCACAGCTGATAGCTGTATATAAGACAAAATATGGAATGAGGAAACCATAATTCTTCTGGGGCTTCTTCAGTAGGGTAGCATGGAGTGATGATAGTAGATGCAACTAGAGCATTGTTGGCTGACCTTTCTGTTTGCTGTGTGCCTGTGCTAGCAGCAGTGGTGAGCGGAGTGGTGTGCACAGAGAAGCTCATTAGCTCTTTATCATGTCTGCACTTGCTCTCAATAGGATTAGATGACAAGGCTGTAAAGTGTCAGCACCTTGTCAAAACTATTGCTCTGTGACTGCTTCTGCTGATGCTGATGTGGGAAATTCTGTGTAAAAGTTCAGCATTGACGCAGTCTAACACATAATTTATCTTGTGCAGGCACTATTTGTGTTCTGAGAGAATGATATAAAGGAGCTTATTTCTGTCTCGAGCCTTCTTCCATCCTTAGAGTCACTTTAGGCGTGTTACCATACTGCAACAAACTGCATTGCTGGATTGGAGAAAGTCACTTTCTGCGTGGATGAAAAGGAAACACTTTAATTGTGCTAGAATACCATTTTTAAACTGCAGTATGTGGGACCACCAGACATGATGCTGTAAGAAATGCTATGGAGATGAGTGAGGTCCATCGAAGCAGACCAGATTTAGATTACTGACTATTTAAGTAATATTGTTTCTTTTGGTATTATGTGAAGGCTTCACGTTAGAACACAAACTAAAGGAACTATCCAGGTAATGATTTCTGTGATATCTGTTTTTTTGTTCTTAACTTTTTCATAATACGTAAAGAATATCTCATACTCGAGCTGTGCTAGCCACCTTTGTGTTTGTAAACACCTATGTATTTCTGAAATAATACCAAGGTAAAGAACTGTTCTGCACATCAGGAACAGTAGAAATAGGACATTTTTTTTCTACTTAAGAAAGTTTAAAAACTGTAATAAAAATAGATGGCATATTTAATTGTAGGTTGACAATACAAAGGAAAAGCTTTTTACTGCATGAGGGAAGGTATCATGAAATGTAAGCATCTCACCCAGGAAAAAACTTGAGTGCACCTAAAGCTTGAAAGGAAAGCTATCCGTGAAGGAAGCAATCAGATTTCTGCAAGATGGTGGGAAAACATAATAACACAGGAACAGGATGTAACTGAAGAATTAAAGTTCATCTCTTTGCTGTTGTGGGTGAGAGGTAAAATGCCAGAAATGGAAACAAAGTTTCCTGATTATACTGGAAAATTAATGGAATTTGCAGTGAATAAGCTAATATTTACCAGACCTAATTTTGTTAATTTCTTTGTTTCTCTGTTTTGTTACTTTCTCTCTTTGATGTTCTTACATCACCAAGTGCGCCAACAAACTTTGTCAAACTGATTTTCTTCACCCTTCAAGTTGCTTATTTGAAACTTGATACCTTCAGCTTATTGCATTTTACTACCCCTTGATTATTTCTGGTTCATGCCTTTTTTCTAGGTTCTTACAGGGAAAGTGAAAAACCAGCAACTGCAAAGCCTCTCACTTTTTGCTTTGTCCTGCGGGGTTTGTATGTCCATACACAAAAACTTAAAAGAAACCTGGGAAAATGAATGTGCATTCAGACATGACCAAACAGGGCATGTACTATGTGAGCATTGTTTATCAGCTGATCCCTGAATGAGCCGTTAAGTTCAGCATAAGTCATATATTCAGCAGAAGGCATTGAGGGCAGTCTAAGTCCGTAAGAGAAGCTATATACAGTCTTTTAAAGGTGCTTGCTGTGCATCGGGCCAAACAATGATTGTCCTTTCCTAGTTCTAACTTAAGACCTAACTGTCCTAAAGTCCTGCAGTACTATTATGGCAAATACTGCAGTTATTTACATGCAATCTGAAACTAGTGACGTTATTTGTCTTTTAATTCAGTTTCATAGCTAGCAAATGGAAGAGACCTTGTACTCTGGCTCAGGAATTTTTTTCGACCCTGCAGCTGTTAACATCAGTCATTCACAGACCAGAGCTCTTCAAGCCTTTAAAGGAACCAAGTGCAGGTGGAACGTGAGAAAAGACCAAGAAAAAACTATGAACCTTTTTTGTTTATTTGTTTAAAATCACAAAGGAGAATGTGTCGTAGAGGAGTGCCATTCCAGGAAACAGCTAGTGTAGCAAGTCGTGATTAGGTTTTTGTTTTGCAGTCACGTGGTGAGAAATAGGGGTTGGCGAGTGGTGGTGTACCTTTTTTGCCATCTCACCATATCTCTGTTTATGAGGATAAACAGCCACCATCGATACTTCTGATGTGCTGGTGAGTTGGGGCTGTTGCATGGAAAGAATATCATCTTGGGGAGAACTTTCACTGGGGTTTGAACTGAAGAAGTTTTGTTGTGTTAAGTGTTCTTCCTTCTTTGATCATTGAACATCCTGGCTGAGTCAGAGCTTCCTTTCTTTGGTATCTTGAACACTTGCCCTCAATGCTGTTAGTAGTGTGAAATTTGCCATCTAACTGAACGCCTTTTAGAACTCTGTATCAATTATCAAGGTAATTAGAAGTAGTCAAAGAGATCAGGAAGACTGCTTTTCACAGGAATAGTTTGGGTTTTTTGTTTATTTTTTAAGAACTCATGTAGAACATTGGCTGCTGCAAAAAACCCCACCCTTCAGAACAAAAAACTTCGGTACAAAAGTAACCATGGTACATCCTTCAGGTCAAGTAGGAGCAAAATGAAAGCTTGTGAATTTCTCATCTGCAAAAAACCCTAGCATTTGTCATATGTACACGTTTCTAATAGCAATGAAAAAAGGCTTGATTAAACATTGAGAAATTAAAATATTTTTTTTGAATTGTCTGCGGGGTTTTTGTTCCTGTCTGGGGAAACAGTTTAACTCTCACAGGCACCTGTGCCTATTAAATAGGGAACCTATATTTGTTTCTGTAGTTATTGGGACAACAGACTAATCTTGGGATTACCTTTTCCCTAAAGTTGGTGTGTATTCAACATTAAACAAAGTGCAAACAATATTGACGCTTCAGTATCTGAAATACATCACTTCAACACATGCAGCTAGGAGGGAGCAGAACTTCTTAGTGGTCGTAGATGTGTCAAGTAGCAATTGACTAATCAATGAAGTATTCAGGGCTTAGTATGAGAAATTTGCATCAATTTCATAGAATCATAGAATGTGTTGGATTGGAAGGGACCTTTAAAGGCCATCTAGTCCAAACCCCTGCAGTAAGCAGGGACATCTTCAACTAGATCAGGTTGCTCAGAGCCTCATCAAGCCTGGCCTTGAATGTCTCCATGGATGGGGTCTCTACCACCTCTCTGGGCAACCTGTTCCAGTTTAATTATTATATAATAGTAAACCAGTTTAGACAAATCACTGCTAGATGTAATATACATTCTTTATTTATAATCTATTAGTAATCAGTTCAAGGTTACTTAAAATAAGTTTTTCTGACAGATGTTCACATCTGGGTTTGTACTGATTACTAAAGTAATTCAAAACTGGATTGATAAAATGCAGCGGTTTATGTGGATTTGGACTTATCTGTGGTTTTTCTCTCACCTTAAAAACTCAAAGACGACTCATAGCCCTACCTCCCATACTCAGCTTTTGAATTATTAGTGAATAGAAAGAGATCCTCCGCCCGCGTCGTCCGTGTGTCGTGCCCCCCCCCCCCCCCCCCCCCCCC
>VYXH01004534.1:0-13169 GCA_013397275.1 Burhinus bistriatus | reverse complement strand
CCCCCCGATTTATAAGCTTTTATGGACATTTGTTGTAGTGCTTTTACTTGTATTTGTTAGTTAGACCCATTTTATAAAATCCACCCCAAAGTGGAATTACTCTTTTAAGCCATTTTCACAACAGGATGTCCAGAGCATGCCTGTCTCTGAGGATAGCTGGCTTTATGCTCTTTTGGTGTACTGTTATAAAATTAACCTTTGACTTCATGCTCACAATCAACAAAGCAGTTGGATTGTTTTACAGCCTCAGTTTTAGTTTAATTACTTAAGTTTTTATCACTTGTGTGTGGAAAGAGACCCGTGAGCGTAAGGGTCTCTGCCAAGTCTGCAGAGAACTTAATGGAAAAGACTGAGGTGTGTACTGTCAGTTTCATCTTAATAGGACACTGACTCTGAAGCAAAATGATTTAATTTGTGTATTAATACTTTTAAATCTATTGCTTGTACCTGTTTCAGTTGATGTGCCTGGTTAAGTATTTGCTTATTTCACCATTCTCCCCTTCATTGATCAATATGTTTGTAGAAGTGGGGTTTTTAAGTCTACTATCCTCCCCAGATTCTGCAGAGCTTAGTAATAAGGGCTATCCAGTTTAACTTTGGTTTTTCTCTATTTGGGATTTCCACAAGATGATGACTCCATTTTTTTCTGGGTTGTGTGGGGTTTTGTGTGTGTGTGTGTGTTTTTTTGTTTGTTTTGTTTTTTAATAAGAGTGTAACTTGCCAGCCTAAATATGATGACAAGGTCGAGCTGTGGCTGTGCTGTTTTGATTTTGTAATGCATTTGCAAGTGGGTAGTTTCACATAACTCGCCCTGTAAATAATGTGCCCCACCCTTCATGTAGTGATCCTGGAAGAAACTTGCGTATATTTTCCTACCATCTTTCTAGTATCTGCTCTTGGCCGGTGATTCCAGTTGCACAGTTTAGGGGGGGAGCTGGGTAGGAGAACACAAGCTGTCATCTCCTTGTGTCCTAACCATCAGCACAGGCTGCTCTGTGAAGCAAAACATACAGAGAAAGAGGAAAGAAAGAGGACAAAGCAATAGAAGGAAAATGAGTTTGAGAAGAGATAGGGAGAGAAGCAGTTTATTTGGGAAGATGGCAGGTAGCATTGGCATTGCTAACCTTCAGAACTGAAAGGCATGAAATCTATTTTAACCCATTTTTTAACTGTTGAGCAGATATTTAAAGGAGAAAATGAAGTAAACAAAATTTTAGGAGGATACTTTCACCTCTTGTTCAATCTGTCATTCTGAGTTAAAACTTCCGTGCGTGCATGTACGTCTTGGGTGGAATTAGATTTTGTTTACCCTAACCTGACTCCTGCAATTAAGAAACTTCTATTCCTTACTCATTTTTTAAGTAGAACTATTTTTTCCTACCCCTTACACATTCATTTGACTCTTGGGTTGAGTGCTAGAATGACTTGTGTTTTTGAAGAAACCTGATTTCTTGCTAAGTTTCTTAGAGAACCTGCTTAACAGTTCTTTCTCAGAAAATTGCCTATGTAGATAAGGATAGATGTCTTGAATATCAGCTGATACAGCTGTCAAAAAAATACACAAACTTTCAGGCACAAAATATCCTCCTTTATAGATAATATATGCTCAGAAGATACCTCAGTGTAACTTTCTAGTTCTTACGTAGAAAATAAATTTTCCAGATATAGAAGGAAGCTGTTATACTGGGTCACCATAATTTGTCACTAGTACAAGCTATTTATATAGAGTAAATGTAATAAAATATCAGAATACTTAAGCATTTTGTTACCTTACATCTGTAATTTTAAGAAGTGCTAGCAGAATTAGTACAGTGCTCTTAAGTGGGATTTTCGGTCCATGTACTAGAAAAAAAAAAATTACATAAAGGGCAGTCTTACAAACTATTCCATTACTGGCAGCTCAATCCATAAATAAGCCAATTTTGGAATAAATCCAAAACAAGAGCATAAGGGGAAAGGTATTGTTGGATGGTGTAGTGAAATGGGATGGGGTTTTTCACCTTGGGGATTATTTGCTGAAAATAGCGGATGTCCTATCATTAAGCTAAAACATAACATGTTTAAACATCCTTCTACCTGCACATGGAAACACCTCATTTCAAGGTCTTGGGTCACCGGAGTGTCATGTTGTAGCTACTTCTGGAAGAAGGACTTTAAAAAGAAAGAAAAAAAAAAAAAGTCAAATATGAATATTTTTTGCAAACTAGTTGTAACAAGGATTTCTTACCAGTCTATTTGTAGTGGTTACAACTTTAAATGAGGTTTTTGTAAGGCTTATGTGTAAATAGGGAGAGATAGATTCCCTAATTGTGAAAAGGTGACAGTAAATGACAAATCAGACCATGTGTGCAACATTCACATGGTGGCGTTATACAGAAGGAGCGAGAAGAGTGGAACCATGGCAGCTAGGGTAGGATGGTGGGAGGAAGCAAAAATGTGTGTGTATACGTACATACAAGTATGCCTATATAAAAAAAATACATAACAATAAATGAGTGGAGGAGCCAAACACTTATCCTGGAAAATGACAAAACTTGTGTGGAGAAGTAATAAAGTAGAGTGAGCTAAAACTGGAAGTTATGTTTGGGAAAACTGTTTACCAAAAAGTTTGTGAGCTGATTTGATCTCTCTGAGAACTTGGGAAAATCCCAAGTTGATTCTTCATATGTGTTAGTCTTCTCCACGGATAGCAGAGAGTGAGTCTCACAGATGTTGTCATATTGAGTGCTGCTCTATGTGGTAGCTTACAGCTTATCCACAGAAAAAGCCAGGATTTCGTATTGAATTACTGGCCATGTTACATCAGAGGGTAAGTCAGGAAAAGAATGGGTGATGAAATCTACCTCTCTGCAACTTCTGACGTTATTTGTCTTAGAAGATCCTGAGTAGCTTTTGTCTAATATTCTTCTATTGCTTGTGCCCAGAATGCTTTACCTGAATTCAGCTGATTGAATTATTGTATTTAATTGGTCTTGTAGGTCTCTGTGTGCATTCTGATTTGTGAACAGCAGTGCTGAGTGTGGCTTTGGTTGCTGGATGTTTATTCTGCTTTTCCCACTGCTGCTGTACAGAAGCATAGAGGCTGCAGGCTGAATTGCCTTTCTGAATTGTCTTTGCTCACCTTGCAAATACATATTTAAAAGGAAGAAATGCAGGTCCCTCATCATGCTTTTGTGATTGTAATGTGGAAAGCCTTCTACAACTGAATTTTCTCTTGAGGTTACCTCTAGATTTTCAGGGGTATTTCGACGCTCATCTGTTATTCAAATCTGTGTTCTCTTCTTTTTGATATAGACTTTTTCTTTGATCCAGATGAAGTCTAAATTTGCTGCTTCCTGCATATCTCCGTAGGCTGACGTTCTGTCCCTGCAGAGGTCAGTTGAGGATTTTAAGATTATTCTAAAGAAACCAGGTGACCTTGGTTACCTCCACATTTTCTCACTTTACTCACTGGCAAAACTATTGTCCAATCCTGGCCCTCTTGCAGTGTGATACAGCAGTGTCACCTCTTTGCTTCTCTTGAAGTGAAAGCAACCTTTTAAAATGGCTTGGAGTGGCTCTGCTAGAGCCATTTTTGCCATGTTGCAGTCTATTCCTTTAACATCTTCCTTTGGCGCTTTCTCCATCCATAGGTTGGATATACACGTGCATTGATTTTGTCTTCAAAACTTTTTTTAGCTTAGTCCTGCCATGGCTGTTTGTTCCAGGTTTGTTTCTGCGTTTTTTTTTTCTACTAACACTGCTAACTTCAGCTTTCTGCCTATGAACTTCTCCCACATCCTTTTGCCGAATCTGCTCTCTGCACATAACGAAAAACTGTCAGAACCTGTGAAATCGCTGTCTGAACATTCAAGCTCATTTTAACATCTCACCTTTGCTATTAATGCATACAGAAAATCACCATCTGCTAAGTAGGTAGTGAGAGGTAATTGTGGCAGGTGACTCCAGATGGCATACAAATCTGGTAGAAGCTACATTTGTTATCCCATCTTTATTTTCTTGCTAGCACACCCGATCCTTTTGTCCCCCTGCATGCCTTGTTTAAAAACATATAAGTATAAATTCTTTTGGACGGAGCTGTTGTTCAGTATATTCCTCTTGTTGGACATCAAAGCCCTATCTGGCTGATTTTTTGTTAATTTTTTTTTTGTCTTGAGGGATTTGTAACAACAGATGCATTGTCCTGAACATGAATTTCACCTAACCTGCATGTTTTAAGGAGCCTGTTAACCAGTTCCCACAAAATAGAGAAGTGGGAAATTCAGTTTTAAATGAGTATCTACTGTTGCTAATAAGATGAAACAAAGGAAACTTCTTTTTCTTTATATGTTTGGGTGGTTTTTTTGTAGGTGAGCTGCCTTCCTTGCTTTTGTTTTATCTGCAGTCTTTTTCTCTGCATTGTGTCCTGTGTCTTTGTGAACTCGTGAAATAGTAATCTGCACTGTCCATAATACAAATGCCATATTTTAAAAGCTCCATTATCATAGAATCATAGAATGGTTTGGGTTGGAAGAGACCTCGAAAGGTCATCTAGTCCATCCCCCTGCAATGAGCAGGGATGTCTTCAACCAGATCAGGTTGCTCAAAGCCCCATCGAACCTGACCTTGAATGTTTCCAGTGATGGGGCATCTACCATTTCTCTGGGCAACCTGTTCCAGTGTTCCGCGACTCTCATCATAGAAAATTTCTTCCTTATATCTAGTCTGGGTCTACCCTCTTTTAGTTTAAAGCCATTACCCCTTGTCCTATCACAACAGGCCCTGCTAAAATGTTTGTCCCCATATTTCTTATAAACCCCCTTTACGTATTGAAAGGCTACAATAAGGTCTCCCCAGAGCCTTCTCTTCTCCAGGCTGAACAACCCCAACTCTCTCAGCCTGTCTTCATAGGAGAGGTGCTCTAGCCCTCTGATCATTTTTGTGGCCCTCCTCTGGACCCAGTTCAACAGGTCCATGTCTTTCCTGTGCTGAGGGCTCCAGAGCTGGATGCAGTATTCCAGGTGGGGTCTCACGAGAGCGGAGTAGAGGGGCAGAATCACCTCCCTTGACCTGCTGGCCACACTCTTTTGATGCAGCCAGGTTGGCTTTCTGGGCTGCGAGCGCACATTGCTGGCTCATGTCCAGCTTTTCATCCAGCAAGTCCTTCTTGGCAGGGCTGCTCTCAATCCCTCTCCCCCAGCCTGTATTGATGCTGGAGGTTGCCCTGACCCAGGTGCAGGACCCTGCACTTGGTCTTGTTGAACCTCATGAGGTTCACATGGGCCCACTTTTCAAGCCTGTCCAGGTCCCTCTGTATGGCATCCTGTCCCTCAGGTGTGTCAACTGCACCACTTAGCTTGGTGTGGTCTGCAAACTCAGTCCCACTGTCGGTGTTGTTGATGAAGATATTATACAGTGATGGTCCCAGCACAGAACCCTGAGGGACATTATGGGGAGCTGCTGTTCAGTATGTTTCCGAGAGTAACATGAGACTTTATGCTGATATTACAGAAGGTTCTGAATGAAAAATGCAGTTGGAGTAAAACCTTGAAAATGTTTATGTACTGTATTCTTGGTCTGGTTTCATACTTCATAAGTGTGCTATGTTAAATTATGTTTCAGTGCTATTTTGAGATTATCTTAGTTTTCATTTTTTGCTAGTAACCTTAAAATAGTCTCACTTAAAAGATTTTTTTAAACAATATAAATAATTGTGAGTGTGGATCATTGCTGGGAAGTTTGAATCATTAGCTTAATTCTCCTGGTTTTTGCAGGACTTCAAGAATATGTTGAGGCAGTCTCATTTCAGTATTTTATCAAAACAAGATCTTTGATTAGTGTTGAAGAGATCAACAAACAACTAATATTTACAGCAGAAGACAGAGAAGAAACAACAAACATGGTAAAAGTTTTTCTTTTCTCATGTGACAAACATCTTTCTGGGATGGAAATGCAATGAGTAGGCTTAGTCACATTTTTGGCATCTGATTAAATAAGGCCAGTTAGTGCAATGGTATTAGATATACATGTGGGCTTTGACTCAGTTGTTCAAAACATGCTTTTTATTCTGACAAGTAGTAAACCAAATCTGTGGGATACAAGTTTATAAATTTCACATCCTTTTTATTCAGAGCAAACTGAACTCCTTCTGGTAGGGGGAAACATCCAGGATAGAGAAATACTAGCAAACAAATGTAGAGGAGGGATTTTTAATGGCTGGGACAGCCTGTAAGTCCTGCTAGTGTATAGTGATGTAGCAAAAGTTGGGGGAGACAAACGAATCCGAGGCAGGATGAACACCATGAATGAAATCTTACTGAACTAGGCGCAAGAGGCACTGTATTCAGCTTCTGTTAAAATGCACTGCATATGTCTTAGCTTGGTCATTTGTTACTTTCCTGGAGTTGATCTTGATGCCTCCCCTCAGAGGACAAGCTTGTGTCCCATCATACCTTAGCCATAGTACCATACCTACTGTTTCTTGACTTGCCTATACTCCTACTCTGCCCTAAACAGAACTTTTTTGCGTAGGGACAAACTACTGCCACTGACCACAGTAAGCTGGTTACAGTTTGATTGTTTACGGGAGACAAAAGGCAATTGTGTAGTAACATACAGAAATGTACCTGTAGTGCACATGCAATGTACAGTAATGCACAGCACTGCTGCTTTAGATGAATGCCTGAGTTTGCCTCTGTTAAAGAGATTCTGCTGAAAAGCACTTTTGTTCTTTCTTTGTTCTCTTGGTAAGATATTTGCGAAGAAGCCAAGTTTTTAGCTTAAGTTCATTTGTTCTTACTGGAGGCAAACCCATTTTGGCATACTTGTTTTAACAGATTGTGAAGTTGTTAACCCCTGCATACACACCTATGACCAGATTTGCGAATTTGGGTGGATAGCGTGTTAAGGGAACAGAAAGAAACCTGCGTTGTCTCCCAAGTTACCAATATTTTCATGGAATCATGGAATTTTCAGAGTTGGAAGGGACCTCTAGAGATCATCTAGTCCAACTCCCCTGCCGACGCAGGAATGCCTAGAGCACGTTACTCAGGACGGCATCCAGGCAGGTCTTGAAAATCTCCAGAGAAGGGGACTCCACAACCTCCCTGGGCAGCCTGTTCCAGTGCTCGGTCACCCTCACCCTAAAGAAGTTTTTTTCTTATGTTTGAATGGAACTTCCTCTGTTCCAACTTGTGCCCGTTGCCCCTCGTCCTGTCACTGGGAACCACTGAAAAGAGTCTGCCTCCATCCTCCTCCAACCCACCCTTTAGATACTTAGGAGCAAGAATAAGGTCTCCCCTCAGCCTTCTCTTCTCCAGGCTAAAGAGTCCCAGCTCTCTCAGCCTTTCCTCCTAAGGGAGATGCTCCAATCCCCCAATCATCTTTGTTGCCCCACGCTGGACTCGATCTCCAGTAGTTCCCTGTGCTGCTTGAGCTGGGGAGCCCAGAACTGGACGCAGTATTCCAGTTGTGGCCTCACCAGTGCAGAGTAGAGGGGCAGAATGACCTCCCTCGACCTACTGGCCACAGTCTTCCCTAGGCAGCCCAGGATTCCATTGGCCTTCCTGGCGACAAGGGCACATTGCTGGCTCATGGATAATTTCCTATCTACCAGGACCCCCAGATCCTTCTCCTCAGAACTGCTTTCCAGTAGGTCCACCCCTAACCTATATTGGTGCCTTTGGCAATAAGAAGTATTGGAAACAAAGATATAGGAACAAACTTGTAACTTTGTGGTGAGTTTTTGTTGTAAAGTATTTTTTTAGCTATTTTAATGAGTTCAGTTGCTATAAAACAAATCTGAGAACTATACCTATCAGCTTCTTGTAGAAAATATGTTTTGAAATTCAAGATACTCTTACAAAATGATATGATTTGTTTTCATAATGCAGACTCTCTTTGATTCTTGATTGCTTTGGTAGCTTTGGACAGACCATTTAGGGAAAATTTAAATCTATTAGGCTAAGGTACGTCAGTCAAAAAAAAAAAAAAAGCAGCTGCAAATAAATGCTGGTACAAAGAGATGATAATTATGTTTGCAAATAGAGATGGTAAAAGCAGCTATGTTTATCATGCTTGCTAGAATGGAAATCATATCTCAAGTGGAAATGATGCTTTCATACCTTCTGGTATGCTGGAAGATTAGTACTTCTGAAATCAGACTGTGTGGAAGTGCCATGCAATTTAATTTTCCAGAACATTTTTAATTACCAGTTATGTTAGATAAGTTAGTGTGTATTTGAACTGTTCTAGACTGCTTTTTTCATAGTTCTCTGTACTGGACTTTGTTCTGTTCTGTCCTCAGACCTCCAATTCCCATGATAAACAACCACACACCTGGAGCCTGAAGGTAACACCTGTAGATTACCTGCTGGGAGTGGCTGATCTAACTGGAGAGCTGATGCGGCTGTGCATCAGCAGCGTTGGAAATGGTGACATAGACACGCCTTTTGAACTGAGCCAGTTCTTACGTCAGATTTATGATGGTTTTACTTTCATTGGCAACACTGGACCTTACGAAGTATCTAAGAAGCTGTATACCTTGAAACAGAGTCTGGCAAAAGTAGAGAATGCCTGCTACACGTTAAAAGTACGGGGATCTGAAATCCCAAAGCACATGCTGGCTGATGTGTTCTCCTCCAAAACAGAATTGCTTGACCAAGAGGAGGGCCTTTCTTAAAATAAGGAGACTGTCACAACTCAGAAGGGAAGAGGACTTATAGAAAGCTTTTTAGTTACGGTTTGTGGGGTTTTGACCCTTCTCAAAGCTTTTTAGGTAGAGACTTTTTTAGTTTTATCTATGAGAAGATTGTTTGCAGTGGTAATTTGTAACCAAAAATACTTTTTATGGTGTGCAAGAGATCAAATGTTTGACTTTGTCCTCTCAGTATGGAGTTTCCTGTATTGTTCCATTGCATCTTCTTTCAGAACGACCAAAATTTCCACTGCACTCTACACCAGTGAGTGTCAGTTGTGTGAGTCACCTCAAACTGTTGTGGTTGCTCTTACCAGTTTTCAGCAAGCACAGCTGTGGAAAACAGTACTGTTATTTAGTATTATCCATAGGTTTCTGCTGATCCCTGTTTTCTGAGTATTTGGATTCTATACTCATGTCATATCTAAAACGATGCACCTATGTAAGTTCATGCCTTGACTTGAAACTGAGTTGGTCTCAAAGGTGCCATGCACCTTAAGTTTTCTCTGATTAATGCTTTTGAGCATGAAACTAAAGCGAAGTCAACTTTTCACCAATTGATAATGAAGCTGATTGCACCAGGTAAATACTACTGTGCACTCATTATTTTGGGGTTCTGTTTAAATTGAGCTCTGTTTAAGTTAACGCTGGTACTTCACAGTTTTGACATGAGCTAGAAAATCCACAACAAACCCCAACTATGGAATATATTGTTTTACATTTTCTGTAATACAGTTTAATGCAGAATCTGACATCTTTCTGTTTGTGGACAAAAGCAGAAAACCTACCAAGTATGTTTAACATGAATAATTTGGTGTTAGGACAAGCAGTTTTTGGCCAAAGTAAATGCAGTGTGGTGTTGGAAGTCTGTTCTCCATTGTTTGTGCTGCCCTGAGGACCTCCAGTGGGGTTGAACTGGTATAAGTGAAAAAGGGCTAGCCAAGCTTTAAATATCTGTTAGCAGGAACTGTATTATGTGCATGTTCCTATGGAAAGGAAATTGCAAACAGAAATAAGGCGGACATTCTGACTTCCACGTTTATCTTTGAGGTGGGTATGTCACCATTGGCAAAAAATCAGGGCTTTCTGCTGGTGTCTGAAGTTATGAAAGTCTGATAATGTACATTATGCTAAAGGAACACAGATAAAAACAACATGATCTTTAGACTCCAGGAAATAGGCCTCCCAACTGCAATTGAAAATACTGCATGTTTTTTATTTCCACTTCCATATGCTGTGATACTGCCAATATTTTTCCCATGAGCATGTCCTGAGTAACTGGGATTATCTGATATATGGATAGGAATGGGTAAATACATTTCTGTCACATTTTGCCATTGTTTCCACATAAAGCAATATGTGGTGGATTGAAAAAGGAGTGGCTTTTTTCCTATTGTTTAATACTACTTTTTACAATAAATCCTGAAAAGCAGTCACTGCCTGTACGTTCGTCCTTTTGCCTGTCAGTTCCAGTGGTAGATAACGGTGTGAGTTTCCCACTGTGCAGGATTTAACTTGGAAATTTCACTTCATTCCTATATTCATACTTGAGGGGGGGCACTTTCTGATCCTGAATCTCTCTTCTTTTTCTCCCTGATGCTGTTCTGTGAAGTCTAAAAACTAGTTAGGATAGAAACTTCATGTGATCCTCTTGAATTATAAAAATGCAAAGGATTCAGATGACAAAAAAAGTTTATCACTGGCATAAATCTGCAACAGTACCACATTTTTACATCTCTCCTTGTTTTTTTCCCTGTTTTTTTTCTGATGGGAGGAGGGGGAAAAAAGGGAGAAGGATACTTATTAATAAGGAATGGTTTTGTTATGCATCTAGTATTTCAGTTGATGCAGGTAAGAGTATAGTTCCGTGTCTTTTGGCACAGCTAAATTTACTGCAAGTAATTGCATGTTGAGTGTATGTGTGTGAAGCGAAAGCAGATGGCTACTAGAGGTATTGTGTGATGTTAAACAGAGGTCTGTCTCTTCCCTTCCCTTGCAGCTATCAGGTGGAATTTTAAAAATTTTCATGGCACAGTTTGAAAAGGGATGAGATGAACTCCAGCACGTGGCAGTACTTGGCCAAGTGACGTTCTGCCTCTAGCCGTGGAACAAGAACACAGTGGCCATCGCTTTAGTCAAACAGCTACTGCTTTTGTACAGTCACTCATTATTTTAAAATTACAGATGTCCGAAACAAGCACTTTTTTCTAGCAATCTTTATAAGTAGAGGTTCTTTCAAAAAATATATATTGGTTCTAATGATTTTGAGATTTAAATTTTCTGTAAGGCAAGAGAAAACTTTTTAATGACAGATGTGATTTCTAAACTTCAGACTGCCTGCCTGTAATCAAAAGCTGTGAATAATTTCTAATAGGGAGCAAAGTGTATATATGGTGTATTAAAACACCAGCACAGATGGGAAATAGCTAATGGCCTGCAAACCTCCTGCTCAAGGAAATATTTTCCCCAAAAAACAATTACACTGTAGCTATTTGAAAAGTGACAGACATTTATCAGCAAAACAAGCTGCTAAACAAGCAATGGCAATTTTCCCATTTCTTATCCCATTACTCTGTGGAGCTATTGATATGCTTGGTCTATGGCCAGAACAGGACTACATCATAGCAGATGTTTCACAAGGGCAGCTCTGCGTGCTAAAAATCATCTGCCTTTCCAGAATCTCCTTTCTCAGAAATGATTTTTTCTATACGGGTTCACTTTTGTCCTGACTATTAATTTGCAGTGAGGAAAATAAACGCAACCACATTTAGCTTTCCAGAACTGCCAGAGAAGTTATGCAAGAGAAACTTCCTGTTGACAGGACACGTATGTCTGTCTACTTAAGAGTCCTGCTTACTTGGATTTTCAGTGAGCTTATTGAAAATCAAAAGCCAAAAACTTAAAATAGAACCTTTTATAATATTTAGCATATTAGGTGCCTTATGGAGTTCTGGCACTGCCCTCAAAGACTTTGCAATTTAAGACTAGGCAAAAGAGTAGCCAAGACAAACAAAAGGAAGATGGTAGAAAGGGGGGGAGATGAAGTCACAAGGGGAGGATGGGATTTTTACCAGAAGACTGCGTGTGGTAGTCGGTTGGTTTACCACTTCCCATTTCGGAAAATAAACTTGTCAAAACTTCAGAAAGTCTGGAGTGTGACAGTAAAGGGTTAGTTGGGAAGGGTGAAGGCAGTGGAGAGGCAAAATGGAAGGAAGTGAAGTAGAGACAAAGGGGGGAAGAGTGGCAAGGAGTAGGACAGCATGGAGGAAGAGCAGGCTGAGCTGCAGGACAGCGGGTGCACATGTGAGTAGGGTGGGACTGGGGAGGATGTGGGACAGGAAGACAGCCCTGCAAGAAATTGGAAAAAACACTTCGAAACCAGGTGACTCAGCTATAAAAGAGACTTGGCGTTGACCGTAGGAACTGGATTTAAAATGAGCACAAGGTCCCCAAAGCATCTCTCTATCCTTGGGTCATAAAGAAGGGGAACTTGATTTTTGGAGCAGCTGAGAACCTGCAGGTCCTGGACTGAGCAGGGTTTGCAGGCTTCCAGCTGTGCTGTCACAAATCAACAACAAGCTCTTGCTTCCCACACCACCCAACTTCCGTGCATGTTCCCTTCACTCCCATGTTGGTAGCCACAAACCTTGATGTGTGAACTACCACCATTTGCAGCTGTTAGAGACATGGTTAGATACAGTTTTTAACATAAAGAAATGCTTACGGTGACCACTGTTTTCCCCTTGTGTGCTCTTTACACGTCCATTTCGCTGTCATTGCTGCTTCAACATCCTCTCTGTTTCTTCCCTTTCTTTGCTTATCCTTTCTTAGTCTGTATGGTTCTTTTGAGCCATTGCCCGTGGTTCGGTCCTTTCCGTGTTTAGCTGGAATCCTGGGGTAAAACGTCTCCATGCAGCAAGAGGAATCAGTAGGTTTCTTAGGTTTTTCTACTTGCACCTCCAAATTTGGAAGCAGTGCTCTGGCTGTGGGGGGAGAGGTCTGGTGCTCCTGTACTCGGATAAGGCCTGGTGCATATGTCCTATGGCAGCCATGGTGCTGTGTGTCGGGATGGATGGGTGGGCAGATCTCATGTTGCTTTTGCAGGTGAGCAAATCTTAGTTATTCTGGGGTTCGCAATCATCACGAGCCAAGGTAAATTGCCTACAAACATGAAAGAAGTTTCTTCTCCAGTTCTGAGGAACGTTGTCTTTCAGGAGTGTTATTTCCCACCAACTCTACCGCTTTTTTTACCTGATGCCTTTGAAAGGCCTATTTTCAGAAGGTAGCAGAAGAGACTTGCCTATGTCTTCTTCTGGAGCCAGTCGGTGCCTTCCTGAACACTGGCCAAAAGTGATGTGATGGGTCCTTTCTCAGCTCCTCCCGCAGGCTGGGCAGGCTGGCTCTGGTGTCCCTCTGGCCACTCGGGGGGCTGAACTCTGAGCCTCTGTTATTGGATTTTGCAGACAAGTGACATGTGGGTTCATCCTCTCCCCCC
>VYXH01004530.1:25002-45259 GCA_013397275.1 Burhinus bistriatus | reverse complement strand
ACTCTGGGTGACCCTGCTCTGGCAGGGGGGGTTGGAGGAGATGATCTCTCAACCCCCTCTGTTCTGTGATGCCACAAATCTGATGCTCTCTCTGGGGTCAGGACTTGCCACAGTGCCCAACAGCATCTGCCTGAGAACCAGCAACTGGCTCAGCCAAAGCAAGAAGCTACAGAACTGCCCTGCCAACCCTGTCAGTAGCAATCACCACTGCTAGAGGGACCTGACCTCATGCGGGCTGCCCAACAGACAGTCCTTCTAGTCAAAATCCTCTTTTCCCACAAAAAATATACAGTGCTGTTCCAGGCTGGTTTTGCCGATGACATGTCAGGGATCATCACAGACGTGCATCTACTGACAAACTTGTTTGATGCCCTTCTGGCACCAAACCAGCTTTGCTAAGTAACCCCATTTGGGCCTGGCCCTCCTCCGCAGGGATGCGATGCACCCTGGCGATGGCATTCATTTCTGGAGAGGATGAAAACAAAGGGGCTATCCAGAGGAAGCTCTCCGAGAGCCAAACTTGCATTAAGGCTTTTCCCAAGCCAGTTGCGGAACTCTAGTTTTACTATTTGTGCATGTTTCCTACGCTAATTTAAAGTCTTTAGCCCCAGAGATACTCACCTAGAACTAATATTGGACACTGAGGGCTGCAGCTCCGCTCTTTCTCAGCTCTGATGGGACACCAGGAGCCGTCCACCAGGTACTCTATTTCATCTGCATCTTCACATTCTGTCAGGATCTTTGACAGGAGCCTGGACAGGAGAAAAGATGGCATCTATTAAGCTTGAGGCAATCAGCAGAATGCATTTAGTGACGGGCCATCAACCTGGATCTTCACCTTAAACAGCCCTAAATTTAAAAGAAATTTGGTGTTAGCAGGCTGCCAAACAGACAGCCCTTGCAGTCAAGGGCTTGTTTTATTTCCCATAAAACAAGTACAGGTTCTGACAGTGCAAACTATCCCCATCCTTTCTGACAACGTACCTAAACCATGAACTAACATTTTAATTATGTGCAATTAGAAGACAGTCTTGCCTCTTCACCCAGTTTCCCAAGTCTGTGGTACAGCTTCCAGACAGATGTCTGATGCCCCATCTAGAGCTATGTAAGGGTTGGTGCGGGTACATTCACACCAAGGCATTAGCAAAAGACAAAATATCCTATGACATGAGGAAATAAGAAATCCAACAAGCAGCATTTCACTCCCTTCCTATTTTTATTTCCCAAAGCCTCCACAGCAGATACAAAACAACATATACAGCCTCCTGCAGCAGAACCCCCCCCACGTTCACCACTGAAAATACACCCAGTGTAGATACCTCCATGTCAGCAGTCTCTCATTGCAGAGACACTGACCAGAGTGAGGCCCTTACTCTGGCTCATTGTGCCTCACCAAGTACTTGCTTTATTCTGCTATGTCCCACCATTTGTCTGGGATGTTTATTTGGACACTCTACTGGAACCACTGTACTGCAAGGCCTTATCCACTTCTGGACTTGAGCATTTCCCTCGAGTATAAAGAAAAGCTGATAGTAAAATCTTACAAGCTCAAGAAAACTATCTGTGGCACACTAGTGGGACAACGTTTCTGCTTTCTCCTCGCTCACGTAGGAAATGCGTTTCCACAGACAGTCCTGTCACCCAGCAGAGCAACCACCAAGGCTGCAATTCCAAAAAACCTGACAAGGCCCAGAGGATCTTAGACTCGACCAACCAACTCCCTCCTCAGGAGCCTATGCCCCTTTTTTGACTAACAACATCCAGCTGTGACTGCCAGGTTCCCTCCAGCTTATTTTAGGGACGTCTGAAAACTACCTTCATCCAACAGAATTGGCACTGAAACCCAGCCTCGAGCACTGTAGAACAGGGACAAAGAAATCTGCTGAGCGTCCAGCAGTGAAGACCTCCCCCTTCTCCTCATCCAGGACGGACACGTGCATTGCTGACCTGTGGAGGTTCCACGATCCAACCCCTCGTACCTTCCCCTTCAGTCTCAGCGGCCTTGTTAGAGATCTCAAAGGAACTGGATTTTCCTGTTGGTGTTGGCCAGAGGACAAAGCAAACAGGTTATCTATGCCTAGGCTGCTTCAGACTGTCTAAAAAGCCACAACTCCTGGATCAAATCAGTACCTAGAAATGCAGCAATGCTCAGAATATTATCGGCCTGGCCCTGGGAATACACCACCCAGGCTGAGACTTGTCTGCTCACTTCACTGCCTTGTGTGCCAAGGGAGCTGGATGCACCTGAACAACTTCCCTCTAAACTCTCCCTACTTTTGAGGGAACCTGCATTAGAGGCCAATTATACAAGACATGAGGGTGGAGATAATTTTCCAGAAGCCAAGAACCATGCATCTTGCTTCACCAGTCCTCAAGGTTGCTCTCAGCTTGGCTAGCACCACTACGGCTGTCAGTGGTACCAGCCCATAAAACAGGCTCCTTGTGTTTTGAGGCAACAAAGCTTCTTCTGGGGTGTGGGTGGAGATTACTGTTCACATTAATTCACTCCTTCCTTCCTTTATTCCTGGAAAAAAGCCAGGCAGTTTATTGTGCTCTTCTCTAGAGACAGGCTCTGGAATCTGTCTTTCTGGAGCTGACAAGCATCATCACCAGCTCTCTGGCTTGCCTCAGGTGGCCCCTGCTGTCAGCCTAGCTTGTTCTGCAGTCTGCATACAGGACTCCGTCCACCAGGTCTGCAACAAGGAGAGGGATATCTCCTGAACTGTAGCACTCCAGCTCTCCAAGCTTATGGTGATCCCTCTGCTCTTCTCTTTGGTAAAAAGACAGAGCAGACTAACTCTAGTCCGTATATATGGGAAACACCATTCCCATGTGGACTGAAAAATCAGATGACAAGTTAAGTTCCAAGTCTAAAGCAACCCTTCCCCAATTCACGACCGGAGAACTCTTGGCAGGGCTTGGGGCATGCATTTCTTGCCTCACCCTTCTCCAAATGCTGTTTGGAGTTTACTTTCCCTCCTACGCGATGCACTACTCCAACTACGCCACATTCAAAATAACACAGTAAAAAGAGAACATCCCTCGTGCAGAAGAGACAGGGGCTGCCTCACTGGGAACACTTAGAATAGGGATGCTGGCGTGGCTCTGTCCTTCTGGCTCACTACTGGGCAGGCACCAGCCCCAGGATGGCAGCGAGACCCAAACGCATAGCTGGGGCAAAACTTTGTAGTCTCCCCTTCACAACTCCACTCTAAAAGTGCTGTACCAAAAGCTGGTTCCCTCTCAGCATACTCCATTTACTCGACAAGTGCACTGGTGTCCCTTCCCACACCACGGGGGCTGGTGACCCCCAGCAGGGAGCCCCTGGGGCTCCCTGAGCACACCAAGGTCCTGCTGTACGGGCTCAGCCTGCTAGCAGGGATCAACCACCACTGGGTATTCCCAGAGGAACCAGGTGGGAAGCCCAGATAGATCCACAAAAACTCCAGCCTGGACAGTGTTCCCAAATCATTTTAATCCTGTTCCTCCAGTGGACTTGAACGTCCTGCTTTTTTCCCCCCTATAAGCATGCAAAACAGAAATAGTTCCTGCTGAGGCATGCCTTCCCATCCCTGACACCAAGATATTCACAATGGCCACAGAAATTGCACCAAAACGGTCACATAGACTGTACAAAAATCCTTCCAAATACTGCATTTGTACCTCTGTCTCGGGGGTTATATGTTGCATGATGTTTGGTTTAATAGCTGGCAGAGAAGATCCCATAATCACATTTACAGCATGTCAAGAATTGCTTGTGAGCTGATGAGGACCTCACACCAACAAGAAAACAGGAAGATGCTTCCTATCAAAAATCACCTTATCGGGTGCTTTATAAAGTGGTTTATTCCATGCAGCATGATATCGGTCAACCAAGGCAGCTAGTTGTGCGGGTTCATCAGCCTGATGAAAAGAGTGAGGCAGTAAATGCTTGATTCTCAAAACGCTTTAGTGTAATCCAAAAATGAAGAACGGCAGACAGTCAGTCAAGCCTTGCTCTAACACACCAAGACAACTAAGTCAGAATATTATGCACCAGCAGAATAAGCTTCCAACTTTGTTTCGAGGTGAATTTCAAACAGATGCACAGACCAAAAGACAAGATGCCACACCCAGCAGAGAAAAGAAAGCGGTTGGGGACAGAGAAGTGTATGTACTCACCCATCAATTATTAGCTGGTCATAGGGTGCTGGTTTGTCACACACAGGGCACATCCATGTGGGCTTTTTCTCATTCATCTGTAGGTAGAAGACTGCATCAAAGCACTGCAGATGTGCACAGGTCTCTGCCCGGCACGGGACAGACAGCCGCATCTTCACTAGCTGTTGAACCAAAGAGCAGAAGATCAGCGATAGAACCCACCCAAGCAGTCAGCAGACAGTTCTCCTCCTAAGCAAAAACCTTCATTAGCTTGCAAAGCTGGTCTGGCAGCAGAATAGGGTTTCTTGACAAAAACAGACTAAAATGTATCGCAAAGACTTACCGGACAGATAAGAGAGACACGAACACCTGTAGTGGCAATTTCACTGTCTGGATCCAAGCGTAGCTTCTCTTTTACTGCAGTAAGAGCAGAGAGCACAAGATTTAACAGATGCAAATTTAGAACCTTGGAAACAACGTGTAGCACAGGTCAAGTAGCTCACCGACAGCCCTTGGCTGCATACGAATCATTTTCCCCACAGATGACAACCTCTGCCAGTCAGGGACAGAAAATAAAGGAGGCAGAAAGCTGTTGTATTGGACCAGGCTTGCACAACCTACAGAGCTCAGTAGAGACGCTGCTTGGCTAGCCAAAAAACTTGTGCATGATGAGGCAGGTCACAGTCTACAGGCCAGCTGCAGTATTTATTGGCTGAGGAAGCTCACATTTTCTTACAGATCCCCCTTCCCAACAACCCACGTCTCCCAGCCAAACAGAACGTGCTGCCTCTCATCCAGGCAGAGCAAATGAAGGAGACTGAGTGGACTTAGGTGTTGGGACGAGGGCAACTGGCTGCATGCTATCTGCTAGCTACACTGTTAATGCTCTCTTAGAGACCCTTCCACCTCTTATTTACAAATGACAGGCTGGACAGCAGGGGTACACAGAGGAAATCACACTGCTGACCAGCTTTTTCATGTTACTCTTACACCAAGGCAGCCAACTGGGAGTTAACTGTCCCCCTTGGAGGGGACTGGGACACCTACATACTTGGACTTCCCACAGGGAGGGAAAGAGTAGACGGATAGAGCTCCAGCACATGGCAAGGCTTCTGGAATGAAGTCAGTTTAGGCTTATCTGGTCATTAGCATAAGCATGATGGATTTCACTCCCTTCTGAGATCAGTGGCAATAGTACAGGGTTAACTGCCTCCCCCTGCCCCTTAAAATTCAGAGAAAGTCCCCCCAGAAGTGAGCAAACATGGGACACCATCAAATTGACAGGAAACCACATCCTATCATTGCCCCATCAAATAAACAAGCCTCCTCTTAGCACTACTGGGCTGTAACTCTTAAGCTTATAGGCTGGCCAGCTCATTTGTTCCAGCAGACTGTTTCACAGGAACCGCAACCAGACCCAGAGGTACCGGGGCAGACAGCTCAAAGAGCAAGGCAGCCATGCAAAAACAGTCACAAGCAGCAATCCAGCATATATTTGGAAAGAATCAGATGTTAGCAAAGGAGGTAGAGAATCTTGCCCCCACTGCTGCATCCTGAAAGGAAAACCCAGAGGAGGCAAATCAAAAAGAGCAGCGGACGTGCAGGTCCCACACGTGCAGGTCCCGCATCAAGGTGCGGAATCAACATAGAAAATTAGCTTTAAACTACTACACAACTCCTAAAGAGTAGCTGCTGCTAACACTGCTGTCTGAAAAGGCCTTTGACACTTCCATCACCATTTTTCTTTGGAGCAAGTCAACCATTTATTTTGACCTTTTCAGATCATAACAAGATGTCTCCAGACAATGAGGCTACATGCAGTTTTGCAACACACAGCTCTAATTAGAGAGTGACTTCTCAGATGTGAAATTCCCACGAGATTGTTGTTGGTGCTGTTTTCTTCACATTAGGAGACTTTTCATCCAAGCTTAATTTTTCTTAGAAATTCTTTGTAAGAGCATTCTCTGTACATCAATTACTACGATTCATGGGAAGGAGAAATGGGCATTTTCTAGGACCTCCTGATTAGAATCAAGCTGTCTTAAGACAGCTTTTGGATCCACAGCCATGTATGTAAGCATCTCTGTTTTCAGACAATGTTTCTATACTAAAGTCAACAGAAGCATACGCAAAGGAAGTTGAGTCAGCCCCAAGATGCAACCGAAGTCAAAGGGTAGCTGCAGTGAGTACTGAGGGATATTGCAATGAACGTGATACAGAATCATTTGCAGAACAGACCAGAGCTATAAAAGCAAAGTTTACAAGCTACTTGTGCTTGCCAGTTTCAGACAGCCAAAAAACTTCCAAGCAGTAACAGACCAAAGGAACCGAAACAAGAAAACGTTCCTATTTGGTTAAATTTAAGGTCACCAAATGCAACTCATCTCTGCCCTGAAGTCCAGCCAAAGTTGTTAGTTATCTAATTCAGTAGAACTGGAGGCACGCACTTGTTACCGAGTGGAAAAGGCAAGAAAGCCACTTTCAGAACTGCCCAAATCACTACAAGAACCTCTGCCTGCCACTCTCGGATCGAGAGGCCATCCTGCTCACTTTAAAGGGAACAGCAGGTACTACTGAGCCAGGTTTCAAGAAGCGTGAAGAGTCCAAGAAGAATGAGAGGATCCTCTGCAGTTTAGGGCAACTCAAAAGCCAGCCTCTCCTCAATTCATTTAAGGTTGTGGCGAACTGCCAGTGCCTCGGGCTTCAGAGAATGGTGGATATTTAACAAATGGAAATTTTCATTTCTTATGTCAATAGATAAGTGCTGGCTGTCAGAGTGGTCTAATATGATCAAGACTGCCACGGACACTGTTTGGTGTGGCACACAGCCACAAAAGTGTTCAGCATCTGCTGCAGAAACGCTGCACTTAAGACGAAGATCAAAAGTTTGGCTGAAGCAGCAGCATGTCCCACAATGTGCATTAGGCATCTGAAGACTAGACATGCCTGAAATCACCATCCACCTTATGAACTACCATCTGTCTTCAAGATTATGTTTCTAACACTGGGCAAGAGTCGTCTGTGATCTGAATAGTGTGTTTTAAAGACCATCATAATCCACGGTGTTAGTTCTCCCATGCAGAACTAAGTAGTAAGAACGCTCTCTCCAGTAATATTAAACAACTGGAAATCCTCCAGACTCTCAAGAGTTGCAAGTCAGATTATACCTTGCAAAGGTAATTTCCCCTCATTTTCAATAATGTTTTGCATTTGCCTCATACCATGATGATTTACCTGAGTGGTCTAGGATAAGCATCTCTTGGGATCATCTCTTCTCTGAAGCTCTCAACGCATATGAAAGTGCTGGTGGTGAAATCCCACTGCCAGCCCCTAGGATTCACAGGGGGTTGGGGCAGCAGGACATTTTCACCAGGATCCCTTGCTCCAGAAATCTCCTTTGGAAATAGTGCGGGTCAAGGCCGAGGTGCTGTGGTAATGTTCATCAGCTCCTAATTACTCAGGTGAAGGCATGAAGCCATTTGCATCAGAAAGACACCAGCCCTCAGCAGCACTCACCACGATACGACCTGGGGACAAATTCTAAATCCAACTAAAGTGATTTAGAGCTTCTGCAGAGCCACGAGAAACACACGCTACGGAAGTGCTGCACTCACACACAGGTGTGGGGCAATTTCATGCGACTGACATATAGCTTAGCAAGCCTGTTCAAATAAAAAGTGTTTTGATATAACTGGAGGAAAGAAATTGTATAAAACTTGGCAGCTGTTCCCAAGCACATTTCTAGCAGCCTGGCTATTAGGAATGCTGCAGTCTGACAGGCATACAGCGGACCTCCCCATGCCACCTCACAAGCAGACATACTCACCAAGCGCTTTGCAGAGTTCAGGATGTTTGACCCCAATGGTTTTCAACCTCTGCAGCAGCTCTGCTGAGGTCATCTGCCGCACTAAGTACAGCCCCACGGAATAGCTCTAGTGAGAGAAGGAAGGGAAGCAATGACTGAAGCTGATCTTTTGCACTCGCTTGCGCAGTTCTGTGTGATTTCCTCTGGCACGTACCTTCCCGTAATTCCCCCAGGTAACAGTGATGCGATTGGTTGCTGCAGACAAGTACATGAAATGGGTGAGGTTGATGGGACGACAGGGCCTTTTAGGTTCCACTCCAGGTTTGTTTGATGGATAGTAGCCCTAAGGGAGAAAGATTAAATACATACTTTTTTTTTTTTTCCTTACTGAAGATGCTTTTATGTAGGTACATCTATTCACCAGCTTTACTATGTTCTACTCACCCACAGTTCTCAAGAAGGGAGGTAGAAGGGAGGTGAAGAGTCAGACCAAGCATAAAGTAAAAAGGATCGAGTCTTTTTGCAAGAATAGTTTATTAACAACATAGCTAATCCATTAGAAAATGAGCTTTAAACTAAGCAGCGCACTTTTATACTGTGGCTTCTTGTCTGCCTTCGTCAGGAAAACAATTTCCTTCTAAATAAGTCCTTCCAAAGTTGCAATGTCACACCTCCTGGCTGAGCTGACTTACCGGCACTGAGCAGTAATTATGATTCACTTTCACCGCAATGTTCGGAGGGTACTGATCCTCCTGAGGAGAACTAGTGTCTGTGTAACAGATTCTGTAAAGAAACGACATGTCTCTCAGTATACCCATGCTGTTTGCATGTTCAAAGCTCTCTGTGCATCAACAGCTACCAGCAGCCAACCATCACCACACCAACCCATGCTCCCTCGTCTGGCCAAAGCAAAGCCAATTCCATTCGGCTCTCCCACATCGGATGCAGGCTTGATACCTGGGCAGCAAAATCTGACACACTGCTGCACTAACTCAAGCAGTACATGCAGGAAGAGGTTAGAAAGTAGAGGTTAAGATGCTTGCGTTAGGCATGTGAACAAACAATTCACTGTAAGTTATCTTTGTAGCTATGAAAACCTCATTGAAAGTTAATATATTATGGTAGTGCATTCCTTCCTCCCCTGTTCTGCACTTGATGTTAAGTCAACCCCATGCTCAGACATACCTTAGCACGACCTGAACTGATTTCACACCGGGTTGCAACTCCCTAGTGAATTAAAGAAGAAACAGAAACTTCAGATTAATTATGAAAAAAAACCCCAAACCAAAACACCACCACAAACCCCAGAACAACCAAAATCAGCTGTCACTTTTGCCAGACTCATGAGTTTTACATTTTTGTTTATTTTTTTTTCCAGACCTTTAAAAAATTACTTTACAGAATTTTAAATTGTCCAATTCTCCCTGCAAATATCAGTGGTCCTGTGATTTTTATTTTTTTTTTTTCCCTAACGCACCATCCTACAGCCTTTCTCTGGGTTTTCAAATCTGTAAAGGTGCTGGGTGAAAGATAACAGTTTGCCTGGCATCTTTTTGCTGATTTGTAAGCATTTACAAAAACTAGGTTTTAAGGTCAGGTCTACCTGACAGTGTTTTTTCAAGACTCTCTTTTTTCAATTATTCAGCTAAAGCTGTTCATGCAAGCCAAGGAATCAAGTATTATGGCACCAGCAGAACAACCGTTAATATTGCTAACTTCAGTAGTGCTATTCATAACAGGATTTCAACTGGTATCAGGAAATCAACATATCACAGAACAAGGGTATTTTATTAGGAGTCTTTATACACAGGTGCAAAACACTAATTTCTGCACAGGACGAAAGGCATTAGGTAAGGCCCCAAAATTAGTCTGGATTTGCCTCTCAGTGTTTCACATTCCAATTCAATGTTTTAGTATAAATGTTTTGATTTTGGAGGTGGAAGGGATGGAACCTCAGTTTAGCTGACAGACAGGAGCTGATGTGGCAGTTTTAGACCCGCAGGAAAAACATCTGGATACCACCCACAAGCAGTGGAAGAAGATGGACCTGCACTGAGTGATCATTCTAGGCTCTCACTGAAACTCCTGCTATGAAATATTTAAGTTGTGTTACTGACAGTGAAAGTTTTCTCACAAATCTGAACATATGGAGAAAAGAGTGTCAAGAATCAGCTACAACATGTGTAGTCTTTTATGACCCTTAAAGACTTCTGTGGTATATCATTTCCTTTCTGTTAAGTCGTCAAACAGCTTCCCCTGCACTGCTTCTGTTGACCTACTGGGATCGCAATAGTAATCAAGCACTGGATATTCAAGAAACATCATCTTTCTCTGACTCTATAATAACAGTGTGATTATACCGTAAAGAGAAATATTTAAAGGTTTTACGCTTCGTTTTGGAGGACCTCTTCTGCATCATTGTCCTTTCACGGCAGCAAGGACCAAGGCAGCAGGTCAGCAAAAGAGGAAGCCCTACTGCCTGCACTGACATCTCTTAAGGATTTCATTGTTTGAATCAAGAGTTGCATCATGACAGAGGTCACGGTAAATCCTAATCGGTGCAAGGTGTTTTCTTACGCAGTTACTATAGTATCCTTTACAGCAAGGAAGCTTTCTTTCAGATGCAAACAGCATTACACGTACAGCTTTTGAACTTTTGATGCAAAGAAAAATCTGCAAATATTCACAACACAAGCTCCACAGAGAGTTCAGGTCATCGACAATTTCATATCGCCTTTCCTGCCCAAATGTCCTATTCAAATGCAGGATTAGAGAAGCAGAAGTGAAACTTAGGGACTTAGATGGGTAAAATTGTACCTCCCACCTCCCCCAAAGTTATTTGCTTTACATGAGAAGTAGCCTGTCTGCTAATGTCCTCAAACAAACTGTGTTTCCTTGTGGAGAACAAAAGCCTCCACAGAGAGGGAACACAGAGGAACTCTACAGCTACATTTTCTTGAACTGTTAATACACAATGAGACGTACTTGGAATTTCTGATCAACTCCACTTGTCTTGGTGTTAATGCAAAAATGCACGGACTTTCCTGAAGCTTCTCATTACTCTGTGGAACTGAAGAGGAAAAAAAAAAGACTGTACATCAAACTGATAATAACTAGCTCTTCTTACATTGCTAAGCACAAGGTGATGTTTTTTATGTTCTGAGCTATATTTACTTCTAAGTCTTGTTTTCTCCCATACAGCTGCACAAGAACTCCAATCATCAGGCATTTTGGTAAGTCTCCCGTTGATTACAGCTTTGCTCATTTATTGCTTGCCTGTTTTGCTAGTTAGCACGCTAATAGTACACAGTGGATTTGGACCTGCCTTTTTTTTTTTTTTTAATTTTTCCTCCCCTCAAATAATCAATGAGCTAACAATCATGTGTCCATATAAGAACAAACCATAAGTGGCATCACAGTGTGGAGACTAAAACTCAAAGAAGCATAATAGGACATCTATGCATGACATGAAAGCATGAAACCACCAGACTGATCAGACTGATTCTGGAAAAGAAAGGAAACAACAACAAAGATCAGCTTAGATAATAAAAAAGCACCACAAAAAACAGCTGTAAGAGACAAAACATGACTTAGAAACACATGACCTTGAGGGTGCATTTATAGGCAGGGTGTTACAGCACTCCACTTTCAGAAACACTTAACAGAACCCAGCATTAATTGGCCTGTTATCCATTCACAATTTTAAGATCGAATGCATTTAACATGGCTAAAATTAAGCTTGATACGTGGAAAACTTATTTTACAACTTCTGCTTAGTACCTTTTATTAAATTCAAACCTGCTAAATTTTATTGTCAGTACACATTTCCAACTGAAGTCAAGGCCCTGAGCTGGTGAAATTCACAGGATAAACACAAAGAACAGGAAGCGATAAAACAGCTTTTATTTTTTTCTTTTTAGCAAGAATTGGATTTTTTTCTTTGCAGCACTTCAATTACTAGTTTATTCAAAGCCAAGATACCAGAATCTGAGAAGTAGAAAAGTGTGCTTTATTGCCTATGAATAAGATGAGATGAAGGAAGGATAAAACCTCAGTAGCTCTAAGATCTTGGAAGACACGGTGACAATCTGATTCACTGGCTACGGATACTTCCTTTTGGTAATTCAGCTTTAAAAATACGAAAAGGGCTTTCAGAAATAATAATAAAAAAAAAAAATTAAGGTATGCTTATGGACTTTTAATTTAATTCCAGTTTCCATCCAAATGTCTCTTGACCAAAACAACCATTGAGAAGTAAAGCATTTCATAAGGACTGTTATTTTTAGAAAGTGATGAATGAATGATAAGAACAACCACAAATCATTTTAATATTATTGCTGAAATAACTGCCTATAGATGCACTGTCCTCCTGATTGTTTGACCTACACGAAGACAAAGCAAACCTGATTAGAAAAGCTGAGAAGCTGTTCATGTTTTATTTTGCATTTATATCAGCTCACCCTTCTTTTACAAAAAAAAAGCTACTTAGTTAACAACTCTCCTCTTTGTGCGTGAAGTAAGAGAAAGGAGCAGCAGCAGCACATGCTCCCCGTTTTCTTTATTTCTCACTTTATTTCTCACTTTATTTCTCCAGGCAAGAATCGAGGGCTGCTTCTAAACTGCTCACAGAAAGCTGCTGAAAGTCACACAAAGCACTCCAGTGTTACCTGGACAAAAATGACCTGAAGGGAAAACAAAAATCAACAAGATATGGACTCAGGACGTGTCCATCCATACCTTGCTGCCAACAGCAATCAGAACTGGATGCTTCACAGAAAAGTGCAAGAGAACATTTCCCAAAAGACTGGAATAAAAACCTCTCAGAGACAAACCTGTGTAAAGCCCCAGTTCTCCTTCAAAATCTTAATGCTGGAAAAAAAGCCCAAACTCCTAGGAGTACGCTTTTAGGGCACCTAATCAGTACTTCATTTCTTTGCTTAGCAGTCAGAAAAAAAATCACAGTTTTTAAAAGCTAAATATTTTAAGATAACCAAGTTTCATCCTTTCTCCAGGATAGATGCCTCAGCACACAACTCGGCTCCTTGACTTGTAAAACAGCTGCTGGGATCAATTTATTTTAACAGCTGACAATAGCAGGAAAT
The DNA here is from genome assembly GCA_013397275.1 of Burhinus bistriatus. Lineage (NCBI taxonomy): Eukaryota > Metazoa > Chordata > Aves > Charadriiformes > Burhinidae > Burhinus > Burhinus bistriatus. The sequence continues at coordinate 32,212 of VYXH01004530.1, read as the reverse complement.
CAATTTTTAAGACTGAGCTCGATCAACAATCCTCAGAATGAGTCAAGACATAAAACTTCCAAAACCCAAAAGGACTTGGCAAACCACATTCAAGAATTTAGCCCAAAGTGATTGCAATGGATTCCCATTTTGAGAAGTTCTGCAGTTCTCAATCTGGCAGGCTAGACCCTGCCATGCAAAATAAGGACAACATTGATTTCAGGGTTTTAGGGTTTCCCTGCAACAAGGGCTGTTTGTTTGGGTTTTTTTTTAAACATAACATTCCCCACCATTATAGTTTCCAGTCAAGCTCGCTAAAGGCATTATATACCCCTAGGAAAGAGATCATACTGTGATCACCATGGCTGGAGATCTCAAAGGCAAATCAGCCAGAGGTGAGCTGCTGGCAAGAGGCTTCTGCAGGGGCGAGGAGCTTGTTGCGAGTCCTCATTCACATCCCTACACCTCCAGAACAAGCCCATCGCAGGGCACAATACAATATATAGATTTTTTTTCCCCCTCCTCGGCTATTGGAACTACTCTGACTAGGCTGAAGGCCATTTGTGTTCAGGCAAGGGCCAGAGGAGACAGGGCAAGTTGACTGTATGACATCTTTTATTTTTGTAAGCGGTGGAAGCCCTCATTTTAATGCACACCACAGTTTGTTTAGGTGGATATAGCAACAGTTTGAGCACGTGCTTTTGCTGGGATTCCTTGGAGATAGCCCAACGCAGCAGCATTTGCTCTGCAGTCAGGGAAAGGCAAATTACCTTTGCCACAAAATTGGTGGCCCTGTTTACAGCAACTGGAGTCTGGCTTCAGACGAGGGGGCCGGAGCAGCCGCTTTACTACTCCCACACGACAGAAGAGCAACGCCACCACTGTAAGGCAGGTATTATCAAAAGGACAAAACCAAACAAATCCTGTTTACGTTGACAGTGGCAGGACCTCCAAGCCTACATGGCCTTCTGCTCCCACAGTTACATCACAAGATCTCCTTTGGTGTGTCTCCAGAAGACCAGAAGCCTCAGTATCTACAGCGAGTACAGGCTGTCACAGCTAACATTTGGAACAGCAACAACAAAATCATTCAGAATTCCTTACAGCACACCATTACTGTCAAAAAACTGTATTCACACTGCTTTTACCCAAAAAGGTGCCAGAGGGTAAGTACACTTATCAGCAAGGTGCTCAGAAACCACAGAGCTCACTTAAATACCCCGCTTGCTAGCTACTTAAAATACAATGCACGAAAGATATTAGTATTCTTTCCCTCTAAAAAGGTATTTGATCAATCTTAATTCTAAGCCTTATCTACCCAAGAGAATTGCAGCAATTTCAGTAAATGAGAAGAATTCTTTCATGTTGACGTCCTTAGACCAAACCAGAAAGCTGTGGCAGAAGCTGTTTCCATGTAGATAACTCAGATGCTGAACTCAATACTTACATTGACTGAAATTGTGTGCACAGTTACCAAATACGAGATATTAGCAGGTCCGCAATGGACCTAATCTATCTGCTTTTAGCTGAAGCCGCCTTTGACTACAAGTCTAATACTAATTTGATAGTTCTTCAGGGAATCCGCTTGCCTACAGTCCAAACTAGGCATCACCCACCTTTGACCTCAAGGCGATCATCTCAAAGAGGCAAGAGACCCTCTTCATTAATAAAGATGCTTCCAATTGAAGTCCGGAACATATAAATTAAGATTTCCCTACTCCCACTACAGCTATATGTTTAAAATACCTCTTTTGTAGCCTAGGGAAATGCGGTACTACAACAGCAGCCGGGTGTTTCTAACTGGACCCAAGATCTTAAATCTCTTTCAGGTACCTCCATCTTATGAGTTTCTGAGGTTGACAAGGAGCTTATGCTTGGTCCAAACATGGATTGGGAAATCTGGGCAACAAAGTGTGAACTGGTGCAGCTTCCATATGGAAAAACACTCCATTTTCCTCAGAGTGCTTTGTTTTATCATTCTTCCACACTAAGCAGAGCCCCACACAAGCATAACTTCTAATGTCAGAAGTTATTCCAACACTCAGCTGTTGCAGGTAGCAATGTGGAGCAGTCGATATCCATGCAGTGTTGAAATGACCTCAGTTTTACAGAGAAACAAATGCCCCTTTATTCACATCGGCATAAGCAGAAGGAATTAGAGTTGCAGGTGACCAGGCTGGGAAAATAAAACAAGTGTCTAGAAGATGTTGTTAGGTTCTGAGCAGCTGACTGGGACGACAAAGACTGAACATCTGTCCATACCCAGCTACTCACCACCAATCCCCTGCTGTTAAGCAGAAAACACTCATCAAAAGGAAAAATTAGTCAAATATGCTTTAGGGAACAAGCTGACCCGAGGGAGGTGTCAGCTAACAGAGATGAGATACTAAATTTAATGAGACCTCAGTTCTGATCTGATGTAGAAAATTTAATGCCAGCTTTTAACAAAATCAAAGTATATCCAGGCTCTTCTCCTCCCTCTGGATGTTTCCACCGCTTGAAAATTTGTTTTCCTTCAAAAGACTACATCTGCTTTCCTGACTAACAAATGCCACCCCACATTTAAGACTGAACTCACCCATTCCCCAAACAACATATAAAATATTTTAGCTGTACACTGGCAGTCACCCCTCGACTGTTTTAATGGTCACAGCATTAACATATTTAATCCCTCCAATGAAGACGAAAATTACATAAAGTCTGACAAATGAGTCCTTCTCTTTCTGTACCTGCACAATTGTATCTTTATCTATCTTTTTCCCCCTCCAATCCACATCAAACATTTTTTTCAGCAAAGACAGACCAACTTCCCAAGTTCTAGGTTCATTTAGTAATGAAACCTGATATTACCACCTTGACTTTGAGACACTGAGGCTCAGCAGACTGCCATGATACTTCTCCTCTGCATACACCGTCTTCACTACAAGAACATTACATTCAACATCCGTGACAATGCCCTGTTGCTCAGATTTAAAAATAATGAAAAAATCAGACTCCTAGCCCCAGTGCGGGGAAAAAAAACACTTCTTCCAGTTTTCCTAGTTGCCCCTCAAAATACACCGCATCACGCACAACTGTGACAAGCACAGAAGAAAAGAGTCAGAAATACTGTCTGATGTGTGTACCACCCTCTTTCATTCATAGGAGGCTTTAGGTCTGTATTTTAAGCACTGAAAAATACCATTAATGTAGAATATACCAGTATACTTGCTTAGCACAGGTGCAACACGAACACAGAAAAATTTTCACCAATATACTATCAAATTACGAAGATAGAAGACAGATTATGATTCACAGCAGAAGATTGCAACGTGGAATACAGCAGCATTTCCAATGAAGGATATGAAAGCTACAGCCAGACAAGATGGGCTTTCAAATTACATCTCAAAGTGACCACATTCCTGTTCTAAGGTAAGGGAAAAAAACCTAGATATAAATATTCCTCTCTAAACTCTAAGTATGAAGGGAGAGAGGGGGGAGAGGAAGGCATCCACCACCATAATTATCAGTCACTCCTCTGTCACATGACTTTACAGATCCTTAAAACCACTGTCACTTTTTTGACACTTAAACCTGTTCACTTTTCTCTCCCAGACTGAGTCCATCATGAATGCATCAGCATATTGAAAACTCACCTAATTCTGTTGGCTTCAACAGTTCATCCAGAGTCGTATAGAAGGGAAGTTTCACCAGCCGAACTTCAGGCTTCGCAACTTTGGGTGGCAACCTTCCCAGTCCGTTAAGGTATTTCCCATAGAGCGCAGGATAGTCAATATTAGTAGTGGAGATAGAAGTCCGAGCAACGGTGCTCCCGCGGTCATACGATGAATGTATGGAGAGTGCCTCAGGAGATCGGTGCTGCTGTGGCTGAGGCGGCGCAACTTCAGAGCTCTTCTTGGCATAGCGAGTCTCATAGAGCTCCTTAATTTTCTTGAAAACTTCAGGGCTGCAGTCAAATTGGACCAATTGCAATGCTCTGGTGACTAGTTCATGTTTAAGTCCGCTTTTACTCCTGCCAACAAAACCCAGCAACATCTGAAGATCTGAGACTCGGAAACTCATCACCATGTTCTAGGGGATAAAAAATTAAAAACATTCTTACAGTTATAAAAAAGCAAAGCGTCAGTTTGCACTATACTCTATAACTGGAATCCAAAATACTAAAAAATCCTTATGAGAAAGACACCAAACGTTCTGTTCAAATCAGCTGTTACTCACCTGATTAGCATCCCATTTCTTAGGTACTTGTTTGAGCAAGGCAAATACAGAGACCATCAATTGAAATACCACAAAATCACAGAAACAACACAGTAGTCATCAAATCACTCTGAAATCATTTGTGATAAATGCTAAGCAATCTCAAGACAGTTCAACTGGAAGCAAAAGTGACCACAAAGGAAAACATCTCAACTGGTAGGCCCCACACATGAAAGAGCACATTGACTCCTTTAGCACAGAGCCTCAAAGCATCTAGACTTCCCAGGCACCTCTGGGTAACAGAGCTACATTAAAAACTTCATCTAAAACTTTATTAGCATGAGACAAAGGAAGAAAATTAACATGAACTGGAAAGCAGATGACATTTAAGTGAACTGGGGCCGCCAATTCTTTTGTGCTGTATTTCAGTGCACCTGTATATTATCTGTACTGGCAAAAACCCCCTCCAGAATCCTTCCTACATACACAGGATCTTTAAAAAAATATAATGCATTTTAGACCACGGAAAAATATTAAAAGATTATTAAAGAGAGCGATATGTTCCCATGAGAACAATGCCTCCAAACTCCATTTGGGTGCTTTGCCAAGCACTCCCCAATGATTAGAGCCAGTAGCTGCTTTTGCGGTTGCACTGGTATTATCGATTTCAGTGTTCTGATAAACAGTAAAAAATTGCCTCCGTCTTCAAAAATTTACTCTCTTGCTGCTGTGGAAACTCAGAAGGCCTGTAACTGTCAGCAGATTCAAAGACCATACTACACTGTGTAGCAACTTTGCATCAGACTAAACCAGAAATTATTTCTGTTAAAACTACTGCTAGAGGCGGGTGAGATTGATGTTTCAGCTCTCTCTTACAACAAAGCGGCATTATGAATGTGCAAGACAAGCTTATCAAGTACATGTTTCTGAAAATTCAAGCTGCCCTGAAAATATACTTGACAGGTACCCACATGTATTCACTCGATATCCTTCCTGGTTTGTGGAAAAACACTGGAATCCCAGAAGAAACCCCAGCTGTCCCACAGTAAAAAAAACCCCAACAACTCAGAAGCAGAGACCCAGCAAGTCTCTTTGCCCCAGCTTATATTCCACTCTTGTTCGTGGATTAAATAATAATAATTAAAAAAAAAAAAAAAGCATATAAATCAGATTTCTGTGGCAGTTAACAGCAGTCTTGTAATTTCCTGGAATAAAACAGCTATGGATTTATTTATTTATTTTGAATTAAGAAAGCTACTACTGACTCCAGAACCATTTAACAGCCGCTTTTGCATGTGTGGGAATTAGACTATAGAGAAAATGCCATTTTATTTTCTCCTTTTTCATGAAATCTGTCATTTAATCTGGAAGCCCAAAAGTATTACACAAACGTCACTGGCTGCAGTTGAAATTTTTGGCAGTCATAATGTGTCCCAAAATACCTTTGATGAGAGGAAAAAAAAAAGGCAGATCATTTTAGAGAGGAGAGAAAGGAGGATTAATCGGCAGAAAGTCAGGATTCAAGAGATCTGGATTCATGTCGCTGCTTTGCTAGATACCACCTGTGTGATCTTGGAGAAATCTAGTTCCTGTGTCTCAGTTTTCTCCAAAACGGAGAGCGTATTGTCCTCTCTGAGGCACTTGAAGGATAAAGAACATATTTGCAATGATAAATACAGCAAGCCAGTATAAATACTTCAACAGTGTGGTACCGGGGAAGTCACAGCACAGCAAAGAGGTATTCCTGCACTCACTGCTCCTACACCACTGGTCACTTGGGACTGTTGGTGTGTAAAACGGAGTTTGAGCTTCCATAGTTTACATTTAGAAGGATTTAAGATCCAGAAGGATGACCAGATTTGAGCAGTAATAAAAGAAAAAGCTTCAGACAAAGGAAACCTGTCACTGAGGCTTGGACCTGCACAATAGCGTGAGCGGTAGAGAGATCACATTAACTACTGAGATCATTAATGCTAAAGTCTATTCCTCCTCCTGAGGAAGCCTTGCATGCCAGTGGCAAGGAACCCATCAAACACCTGCTACAGGGGCACCCACGATGCCTTGGAAGCACATCATCTCCTGCGGAGTCTAACCCCAAGAGGGGCCCAAGAAGAGGCAAAGAGCAGTGACTCCTAAAACAAGCCTCTCCAGATCTTATTTTTGCAACCATCTAGCCACATCCTTACTGATGACCTGATCCTGCAGGTGCTAAACGCTCTCCATCCGTTGGTGTTGCTCAGTACCACCCTCAGCACCAGCTTCCCCATGATGCTGATGGCTGAAGCCCGCTCAACTGCTGCCAGCCAGTCCTCTGCACCAGCAGCGGGACGCAGAGAAGTCCTGGCTCCCAGAGATGTACCAGTGAACGGGGACCCAGAGGGAAAAGGAGACTCCCAGAGCAGAGCGGGGACCATTTCCCCCACGATGGGATGCACCAGACCCCTCGGAAGCACAGCGTAACTTTAGGCACGGTTGCTGTGAAGCCATTTCACCTCACCCCACCTCGGAGAAGCCTCAGAGGCACCCCCAGCCTCCCCACCACGGACAGCCGGGGGCTCTGCCCTCACACCCAGCAGTGCCTGTCCCGCCGCCATCCCCCCCAGCTGCGGCGAGACGGGCAGAGCCGGGCCGGGGCCCGCTGCGACGGCTCCCGAGCCCTCCCGCCCGCCGGGCCCGGCTGGACAGCTNCCCCGCCCGCCGGGCCCGGCTGGACAGCCCCGCCCCGCGCCCCGCCGACCACGGCCCCGAACCGGCCAGGGAACCCAGGGCAGGCCGCGGGGGGCCGGCCGGGCACGACCAGCCCGGGGCTCCGCAGGGAAGGAGCGAGGGGCCCGGGGAGCAGGGCAAGGAGCTCCGCCAGGCAGCGGGGTGAAGCCACCTGCACTAATTAATCACGGGGAATTAACTGCGGGGGAGGCCCAGCAGCATGCCCAGGGGCGGGCGGCTCCCCGGGGGCTGCGAGCCGGGCCGGAGGAGGCCCGGGGTCCGGCGGGGGCTGCGACCGGGCCCGGAGGCCGGGGCGGGGCAGCCCCTG
>VYXH01004526.1:80773-95727 GCA_013397275.1 Burhinus bistriatus | reverse complement strand
GTACCCAAGGCCACGGTTGCAGTTTGCGTTCATTAAATTATTTTTTTTTTTTTTTTGGCCAGGATCTAAATTTGGAGCGGATTCTTGCCCTGCTCTGAACAGCTCCTGGAGCCTGGCTGGGGGAGAGATGGAGGCATCAGATGACATGACAAAATAAGTCATGTCTCTCGAGCATTTCAATGCCACCCACTCTCTCCCGGCCTCTGCCTTCCATTTTAATCACTGACAGGCCTTCAAGTATTATGGATATATATAATCTTTTTAATATCACTGACATTTTCCATAATGGAAAGCATCTCCTGCGTGCTGAGACATTCTGGAGGGGGATCGTGCCTTCCTGGTGATGCTCCCACCGCACAAAGCGCAGAGCTGAGATTCATCCTGCCCCAGGCCCCGGGGCTGAAGGTCTGGAGGTCCTGCCCTGGGTAGCAGGGAGAAGGCAGCGGGGAGGCCACATGCCTCCAGGGGCTTTGCAGATCTCATCAGCCTGACTTTCCCAACAGGCTCTGGCCGTGCAAGCTCAATGTGCACCTAGTCCCACTCCCAGCTGCAGCCTGTGAAAAGAGCACCTCCAGCATCCAAACCATCCTCCAGGTCAACCTGCAGAACATCCCACCTCAAGTGGTGGGAGGCATTCTTCATGGTTTCCTAAGATCCAAGCCTTCCTCTTCCTCTCTTCCCAATGCTCCCAGTTCACCTGTGTCAGACAGCCGAGGCAGCCAGCCTGCCCCTCTTCAGGCACTGATTTTTTTTATAAGCAAGGTGAACCTGTCCATGGGGATGACACCCTACAAGCCGCAGCGGAGCTGTACAAACCTGGGGTTTGCTTTGCTGGGTGGTCCACAACCCCACTGAAGGAAGTGGGACCCAGCAAGGCTCTAAAGCTGATTTCCCTCAGCCCTGGCACAAGCTGCCTGCTCACCCAGACCCCCCTTGCCATCGAGAAGCCTCTGGAAATGCACTGTCACCTTCTGCTTGCAGCGTTTTCCTGGAATCCCCCTTCCCAGCTTCTCTAATAGTTATGGTGGTGTCTTCAGGCCCCGACTCACGTGACGGGCTTGGTATGCAACTCCCAAGGCCAGGAAGGTCGCTCACCTCGGTTATTTTAGCAAACACAACACAAATTATTAACACTAATACAAATAATGCCCACGTTTGGGAGAGGAGCTGGAATACTCTCCTTGCCTGGCTGCTAGGAGCTGGCATTACAGGGACCGGAGCATCCACGTGTCCTCAGAACGCAGGGCTGACCAGCCCTGAGGGTCTCTGCTCTAATGACAGGACCCACATCTCAGCTCACACCAGGCCTGTAAGTGAGGGGTACGTGTTTCTAAGGGTGTTCTGTGGAAGCCAGCTCTAATTCTGCTGCAGTTCCAGTCATGTAACTTCCACAAATCAATGCAAAAGACAAAAAAAAAAAAAGGCAGCTGGCTCAGAGAAAGCTGCAGCAGCCAGACAGCGAGTATTGCACTTGTTGGCCCAGCACATCCCTTCCCCTGCGCTGCTTGTACCTTGTCCCTTGAGAACACTCTTATCCAAAGCTGTACGAGGCACTGGCAAAATTTATGACAAAAAATTAAGACTATTCACAGCATTCGGGTTTGTTCTCCTTTGCAGAAGTTCTTAAGCCACCCGTCTGCCCTGGGCAACCGGGCTCCTCCCTTGGAAGGGGAGACCAGGGTAGGACATTACTCCACGGTATGTGACTAACATGAAACTCCCATCTACCTGTGTTCATATTAACGAGTTTTCCTGCGAGTAGAGGTATACGTGGAGGCATGGATCTTGTGAATGGGCTTTGCCATCTTTGAAGGTAAAGCTATCAAATAGAAGTATTCCTGCCTTTGAGACAATCACGTTGCCTCTAGAACGTGCAGACTCCCTCTTGTCTAGAAACAGATGGCTTGAGCTGTTTGAGTTGGGCAGATTCACAAGCTGATAATCATCTCCAGGGAGGCAGGAGCTATTGTCAGAGCCTGTGAGACACACCCCAACTTCAGGCCTTTTTCCTTCTAATTCTCAAAATGTTGCTGAAATTCTCACTACAGGAATGCTGAGCCGAGACATTCCCTTTGTGGGTTCATGCCCGCCGAGCCAGAAGAGGCTCCTGGCTTCCGCAGAAGCCAAAGTGCTTCCCCTCACCCCCCTAAGAGAAAGCGTCTCGAAACACGAGGGGCCTCACCTGGCCAGCAAATAAAAATAAGCTGCGCTTTGCCGTGGTACTGCCGGGAGCCAAGGGGAAGAATATATCCTCACCCCAGAGTCAGCCCATGAGTTAAAATGAGAAAGCAAAAGAAAACAGTTCTGCAGAAGGAACAGTTATTTTACACTACGTGCGGCTCCGAGACGCGTGTCAGCGTGGCTGCCAATGTAAAAGAGCACGTGCCTGAGACACACACGCCTGGTGCAACTGCACAGCGATGTACAGGATTTGTAAGAGCAATGCTCAGCACGGATATGCATCTGCTGCCTAAGAACCCCAAAGGTGTCACGAACCTCAACTAATAATCTATGCTGATGTCACTTCTCAGGGAATGCCGTCCAGCTGCTTTAGCAGGATGATGGCATGTCACTGACATACGCCGCGTCTCTCTTGATGCCAGGTCAAGACCCTGCACCCAGCTCACTCTGCCCTGGAAACCTGCTCTGACCCAAGCCCAGCCGCAGAGCGTGCGACACAGACCTGGGATGTCTCCACAAAAAGCTCCATTCCAGCTGCGATGCACATTGAAATCCAGACAGAAAGCGGTGGTAAGCCCAGGCGCACGCGCAGGCTGACAGAGACAGGAGGGGTGACTCTAACACAAGGCCTTACCATGCTCACGATATTTACAGCACGAATTTCACTCATTTTAATTCAAGAGGGATTAGTCTTGGAAGGAAGCAAGTAAGAGTTGGCTCGGAATTGGGCATGGAAAGAGCTGGCAAGATCAGCACAAGTGAACTCATGGGTGCAAAACCAGGCAGGGTGGCACACCCCTTGGGATAGCGCATTTTCACTGGGATCCAGGAATACCTCAGAGAAGCCTTCTGTCAGCAAGGCCCGAGAGGAGACTGGACAAGCAGTCAAGAATATGACAAAAATGGGATGGATTTTTCTAAGTTACTGTCCTGGTACGGGACTCACCTGCTAGCCAAGCAAAATCAAGAAACAAAGGATGAAGACATATCTCATGTTGGCTGGCGCTTTTAAATTCTTCTTCCTTAGCAGAAATGCCAGTATTTTCTAGTCTTAACAGTTTCTGAGGCTGTGGTATTTCTTGCCTTGTCTCTTCTTGGCAAGCGATCATCTGTAGAAGTAACAGATGATCTAGCAATAGTCTCGCATCACAGCATGTCAGAAAAGAGGCAGCCCACTATTCCTAATCACTGCATCGCTTCAGAAAGAACAATCTCCACTTGATCTGTGCAAATATGGTTATTTATTTATTTTTCAAAAGTAAGCCTATTTCTAGTCACAAAGGGCTTTACCCTCCCACTTTAGAGCATCTTCTTTCTCTAGGTCCTCAAACAAAGAAACCATTTTGCTCACCATTGAATTCAGCAGCCCATAAACCTGCAGCAGAAATTAACAGAAGATAGTTGCAGTGAAAACGCAGGAAGAAATCCTGATGACGAGACTGACAGGCAGAGAAATGGTTTCTCACGCAGGAGCACATTAACGTATGGGCACGCACACAACCACATCAAAGCGGCTGCCTGCTAACACAGCTTAGCTCTAGTAATAACTTTTCTGGCTATGAAGTGTGTTTAACATTATCTGAGATACAATTAATCTGCTGATCCCTCAAGAGTCCACAAGCATGCTAAAGACATCCCAGATAGAAATCCCGCATGTGGCTATGTGATGGCTGGATTTCTGTTAACAGATTCCAGGCTGGAATAAAGGACATCTTACCTTCCTTGTATTTCACACTTTACCTTGCTACAAAATTAAGGACATATGTTTGCCAGTTTTCCGAGTTTAACAAAATGCTTACCTCTCCACCTAAACCAGGACAGCTTACAAAGAATAAATACAAGAAACAAAGATATAAACTCGCAGACTCACTTCAACATAAAGTTTTTCCTGGTATGTCCGAAACAGAACTGGGTCCACCTGCTCCTGAGGAGCTTCTACCCTATCTGTAGTTAGAGCTTCCAGGGGCTGTGCTCCCTCTTTCACCTCCTGCAATGAAGTGGAAGATTTCAGCTTTGTCTCGTCTTTTAACTTTCTGCTGCTTGGATGTTCCTATTCTGGGATGGGACGGGATAGGGGGGGAAGTGACACAGGTCAGAACACCGTTCAGATTTCCACAAGATGCGCCAAACAGAAGCAGGACCGCTTTCACTGGGATGGAAACCGGCACAAACTCAGGATGCACAACCTCAGAAAGCATCACACTGTCCCCAGCACTTAGTTTTCAACAGGCATCCTAACACATACCTCTTTCTCTTTCCCTGCTGTCTTTGTTGTTCTTTTTTTGCCTTCTTTATCCTTACTACCAAATGACCTTCTCTCTTCTTTCCTAGTGGTTATTCTGTCTTCCTTTCCTCCTTTTATAGGTTGTTTTACCTCCACTACAAAAGAAAGAATTTCAATTATCCAAAAGCAACATTTTCACATCCAGAAAGACAAGCAGAAGTATATTACTTTTGCAATGTATTTTCCTCTTTTTATTAATCTAAGCAGTGCTGCAGTGAAAAACAATACCTTGAAGAGTACTTTGTTTACATAAGGAATGAACGGGTCTCAGATGGGTATCAGAACAAGCCTGTAAGACCCTAGTCAGCTAGGGTTTTCTGGGTTAGTCTGTGCGAAAACCACGGCTACATCTAGCTAAATTAAAAGGCTTATTTGTGTGGTGTCTTTTTAACAACACCAAACCACAGATCACAGTTAGTATCACACAATCTGCCATTTTTTCTGATGCATTTTCTTATAAAAGCTTTGAGGGGCAACTTGCTGAAATTGCCATTTCAGTTGAAATTCAGCACATTTTCTGGATTTCCAACAGCCCGCAGAAACCAGCTGCTGTGCTAAAACTACCATTTACCTGTTTCCCCTGGAATAACATCTACGTAGACGGTGTTCTTCTCAGGCAAGCCAAGCAGGGATCTCAGCCTCACAGAGTGACTCACCAGACCATCAATTGTTTCACGCCACAGCTGGAGACTGAGAAAAGTATGGGAATCAGAAGGGAGAGAGTACCGCAATTGCCATCCTGTTTTACCCTGTGCCCAAGAGTGAGCAGCTGAGAGCTGCTCTGTCCAACCAAACCAACAAAATAGCACCCACCACCTAAAAATCTGTGCAGAGGGAAGCTAAATTACTTTCCTCATGTCTGAATCCTCTGAAGTCTCAAAGGTTTGCAAATCAATTGGCTCATATGGGCCCATAAATATTGCAGTGAAACTAGATCTCCTTCTCTTCGACATGACACGTTGGTAAATCAGCATCAACCTGCTCTCTGTGTTTACCAAGAGGAACCTGCATCCTTCTAATTTAGAAGCAACTCAAAGCTGTTGATGTGTTTACAGTCTCAGAGCCTGAGCAAAGAACAGAGAGACTGTATGAGGGAGGATACAGTTATCTGAGTAAAAGGGTACAGAAAATTACCCAAAGGTTTCATAAATATAGACTAGAATAATCTCGCCAGAAATAATCTTGTATGCTCCCCAAAATTACATGCATTTCATATTCTAAACTTATCTCCAGGAAAAAAAAAAGCAGCCATTTGGGTCCTAGACAGCTGCTACAATTAAGCTATAAAAAACCCAGAGTGTAAAGACGACTTCTAGACCTCATATAATTATCTGCACTCTGAATCACAACGCTTGCAACAGAGCTTGCTAAGGCTGTTGATCCCACGATGCATTTACAAGCTTTATCTTGCAAAGATAACGCACCAGATTTGATACAAAAGGTCTGTCTGAGTTGGCCTCTGTTTAAGATGCAGCTCCAGTGCTGCCTTATTGAGCTGGGCCAGTGCTTCTTCTCGCTGCTGCTCCTTGGGGATCGCCTTTATAGCCTGATGTGAGAGAAAACACAGGGTCCATGGAGTGCTTCTTGTCAGTCTTCATCCCCAGTCCATGGACCCTGAGCTCAACAGAGCGCACCATGGCTTTCTTCCTGGACTGAAACCAGGTTGCATTGGGCATGTACGCACCCAGATGTGGCTTCCTATATGGCTGGGATTTGGCCAAGGTGCACACACCACCCAAGATCTAGGGAGCAATCCCAGACATCCCACTTGGATTGACAGTAAGCCCCTTTGCAGCTGCACAGGTGTGCTGGAGAACAGGGATTCTAGAGAGTTAGAAGGCCCCGAAATAAAGATTAGTTATAAAAGCAGCAGAGAGATTTCCAAGATAGCACTACAGAAAAACTGCGCTGACAGAATCCAAACCACTCTTGCTTCAATCTAGGGAGGTCTGTACTTTATCCACAGCCTGTCATGAGTGCCCCCTTAGTGGTCTGATGAACAGGGAGGACTCTCCAAGGAGAAGAGCCCTTGGGGAAGCCACAGGAGGCTGTAGGATCAGCCTGCCCCCCGCATTCAGTCATGGGATGACAGAAAGCTAATGGGGGAAGAGCTTAAAATATCTATTACATTGTGCGGTTCTCTTTTCTTCTTCACACAACAGCCCTCAAAGTCTCTCTTGGGAATCCCTTTACGAGAGCACTGAGGGCGTGGTCAGCAGAGCTGAAGTGTTTTTCTGTGACACACATCATAAATCATCTCTAACTCACAGCACATTGGAAGCAGACCTTTGGGTGGGCTCACATGGGGGTAGGCCAGGCTATTTGTAGGGAAAATGAAAACACCATCAGCTTGTCAGAGGACTAGAGAGAACAGGGGTGAACACCTGCTTAAAGTCATCCAAGGAGAGGTTCCATCCTGATGATGCCTCCTCCAGGGTGTTCTTCACGCCTGGGACCTCTGTGGTGCTGTTCTGAGCAGGGAGAGCCTCCGAGATACTCTCCTGGTACTGACTGTCCTCTGCAGTGCTCTTCTGGCCCGAGGGTACTTTCTCCTCAGAGGCTGAAGGAACAGTGATGTACCGTCTCCATAGTTCATGCAGCCTCTTTACCACTTGGTGCTGATAATGGAACTATGATAATGGGGAAAAGGTAAATAGTGATATGAGCTATTCCTTTCCTCTACAAACTGAATTGCTAAAGCCACCATGGCAGCCTGCGCCAGCCTCCAGAAACCCAGGGATGCACCAGCCCCATGGGTCTTCCCTCCCTGCTATTTCAGTTGTGTAGCCCATCAAATAGCAAACGTCACCTCGGGATTCTTCCAGTGGAACAACTCCTCCTCTGTGACACAGGCATCCATAGGAGATGGGGGGCACTCTGGGGTCCAAACACGACGTCGTCGGACAAGATGTTTCTTCAGATACTCTTCTACTATAGCAGCACCTTCTGGAGCAGCCAGCTCAGTCTGAGGCACCACAACAAGCAGATGTGTGAGTTTCCGTTCAATATACGGACATACAAGCAAATTCACACCCACGCTAGTAACCACACGTATACGTTATATGGGGTTACAAGGACAAGAGTAACTGCAAACGCCACTAAGCAGAGCGATAGTTACAATAGCTTTTCAAATAAACCCCACAAATCCTCCCCCAAACTATACTTTTCAAAGCATGGTGTAATTATCAATTTATACCTGAACTGATATCATAGTGTGCGATATGTAATCCCATCCCCCCCTAAGTAATGAAATTAATTACCAACAGAAAATTTATTCTTTAAAAGGACCAGTGTGAACAGTTTAGGAGACACAATCATGTCTTTATTAACAACATTACAATAGACTGCAGAGTTCTTCCATTTTATTTAGCAAACCTGCTCAAGTATGTACAGATACTCTGTAAAAAAAAATCATCTCACTCTCAGTTCTAATTGCATAGCAATAAAAATACCATGTCATCCACTCCCACCTTTATCCTCTATTTGCATATTAAGTTCAAAGCTCACAGTTACCCAGTTACATGCTTGGTTACCTCCAGTTTCTCTCTGAGGTCAGCAAATATATCCTCATACACAGCAATTCCCCAAAGGGTCACTTGCAGCAGAGCTCCTCCTAATAACACAGGATGTGTCCTAAATTCCCAGGACTCGCTGAAAATGCCTGCACTCCCTGACTTGAAAATAAAGGAAAACTTCCTAGTTTCCCCAGGCAACATTACACCTGAAATAAGAGAGAAAAATGCATCGGTCTGCAAGAAACCACCTGGTTAACTTGACCCTTCTTTTCCAACCCCACTCCGAGTGTCCTTATCTCTGCATAAGACTCTCTTTCCATTGCTTTGCTGGTTATCACACTTCATCCAGCTATTTTTTGCCTGCCAGATCTACTCCCAGCCACTATGTTACTGAACTGGTGTTATTTCCACTGCACGCTCCTTTTACAGCAAGCTCAGTACTCTCTCTGGCAGATTCTGCCCAGTTTGCCATCAGAAAATGATTCACTTCTCAATATTCCACCCATTTACATTCAGAATAGGAGCAACCTCCTCCTTTCCTTTAAGTCCCATGAAAGGGATCTGCCTCGCACACCTCTTTTGGTGTGAGTCAGCTCTGACACCCAGGGTGGCTTCCTAAGGAGCATCACCCAACAGGCTTGCTCTGCCATTAGTCAGACTCAGCATCTCGGAGAACTCCTGAATACGTGCTCTCTGCTCTGTCTACAAAAGTCTCGGAGATCAGCAGCTCTCAGACCTGATCTGGTATCAAAGTAAAAACACGGCATCCTTATCCTCTTAGTTTCTCTGGAGGGAATCTTCTGGGGAAGCCTCATCCAGTCATACCAGATGGCAGTTGTTCCATCATTGCTCACCGCCAGGGAGCTTTCAGCTTGCTCACCAACCAGAGTCTCAAAGGTGAGCCGGGCAGCAATGCCAATTTCATCCTACAGGGAAGAGGAAAAAGACAAAGATAACAATTTCTACTCTGTCTGGCAGGATTTATCTTGCCTGAAGGTGTACCACAAATAAAGGGTTAAGCCTTGGTAGGAGAACTAGTAAGGTGGGTCCAAGGAAGTGGCCGTTATACAGAGAGAGCCTGGGAAGCTGAGCTTCACGCGACAGACAGAGCGAGCCCTTCTGTTTCTAGACCTCTCCAGAGCAAACGCGGGGATAATCTGTTATGCTCAGAATAAATCCCCCATTCTCTGGCCTGGGAGTGACGCTCATTGTACAGCTGTGACTCGGGAATTCAACCAGGCTCAGCTTGACTAAACAATAAAAAGCGCACAATTACCCTGCGAGAAGTGGTGCTGTCGATCCAACGAGCAGGCTGGCCACAGAAATCTAAAGATGGACCCACTACTGCTTCTGGAACCTCACTGGGGTAGTCCCTTAAGGGGTCACTGCTAAAAAAAACAACAGCCAGCATTTTCATGGAGTGAAATTCACTTTCAGAGCAGGGAGAACCAGGGGTGATTTACAAGACCCTAGGAGAAATAATTCCAACTAATGGTTTTCCACATAGTCGTCTCTTTAGGGACAGAGCCCTGCACATGTGATAAACTCTAGCCAGCTGCTTGTCACCAGCAAGGAGGACAGGATAGCCAGAATATTAAAGAATGATAGCTGCCTAAGGAAGGCTGAGGATACATGACTGAATAGGGAGAAGAGACCCTCGGGTTGTGCCCATTACAGGTGGACAGGACAGGGGAAAAAAAAGGCAAAATGATGATGGAAGTGGAAGCCTGGAAAAAGACAACCAGATGGAGGTAATTTAGAGCAGAATCCCCACCCTGCCTAATGTAAGCTCTGGAGCCACACAGAGGGAAGACTGGTGGAGGGGCCTCAAAAAAACTTTTCTCTGATTTTTGCTCCTTAGATGCAAGGCCCCAAGGCACAAGGAAACTGCTCGATTCCTAAATCTGGTCACTTTAATATCAGAATATACCTTTTATTTTGCCCCAGTGGAGACTCCTCTGCGTTCTGGCTAAGGACGGTTAAGGATATCCTTACAGACTGATGGTACAGACCCCAAAATCTTTATTTCTGCCATGAAGTAAAACTTACAGGGTCTCAGACTCTTCAGAAGGGGTAGAACATGCAAAAGGCTCTGTTGAGACAGATGTGAAAGGCTGCCCTTTACTGATCACCTCCAGTCCATCCAGATCCTGGACATACAGAAAAAGGACCAACTCAGGATTTCTCTTCCTATATAGAAAGGAGGTTAAAATACCAGACAAATGTAGCAACTGTGTCAAGTAAAGTGAAATTGAGATATCTTGCTCCTACACTGGTTTTTAGAGATACCCAATGAACGTTCAAGAGACACAGTAAGGAACCAGTTCTGGGTCTCCCAAGAATCCTAGATGACTGCATTCCCCACTACAAATGATGCATGGACAGGAAAAGTCTCCTTCACATGTTTCTCATCCCCAGAGCCAAGTTTCAGAAAGAAAAAGGTGAGGTTTTTCAGTTTTTAAGAGGAGGGTCTACCTGCCTTCAGGAGATTTATTTCAGATGCGTGTCTTCCACATAGGTAAAGGTGTCTTCCCTCTGCCCTGAGGCACTAAATCAAAGTCCTACACCAGCATTTGGCAGGTTTTTTTATTGCCTAGGTCTTGGCAGCTGCATGCTCCTGGTTCGGGGTCCTATTCTGATGCTCCTAGACCACTCCATGCAACACTTAGGGAGACTAGACAACTCTATTGTGGGTGACCCTTTGGAAACATGGGAACTTCCAAGACAAGTACTGTGGGGCTAAGTTTTAGATTCCTAATGCTTTTTCAGATCCAGTTCTTGGCAATTTTATGTTACTCTACAGCATCTGACAAGAGAGGCTCCTCTAGTCTTACCGGCTTATAAAAATCCAGCTCCTCTAGGATAGATTTTAGCTCCTGCTGTCGCTTTTTCAGGAAAAGACTCTTATGCCAGGTTAGATGGAAAGGGATCCTCTTTGGAGGCTTCAGACCTGCGGAAATACCCATACAAGAGCTCACTGTCTACATACCCACGTGCCTATTAATTTCACTCTCTGCCAAACTTTGGTCTCATGGTGTTTTAAAGAGAAGGTCCAACAGATGACTGGGAAGTAACTTGTGCTGCAGCTGTCAGAAGGGACAGTATAACGTGAGCCTCCGTACTCCCAGGAGTCACTGTTTCTTTCTGCTGCTCCCTCCATGCTTGTACCCCATTTCTGTGGAATCACCTCTCTGTGACGTTCCCTCACCCGTTTCCATCTGGACGCTGCGGGGTTTCCCCACATGAGTGACTGGCTCTGGGTAGCCACGTTCTCTCTGAGTCAGTGTCATCGTCAGGCCGGTGACTTCATCTCCAATACGCTCAGGCTGGCTCCAAAACTCGCTTCCTCTTCGGTAGCCCTAGGGCGGAAAACAAGGCTCACACTGATGGTTTTAGAGGCGTACGGCTGCCTGCTATCTTCACAGGGACTAGAAGCTAAAAGGAAGAAGGGGTCTAACTCTGCTTATACGGATATTTTAAAAGTCTATAAATTATCACTTTCTGCAGAGCAAGTCAAAATTTCTATCAGGCTGCTGTCAAAGACAAAAGAAGAACTTTCTTCTATCTAGTGCTAGCTAGATGAAGCTTGAGTGATATTAAAATAGTGCCTCACACAAATGCAAATTCTCTGATACTGCAATAAATGTAAAAAAATAATTTTAACTTAAGATACTCCCATAATCTTCCTGACTTACCCATACCCCTTTCTCCATGACAATCACTAAAATTC
Source organism: Burhinus bistriatus (assembly GCA_013397275.1). NCBI lineage: Eukaryota > Metazoa > Chordata > Aves > Charadriiformes > Burhinidae > Burhinus > Burhinus bistriatus. The sequence goes on along the minus strand of VYXH01004526.1, from coordinate 84,017 downwards.
AAGCCTGAAGCTATCAGATCTTTCTGTCTCTGGAACAGCAATTGCAGCACATCCTACTTCTCAGTGCACGACAGTCTTTGGTGATAACCAAGAAATGGCACTTGCCCACGTAGAGCAGTTTATTAGCAAGGAGCCAAAGCACACCACCACTTTCCTCTCACTAGTACGGACAGCACAGTTCATGTTTTTATTTTTAAAGTCACTGAAAGCTCTGCTTGCATGCTAGCCTGAAGGACTTAGAGTGGCTTTGATAACTAGCTAATGACAGATCTTCAGAGATGTTACTCGTAACACCGGTGTCTTAGCTCTTTCACAAGAACAGAGCAATCGGGATGCAGAGGAAATGGGGCTCTCACCTTTCCAGGAAGCAGGGCAGGGAGACACCGGTCAATGAGGTCACGTTCTTCCTGGATTTGCCTATAATCCTCTGAGGTGTTCATCAGCAATTCATTCTCTGGCCTCTGAAGAATTTCTATGAAGAAGGAATGTCAAATCGTCGGTGCTGCACTTCTGGGCACACCCTTTACCTATTATTCATGTGTAACCCCCTTACACTGTTCCTCACCGAATCCACTGTCCTCCCCGCAGCCAGGCCCACCAGCTCACCTCCCCACAGCATCCACGACCACCAGCACTAGCAGCGTGGGGAGCTCTGAGAACATGCAACGGCATCAGGATTAACCCTGGTCAGCTATGACCATTACAGTTTGTTGTGGTGTCATCAAACTCCCCCACTGGCGCACAGAATGAGGCATCAGCTTTTCTCACCTCCTAGATACTTCTCCTGCTTTTTCCTGATTGTCATATGGTGGTGCCAGTTCTGGAGAGCTTTGTGCTCTGCTGGTGGGGCCTGATGAACCTTCTTCTCTCCTCCATGTTCCTCCTTTAAAGCTGTTGCAGTAACATTTTGATGAGAAACCTCGGTAAGACCTGCTATCTGAAGAGAGAGGAAAGATTAAATTAACCTCTCTATGCGCACCCTGCCACCATAATGAGAATGGGAGAGGGGAGGAGAAAAGAATTCTTCAAATTGACAGTACTTTTACCCGACAACTCTGAGAGGAACAAAAATGGAGCACTAGGAACACACTCAGAAACAATGGAAGGATTTATCTGAGTAATCAGACTTGAGCAATGGCATTGCTGCAACACCAGCTCTTCCCTTGCCAGCCTGACGCCATCAGCAGAAGCACATATGGAAAAAGAAGCCTCTGTAATTCTTCCCTCCATGACCTCCTCCTGCACACAGGACTTCAAAACCTGCTGGTGCGGTTTCTCTGAAGGCAAGCCTTCCCCATAGAGTATGAGAGGCTGGGAAAACCACACCTCAGGCCTGACCTGTTCCTGATAGGTGCTGAAAACCATTGAAAGGTACTGCAGGCAGCACACTCCACCTCTAGAAAAGTGCCACACAGCAACATTTTTGTAACTTTACAAACCAACCTGAGTGTTTCCTCTGGCCAAGGCTTCCTCCTTGAATCCCTGGAGACTTCCCAAAATGTGATGGGGGAGAGTCTTTTCACAGTCATCACCAAACAGTCCTGGTCCTACAATACACACAAAAACCCCAACCCCAGAGCCAGGTCACTAAAGCTAGGCTTAGCAAAATCAAAACCCAACGATAAGGTGTGAAGTTTAACGCTACCAGAAAAAGTCAATGGTTCCCTGGGTGCCTTTGGGAAAGCAGGATATGCTGCAAGATCTGCTGTCTTCTTTGCCTCTTTGGGTCGATATTTTCGAACGAGGTATTCCTTCCTAACTGGAATTCTCCCAGCATCACGGGGAGGGTGTGGAGCATGGACCTTCAGAAAACAAACAGTCACAATGCAATTAGGTACATACTGACTCACCTTCATTCCTTCTGAGCCTTCCAGGATAGGCAGAGAAGTCGTATCAGTATAGGCTGTTCCTGCCCTAAAAGGCATGTTACACGACTGCGGAGATACCAGCTTAGTTACCATCTTACTATTCTGGACTCTGCTTTATAACTGAGGCAGGGAAAAGAGTTTTAAATCACTTTCCCATCAGTTTGCTGCTGTTTCACTTGGTGCCAAATGCTTCCGCTCCCACAGTTTGACCCAAGTTTTCAAAGGGATGCCGTGATAGTTACTAAACAGCTTATGAGTCTTACTAGACCAGAAAGCTGGAAACGTAATTTTGAAGAGGCAGATGACTTATCCTTCCATTTAAAAAGATTGTGTAAGGATCTGTAATCTTTTACTTTCAGCAACTGAGCCTAATGATCTGACAAGTCATAAAAAGCAGGACAGACAAAATGGAATGAGAACAGAACTCCAGGAGTGGGGTTTGGTTTAAGTAAACAGACAGCACCCTCTGTTAAACACACAAAAAAAGGAAAGTGTCAGTGAAGGTAGCTGTTTCTACCAGTAAAAATACATACTTTCTCAAGGTCCTCCACCTTAATTGCAAGTGCCTGGATGTCATCTCCTTGCAGAACACCTGAAATGGGCGCGGGCTCTTCTGCAATTGTTGAGGAAGACAGTTCATGTGTCTTTTCCTTCTTGCCTGAAAAACAGATGAAGAGACCTCCTCTTCAGTCTCCCAAGGAAACCCCATTTTCCTCTTCCAGCCTGGTCGTTCGTTTCCAGCTGAACTACATTTTGTGTTGCGCGGAGTTTTTTTTTAAGGTTGCACAGAACCATTAAATTCAGCACCTCTTGCAACTGGAAAAACCAAACTCTGAGAAGCTACAGGGACCAAGGTGAGTCACTAGGATTGAACTGTCTCACGCTTTACTCTAGAGGGGAGACAACGGATGAGATAAATGCAGCCCGTGCTTCGCGCAGGGAGGCGAACAAGTTCCTGGAAAGTTTCCTACTCCAGCTGCGAGCAGCAGCACAGCCTCCCCGCCCAGCTGCACTGCGCTCACCACGCACAACTCCGAGAGCGAGCCATTGCGTTTTCGGAAGCTCCTAAATAGCAAAAAAAAAGCTCTTAAATAGCAAAACCCCTGCAGAGCCGGGCGCAGGGCAGCACTCCCTGGCACAGGCCACCACCGGGCAGGGCAAGCTGAGGCGATCCCGCAGGGGATTTGTCCCCTTAACCTGCAAATCCCCCCCAGCTGGGACTGGCTCCTTGGCAGGCGTGGAGCCTTTAAAAAAAAAATAGAAGAATAAGAAAAAAGGGGGGTCACTGGGTGGGGAGGGGGCTGCTCATGGTGGCTTCAATGCAGGGCTCGGAAACGGCGCGGGAGCAGGGCCGCGGCTGCGCCGAGGGCACCAGC
>VYXH01004526.1:38256-77628 GCA_013397275.1 Burhinus bistriatus | reverse complement strand
CGGGACTTGTCCCCGCTTCCCCCGCGGCCGGAGGAGGGTTTTCCAGTTCAGGAGCTGCTCAGCGTTTCTGAGAAGGGAGCCGTGGCGTGTTTCCACGCAGGGTTGTGCAAACCCAGCGCTGAGGATCCCAAACATTTTAATTTTTTTTTTTTCTTTCTTAATTTGCGCTATTAATAGCCATGGAGAAGTGAGAAATGCCTACGACAAAGGCTGTGGCCGCAGATTCCTGTTTCCAGGCCAGGAGCGGGTAGTTTGGAGTCACCCACCCCTGACGTAACCCTCTGTCCCTGGAAGACCCCCCGGCTGCCGGGAGTTTCCCAGCTGGCAGCGAGCGCTATAAGAGCAGGACCCAGGTACGGACGGGGAAGGGCAGAAGCCCTGGAGCTCTGCCTGCAGCCCCACGCACACCCCGAGGCCATGCTGCCAGCACTGAGGGTCACCCCTTCCCCTCCTGTGAGTATCTGCAGACGGGGCTGCGCCATCCTGGGGGGGCCAGGATGGCCATGGGACATCTCAGGAGGTGGCTTGGGCGGGGAGGGCTGGACGTGCCCTGGGAAAGGGGATGAGGAGGGCAGGGAAAGCTTCCCGGGCACCCAGGCTCTGCTGGGGCTCAGAGCCATGGATGGTGCAGACCTGCTCCTGGGACACGAGGAGAGCTCTGGGGAGCAGGGATGGGGTGACGGGGCCTGTACCTCTGCCTGCTGGCTGTGACCGGTGCTCGCTCTGTTTCTCAGCAGTGTGTCTACCCATGCAAGCCAGGGGTGACCTCGCCTTCGTTTCTTACCAGCAAACCCCCTACGATGGTGAGTACATGGGGCACCTCTGGGTCTGTGCAAAGGGTGGAGTTATCAGACGGAAACCAGAGGAGAAGCTCCTCTCACTGCAAGCCTGTCCCACACCTGAGTCAATACTGTGGGAAGCAAAGGAAGATAAAAAATCCTTCCCTGGACATCAGACCTAGAGGTCCACAGTGTCCCTGAGTCACTGTAATGGAGGTAACAGTTCCTCCTCCGTGAAGGAAGGTTTACAAGGGTCCTAAAAGCAGGGCAGGGAGGAGACCTGAGTTTTGCTTGCACACATCCCACTTACTCCAGCGTGGGCAGAGGTGAAGCCGGTGGCACACAGTGACACCAGCTCCACGAGCAGTTTGGGAACAGTGGAGGAACTTGCTGCAGAGACACCGTAGGGAAAGGGTCTGACACAAACCATCCTATCTGATCTTCTTTCAGAAAGCAGACACGAACTGTGGGCTTGTTGTCCACTTGGTCTGCTTCCATGGGTAGAACCCACAGTCCAGCTGGGAGATCCAGGATCAAGACCTCGCTGACACTTCACCTCTCTCCCTGTTGCACCATTTCCCCCCACCCACCGGAGGAAGTCCCAGCGCAGAGATGGAGACCCAGCCGCTAGCCCTGCTCGGGAAGGAAGCAGGAGGGAGACAGCTGGGAGGTCAGCGAGAGTCGGCAGCAATGTCATCTGCTGGTCAGCTGGGGTGGGACACTTCTGTCGAGAAGGAAGAGGAGCTCTGCTCTTCCACTTCTCGGCGTAGTATTTCATGGTTGGGAGGTACCAAATAACTCCCGTAAAACACTGTCCCAGTTACGCTCTGCTTCACACTGCCGCCGGGACAGGAACTTTGGTATTTCTGCTAAATCCTTACTGTCTGTCTTGTCCAAAACAATAAAATAAACAATGCCAAGTCTACCTTGGAGAAGTTTCTTTGGGGGTCAGAAGGCCCAGTGGACGTGTGGGAACAGGGCGAGCTTTTCCAGCTGGCTTTAGGGAGCCCCTTCCCATGCAAAGTCTCACTTTCTAAAGCCCCTGCCCCTCATTTCAAGTTCATCAGCTGGCTTATGTGACCTAGGATCCCCAACAACACCCAAGCAGAGGAGGCATTCACCTACCTTGGGAAGCCAGGCCAAGCTGTTAAGACTTAAAATATCAGTAAAATATCTTCCAGCATCTGTTCAGGCCAGCAAAGTCCTCTGAAATGGCTGCAGCCAAATTGCTCAGAGATGCAAGATTTTAAAACCTTCATAAGGTCTTTCAGTAACAGGGGAGAACTCCAGAAATAATCATCCCTTCCTCACACCGCAGTATTTCTGTTGGCAAAGAAACAAACCCAACTGGGAAAAAAAAAAGGCGCTCTGTTTTATTAACTAAAAGTGCCATCAGCCTGATGTCGGGAAGAGAAAGTCGCCCACTGCGTAGCCCAAGGCACAGGTGAAAAGCAGAGGCAAAGCTGGCTGAAGCTGGGCTGATTTATCCCAGTTTTTGCTCTGCCTTCCCAAGCTCAGAGCTGAAGGTGCTTCTCCATCTGCTCCCTCAACTTGTATTTCTGAATCTGGAATAAAGGCAGAGAGGAGGAGGAGAGACTCGGATAGGAGACAGGACAGAAGGCCAGGGCTCCTGCCCTGCCCCAGCCCCTCTTACCTTGCCTGAGACGGTGAGCGGGTACTGACCCACAAACACAACGTACCGCGGGATCTTGAAATGGGAGATCTGGGAAGAGAGAATCAACCGCTACGCAACCTGCCGGGAACAGCATAGCCAGCCCAGCTGGTACTACCCAGGCCAGGACTGCCAGGGCTGGACCCCCAGTTGCTCTAAATCCCTGGGCTTTCATCTGCAAGTCCCCAGCAGCTGCTGGGTGTACTGGTCTGGCAGTTACTGGGCACAGCAGAGTGGGAGACCCACCTTCCCTTTGCAGAAAGCTTTAATCTCTTCCTCGGTGCAGTCCTGCCCAGCCCTCACTCGGATGCAGGCACAGATCTCTTCTCCCATCCGCGAATCCTTCACACCAACCACCTGGTTGGGACAGATGGATGGTGTGACCCCTGGGGACATCCCTCTGCTCCCACAGGGTATGTCTGCTGGCCCACGGCATGAGCCCCAACCCATGTCATGGGATGCCAGAGTCATGGTGTGGGTCTACGTAAAGGCAGCTTGAGCTTTCTACATGAAATCGAGCCCTCCTGGAAGGACTTCCCAACCAGAGGAAAGGTGGCAGAGTAGGCTGGGTGCTCAGATACCAGCACCTTCCTTTGGTTTTGCAAAGTCACTGGAGCAAGGGCTCAGTCAGACCAGCCGGGCGGCAGCTCACCCTAGGTGCAATGTGGACCTGTCGTCTCTCTGCATGCCTCTGCTTCCCCAAAAAATGGGGCAACAAGTTTCATGACCAACAGGGAGACTTGGGAGGCTGCTTCAAGTGCTTTGGGATCTCCAGATGAAAGAGCAGGAGAGGGATGAAATGGAATTAAAGGATTATTTGAAAGCAGATCTTAGTGAACCACTGCCTGTGACAGCAAGAGATGGGCTTCCCAAGCTTGATCGCTCTCTAAAGTTTGGTCACACTGTTTCACAAGAGTCCTACTGTCATTCCCCGCCTCGAACCGGTATCTCGAAATCCTAGAGACACGTCGATCCTTTTGAGTCCAGAGCAGTGACATAAAGCCCTAGAAACTACATAAACAGGGCTGGTTTGCAACCCATCTGCACTGGGGCTGTTCCAAGGAGAGATGCTAGCCTGGCACAGGCACAACACTGACTAAATAACTGGTTTATTTATGGGGAAACTTGTCTGGCACAAAACCTGGAGGAGAACAATCCCAGCAGATTGGGAGCAGCTGCTCAACGCTGCAAATCATTGCTGTCTTGCAGAGGGGTGAAACTAAGTCTCACTCCTCCTCTCCAGGGATTCGTTGCAGGAGTCTTTTTTGGATTTAGGAGTTTAGTAATTAATTATCAGTAAAAACTGTCCTTCCAGCCTGCTTTCCAAGTAAGAATTTCAGAGAGAGCTATGAAAGTGAACAGGCAGTTTAAAAACTGAAGAAGAATGACAGTCACTACTTTGCAGACGTGAAGCTGCTGCACGAGGGGATTGCCCGAACCAATGTGCCCCATGCCAGGAGCTCTGCCTGCCCCTTCCATGCCATAAGCCTTTCCCTCCCACTCACCAACCGGTATTACACAAAACGAGATGCTGAAAGCAGCGGAAGACAACCACCTCCCAAGCAGCACTCCCAGCAGCTTTGTGTACAGGTTTCCTACCACAGGAACCATTGCTGCTCACCCCACTCCCTCCTACCCCCTGCTCACCTGGACCTCCTCAACTTTGGGATGGGTGTGGAGAAACTGCTCAAGTTCTGCTGGGTAGATGTTCTCTCCTCCCCGAATAATCATGTCCTTGCAACGGCCTATAATTTTGCAGTAGCCATGTTCATCCAGGCTCGCAAGGTCCCTGAAACAACACCACACTCCTAGTCCTGTCCCAGCTGGGTGGAAGAATGGCTGATGCTTCCACCCAGCCTGGTTTGAAGGCCAGGTCAGGCTATCCAGAGGATAACAGCCGAGATGTCACCTGAACACATGGCAGAGATCAGAGAGCTCCTGCTACAGCCAGACACTGCCATCAGCAGCACCCACACAAACATCAGGGCGCTGGGGAAGGCGATTCCTGCCCTTGCTGTGTACCCCCACAGCCCCTCCATCGCACCAGTAGCGAGGTGACTATCCTTATCTCCAGGGACGCTTGGCAGCAAGGACTCTGTGCTAAAAACCGTTCTGAACTTTCACGGACAGATCAGAGGGCTAAATTGGGTCAGTTTTCCCTACTTTGGAAATCCCAGCCAAGGCACTCCTGTACACACCCGTCCCCACGCAGCATCACCCTGCAGGACAGACCGGGAGGAGCAGGGCTGTTTCCAAACTCACCCCGTCTTATACCACCTCTCAGCAGTGACCACTTCACTCGTCTTGGCAGGGTCATTCCAGTAGCCCAGCATGACACAGTAGCCACGGATCTGAAGCTCCCCAGGAGTGTTGAGAGGCACAGACTGCCCTGTTTCTGGATCCTCAATTTTTGCCTGCAATTCAAGAGAAGAAGGGCTTAAGAGGAGATGTCTGAGCCAAACGTGGTGGCATGCCCCAACTCCAGCACCAGACAGGGAGGACAGTCTGAGGTCTGCTGCAGGCAGAGGACCTGGAGCACGTGGGGAGGGTCATGGTCACCTCTGTGTGGGGAAAGATGCATCCCACTGTCTCAGTTTTTCTGGTGATGCTGTCATTGGGGAAACCCATGAAGGTGACAGGGCTATTTTCTGTGGTCCCATAGGCAACCTGCAAACACAAGAGGAGAAACATGCCTCCAGGAAAATAAAGGACAGCACAGCTCCAGGCATGGGAAAGATGAAGCTATTGATAAGCACAGGGGATACTGGGGTAGGAGGAGGATGTTCTCACAAGTCACTCAGGTCACAGGCAAGCATTCTGCTCTCCCAGCCCACGGACAGGACCCTCCAGACACTCCTGCCAGCAAGTTCTGGAGAGACAGGAGCTAAAGCAGCAGTGCACCTGCCTGCCACGGCCTTCCTCACCTCCATTGCTGTGTTCCAGACCCCTACCACTCGTGACACTTTAGGTGTCATGTGCTTTTGACACCCCAACTACTTTTCTTGGAGGACCCCAAGGTTCACCTTCCCTCTTTTTTAACCTATGTCTCTCCAAGCCCCGTCCTGTTGACTCCCTACCATTGAGTCACTAGGATGATCTTGCCTTGCTGCTCTTGCAGCCATCTACTCAGGGTGCTGAGTTCATCTTCTATAGCTCAGGGCACATCGGACATCACTTTGGAAAAACCCTGGAGCCAGCAGTGGGCTCCTGTGGAAGACCGCGTGTCCAGCAGCACAGCTGCTTGCTCCAGATCCTTTTGTGCAGACATCAGCTCCTGTAACCCTCCTAAAGGCATCACGAGGCTGCACAACGCTCGGCGCAGCTGCACTTACAGACCGAAAGCCTCACAGCAGGACAAAAGCTTCTCGCTGCTAAACCTCCCTCACCGCTAATCCCAACAGCAAGCTCTGAGTCACCTCAGCTGAAGGTCACTTCTCCTCGGAGGAAAATTCCAGCTCTTTATGCCCAACTCAGTAGTCTGCCGAGACAGCAGGAGCTGGGCAGGAGCTGCTCTAGGCAGCTCTGAGCTGCACCAACAGCACCATTGCTGGCATTGCTGCTTCACCTCCAGCTCTTGGGAGCTGCGTTTCAGCAGTGGGACATGCTGAACCACTGCTCTGGTCTCTCTAACCCACTCACCGTGTCATGTGTCATCAGGCAGGGTTTCTCTCCCACCCACCGGTGGCTGCTTTGCTGGCAGAACATGGCTGGGAAAGGGCTAATGCTGTGTGCTCCTTTCTCCTCCACACCTTCAGACTGACACATGAGCAGTTCTGACCCACCAAACTGCAACAGGGCCCGGCCATCTTCCTACAGCCTTGGTACCTAGACCTTGGTCTCGCCTTTAGAGCAAATGCCCGGGCTCCACCGCTGGCTGCAAGGGCACATCTGCAGTCATGGTTTCTGCACGGAGCTCACCGAACTCCAAGCACTGTGCCCAAAATTAACAAGGGACTTGGCAAAGGACTGTGATGAGGCATCCTGAAAAAACACGCCTGTATCCTGAACGAGCTACACGGAATACTGGTGGGAGCACTTGGTGCTTTCTGCTGCTCAGGGCTCCTGGAGGATCTCACGTTGGGCACAGTCTGTCATAACAGCTGATGCTCTTGTTTGACTGCACCAGGGTCAGCGTGAATTCGAGCTGGAGATTTGTGGGAGCCTCCTCTTAGCCAGGAATCTGAAGGAGATCGTCTCCAGGATGCTACAGGGACCATCTGGTGCAAACTGCTCTGCTAGGAGCCTGGCGTCCCACAGGGAGCGACTGTAAATAGGCTTCTCCTACCAGACGCAATGATAGCTTCCCAGCCGGGGTGGAAACCTACAGCGTCTAATGCTCAGACAGGATTTCTCTCCCACCCACTAATACGAGTCCTGTGGCTGGATCAAATGACTGACGAGACACAAATCCAAGATCTTAAACACTTATTAAAAACCCCAGCGCCTTTGTTTTTTTGTTTTACTCTGCTGGATGAATTGCAATGTCGGTCCCAGGATCCCAGCCAAGCCCTGAGTCAACCCCTTCTGCCTCTCCAGGTCGCTCCAGCAGTTTAATTGGACGCAGCAGCAGGCAGCTCCCTGGCAGGATGATGCTGCGGGTGCCGCGGCTCACCAGGCTCCTCTAGATGCCTGGCAGCGTGCCGTGTACCCCAAGCACCGGCTGTCCGTGCCTTGGCCAGTGGCTTGTCCCCATAAACACTCTCACACCCTCAGTAACGGGCTTCCCGACTCGGCCCAGAGACCAACGCAGGTCTGAACCTCCAGCCTTCGGTCTGCTGCCTGATGGCTGCCTTCCCTTCCCAGCCTGCCTGCACCGCTCTCTGCAGCCAGACAGCAGGATGTTGCTCCTGACTTTTCCAAGACAGCACTTCTCCCTTGGGATAGTGTTTTCCCCATCTGCGTGCCCAGGATCAAGGCAGTGACTGGAGCAAGTCCTCATGCTGGCACTGCTGTCCTTGCCGACCCTCGTCTGATGTGCCGAGCATCCTCCAACAGCTCCATCGTCCCAGCCCAGCTGCAGCTCGTGATGCACGAGATGAAACAATGCTTCCACAAAACCCCACATGCCAATTTAAGCTTGGAGATATCCATGAAGATTCATAGCTTTCACGACCCAAAGGGACACTTAGCATCATCTAGCCTTGTCATCTGGTATAATTCAGTCCAGAAAACCTCACCCAATAATTTCTGCATCAGGTCCATAATTTCCACTGGAGCTGTATCTTGTGTCAAAGCAAAGCTTTTCAGAGGCAAGGAGTCCAGCTCGGACCCTTGGCTTTGAGAGGAGCTACAAGAGTACAGAATATAATTGACTGTAAAGCCTTTTTTTTTTTACTGTGAGGACCACAAGTGACCCCACAACACTCAGATGAGTCCTGCCTTCAGCAATGACAAGGACAGCTCCAAAACAAACTGCCACCTAACTTACTCCTACCAACAAGAGATTCATTCTTTGTGAATCCTAAGCCTCTGTCTAAAATGGGGATATAAAGAACAGCTTAGCAGAACTGTGTTTTTTAAAGCACATTTCAAAAACATTTCCTGCTAGCGCTGTTTAAACACTGGCCACTGCGGAACAGGCAAAACAGCTTGAAGAAGGAAGCGTCTAAAAATTAAAAATAAAATAAAAACAATCTAACTCCAGTCTCTTTAGTAAACATTTGGGAGTCAGACTGATCTGGTGGGGACAGCAGGGACTCTGAAGACCCTGGTTTTTTCCCAACCGTGCTGCTTATTTACTGCGGAACTTGGAATGAGTCACATCAGGTCTCTGCTCCTCGGTTTTCCCCAGTGCTCAAAAGCAATAAAAACACCCACTTCCCTCCAAATTCAACTGCTGCTGAAAGGCTGCGGTGAAAAGGCTGGCTTCAGGACCACCAGTACCTTAAGTGGGGTTATACTGGGTGGGACTGGAGCAGAAGGTCAGGGCTGCAGGAGACCACGAGGTCCTTGGAGGAACCCCCCTCAGACCTGAACAATGCTCAGGGAGGATCTTCACGCCCCTTGTCACCACCCTCTGGTTATGCCACGCTGGAGGATGATGGTAGGGCTTGAACCACCAAACTAAAACCTACAGAAATTGAGCTTTGCTGAAGACAATATTGGCCTCGGAAAAAAGCAGCAAATTGACCATGAAATAATAGGGATTTTCAAACTTCAAAGAGGGCGTAATGAACAACAGAAAGCAGACTGGCAACCCAAGAGTTGCGCTAAGGGATCTCTAAGAGGCCCTCTGAACCCCTCTCAGTGTAACATGCCGGATGGATCTAATTATCCCTAAACCCGTGCCGAGTGTGTTGTCTGCCTCGGATATCTCCACCAAAGCCAACCCCAGCCCTTCCCTTCTCAGCCAGCTCCAAACCGTTCTCAAGTGAGCAATGATCTTCCTTCATTCAGCTGCTGTCTACCAAGATCACCCTGAGTTTTGCTGTCCTCTGGGGACATGTGTCTCCTTGTTTTGGAGCTGTCCTGCTACCCCAAATTGTATTGGAATATTCCTGAACCTTCAGGTCAACTTTGCTGCTGCAAAAAACAACTTCTGATCACGTCCAGCCTATGTCACACCGAGATTTCATTTCCTTCCCCAGCAACAGTACCATCTTTGTGCCAAAAACGTCAGGACACAAACAAGCAGGTCTTGTAGGACAAACCTCCAAGGGTGGCCACCCTGTTGGCATTTCTACCCACCCGGAGAGCTGCCAGACAGTCTCAGTTTGGACGGGGCTTAAAAAGTTCCCAAAAATATCAGGTGCCCAAAGCACCGTCTTTGTGTTGTAGCACGCAATGGCTTTGCCTCAGGAGGAGACCGCTGCAAAAATGGCAACCCAGCTTGCCCAGGCCAGAAGGCTGCCGCTGAAAATTAACCTCCTGTTATTGTACAGTCAGGACAAGCTGCTCCTCGCGGTCTGGAGTTAAAGCTGCCTCTCTTCTTTTCAGGCTGAGCAGAAGTCTTGAGGCTTACAAGTATTTCCCCAGTCCTGCCAGCATGTCAGAAGCACTGCCCAGTGGCAACCAGCAAAGGCATGTGCAGTTACTTGCTGGTTTATCCACAGCTTGATGAAGGGTCTTTGCTATGTAATTAACTCCATCCTCCCTGGCACTGGGTGCAAATGCATTTGGGAAAAGTGCAATTAAAAGGAAAAAGTGAGAGGAAACGTGCAGAGACAAAATGTCTTGCAAAGGTAGAAAACCACTGGCTTGGGGGTATCTGTATGCTCAAAGCTGCTGGAGGAGGAAACTCGGCAAAATCCGAGGGGCAAAGGTAACATCCCCACAGATTTGGAGAGCTCAGCTGCCACCAAAGACATGGCTGGAAGTCCAGGATCTTGTTGCTTCCGTGCTCTCACAGCACATTCTCATAGCTTCTGCAGCTACTGAAACCACCTACTCATCAGGTCCTCCCCAAAAATGAGGTGGGATGGGATGGGGAGATCTCACTTTGGCCAAAGACAAGCAGGGAAGTTGTCACCGAGTGGAGCCGATTTTCTGTTTTGAGAACAGGGGGGACAGGCTGGGAAGCATTTGGGAAAGTCAGAAGTCTTGAATGGATCGGTTGTGCTCTGCGAGAGAAGAAAGCTCCACTCTTCTTCAGAGCCTGCAAGAGCTGCGGAGAGGACAGCAGCCCCGGGCAGAGCAGCGGGCTGCTGGGCAATGCCCAGTGCCTTGCAGGGCAGACATGGCAGGGCTGGGGAGAGGCACGAAGGGCTGGGGGAGCTTCATTCAGCAGCTGCTGGGATCAGACAGAAGGGAAGGGTGGGTGGACATCAACAGGGAGCCAAACTGGCAACATATCAATGGGTGGAGGCCATGCTACAGTGGAAGAAAACCATCAGAAGGAAGGAGGTGCACCCACCACCACCTCCTCCAGCTCAACAAGCAGCCTGGGCCCCCACACTGCAGTGCGGGGCACCCTTCAAGCATGTCAAACAGAAATGGTAACTTAGGTCTGAACTCAGAGCCCCAGATGCCACTTGTCACTGGTGGGATACTTGCACATCACTGAAAGCCAGGGATTTCTCAGGTGCTGCCTGGAAGAGGGGGGGCCCCGGAGACCTTCTGGGGCTCCCCATGCCCACCTACCAGGGCTCCTCAAACACTGCCTGAAGAGTGCTCTGCGCTTGGGACAACCTCCCCGGGACACTGCAGAGCTTGCACCTTCTCCTGCCCTGCTCCCTCCCCAGCACCCAGTGCCTGGCAGAGGCAGGGGCTCAGCTCCGCGAGGGCTGGTGCTGTGCAGGCTGTAAACGGGGACAGCACGTGCACCCCAGCGCATCCCCCAAGCTGCCTGAGCCCTTGCCTCCAGCCTGGACCCCAAGGCCAGCTACACTGGTGCCACTTCAAGAAGGTGATTGCTATGTGCACTGACATACAAAACCAGATCTGGGTCCCCTTAAAAGCTACAGAATCAGGTTTAAGCGAGCAATGAAATATTTTAACACGGAGTAGTGCATATGCAGCTGTCTTGATATGCCAGAATTGTCAATACTAACAAAAATAAAGATTAAACATGCAAAAGACCATCTCCAATGTTGTATCAGAACAGCTCTGACCTGCAGCGCCAAAGAAACACCCCAAATCTATATTTATACTGTTTCAAAAACTGTATTTATTTGCTTAGCCCACAGTGCCTCCAAGAAGGAGAGGAGGGGAGTCCAGCATCTGCAAATTACCAGGCACCGGGAATGTTTGCAGAACTGTTAATCAATTAAGAAAGAGAGGATGGCAGGATAATCCTGCCTCTTCTGCAATGTCCTAGCAGCCCCGGTCCCAGGGGACCTGTGAGGTAGGGGGCTGGATGGGTCCCAGCTCACTGCGGTATCCCACCACGGCAGAGGGAACACCGACACTGCTGCCATTGTCACTGCCAGACTGTGAGCCACCCACGAGCGGGACCCAGGCAAGCTTTTGAGGATTGCTGACCAGTTGAGGGCTGCAAAACCCAGTGTGGGAAGACCAGACCCCGCCAGCGAGCAGCTCAAAACACAAACAGCTGGGAGCCCAGGGGCGAGGTGCCAGCTGTGGCAGATGCCAACCAGCTCCCACCACAGGAATGTGCTCACCGAGGCACAGAAATCAAAAAACATTAGGGGAAAGAACTTCCTTTTATTCAACATTTGTGCCTGGAGAAATGGAGCTGAGAAGCAGACACCTTTTCCCCAGTAGCACTGCCCTGCTGCCACCCCACCGCGGGACCGAAAATAACCCGGCATCCCCTAACCTCTGCTGCAGGCGCTGGGCTGGCGGTGAGCCCTCGGGGTAGGGACACCTTCCCACCTTGCACCAGCATCGTGGCAGCTACACCACAGCATCTTCACAAGGAAGCTACGGGTCTTACTTGTGTCCACAGCCACAGCATACGCATCCCTACAGGGAGAGGGTGTCCCTGTCCTCCAGAATCTGCAGTCCCAGCCAGCAAAGAGATAAAGGGTAGAAGAAAGGGAAATTTGTCCTCAGAGGAAGAAAGATGAGAAGATGGTTTGAGGTTTGGGCAGTTTAACCTCTGAAAAGGGTCTTGTTCCAGAAATACACATGGGTGGGATGTATTTATGGATGGAGTTTGCAAGGCTCTCACCAGCTTTTTGCTCCAGTCTGACCCATGCTGGCAGTAATCTCTGCAGAAGTGGTAAGCTGTTAGCTGGTATTTTTTGCAAGGGGACAGGAAAACCAAGCATGAGACATCAGCTGCGCTTGGGGTGGGAGCACAGATAGCTACCTAGCTTCAGCGTCCAGCAGAAACAGGCTGGATTTTCAATCTTGCCCATCAGTTGCTCTTGCCCGGTATAGCTGGTACGTAACTGCAGGAATTGTTCATCAAATGACTACAAGTAAGACTAACATGGTTGAACCTGCTCAGAGAAAGAAAAATCAATCAGTGGACAGAAGATGATGCTTTAGAGGTGAATTTTTTTTTTCTTTTCCACTCATTCACTCAGGTCCCTGTCTGAGCTTTACGAGCAGCACACACATAAGGGGCACTCTCAGTTCTGATCAACCTGGAGAGGCAAAGGAGGAAAACACAGAGGGTTCTTCTGCCCACCTCCTCTTTCGCTGTCTCAAAGGTCCTGACCAAGATACTCAAAGAGCTCCTCCAGAAATCAAAGCACGTGCATGACCATTGCGGTGTCTACTGAATCAGGCAGAAGGAAAAATACCATTGTTTTGATTAAAGAGTTTTAAATCCTACAGTAACGACAGTAGAGAGTCCTGCAGGAGGTCCCTCCAGCAGGAGCCTGGAGCTCCGACGGTCCGAGCATCTCTCCAGAGACGAGGCAGGAGAAGCACTCGGTGCTGAGGCGAGTGGCGAAGTTGCAGCTGCTCGACAGCAGGGCGTTGCACCTCAAGGCTGACAAACATTGGAAGCCTGACACGGCCTGGTTTGCACCGAGGTCCCACATTACATCATCGTTCGGTCAACCCCATCTGCCCTACAGGCTCACCAGAACCTGCATTCACACCCCAAAAGCCCTTTTTCTCCCCCAAATCAGTCATGCAATGGAAACACCGTTCAGACTGACAGCTGCTGACCAGCGCATGGGCTGCCAGGCGGTTTGCATAACACCGGCCGGAGCATGCTCGGCGGCGCTGGCTAATTCCTCATTGCAACAATGGAAAAACCCAGAAATCTCGGTGAATAAGCCAGTCTGTGTCCTAAGGCAGCCCTTGGATTTCCTCCCTTTCTTGAGCCTGTCTCGCCTCTGCAAAAGCTCCGCTGGGGCTCTGCAGCCAGCCTCAGGAGCAGAAATCTCAACAAGCTCACAGTTATGTGCTCGGCTCTCAGCTGTTTGCTGCAGCCAGGAACTGGCTGGAAATCAGTTCAAAATGTTCCACTTCCAAACCCCACCCCACAACCCCTGGATCTCTCTCTTCACACTCACCAAAGCAGGCACTGGGGTTTTTAACCGCTTTGCCTTCTCTGTTGGGAGAGCAAAGGACATCCCCTGTGTTCTTAACTCACCTCTGCCACTGCTACCCCAAGACAGGAGCCAAGGCAGACCCTAGTCTCAGCTCCAGCAGTGATTTCCTTGCTCTGCTACCTACCATCCCATGCCTTTCCCTGTCCACACCTTCGTCTCGACAGCCGCAGGCATCACCATCCACCTCATCTGAGCCAGGCACGCAGCAGGGCACCACCATCCAGCCTTTCATATCCACCACCCATGCCCTAGCGCTTCCCTGCAGGCTCTGCCACTGCCCATCCCTTGTTGGAAGGCAACAGCCACTGCTCCACAGTGCCATGTGCTGAGAACTACCCCCACAGGTCTCCTGACCATGACCAGCTCTGGATGTATCACACTCCACTGTTCATAGGAAAGACAGGGCAGAAATTAAGATTGTCTTTGCTCTCCCTTTCTCAGCCAACTCCTAGATGCAGTCTAGATCTAGAAGTCTTCAACCAAAATTCTGCCTTGCAAGAGCAACTACAGCGCTGTTGGCCATTGACATGACTCCGTATTGCTCCCATCTTCTCCCATCCCTGCTCAGGCAAACTCCTTTGAAATCAGCAAGATGAGACCCCCCCAAAACCTTCCTCTGTGATAACAGGACCAGGTGCTTCTCCCCAAACCAGCTGAGGCTAAATACAGCCCGGGAGCCTGCTGAAAGCTTCAGCACAAGGTGGCTGTGGAGCACAGCAGTGCTCCCTGCTATGTTGTTCCACTGAAACAGTTTGGTTTTCTCCCCAGTGATGAATCTGGGCCCCGCTCGGCTCAGCGGGGACCAGTGAGGTTCCCCACAGAGCAGGTCCGCGTTTCTTCTTCCTGACCATTTGCCTCCCTGTTGCAGAGAGGAAAACTACCTCCGCACAGTCGCCTCGGCAGCGGGGCCAGGCAGGACCATGGACACTCCTCTGCCTGGTGCCAAGGGGTTAAGCTCACAGTAAGTTCCCAAAGCCAGTTGCTTCCAACTGGCTGCTGCCTGCGGTTTGTGGGAAGGGATTTTGCTTTTTAATAACATTATAAATAGGGCTGTGTTCAGCACGCTGCAAACACAGTTACTCTCTCTCTCCCACCCATCTCCCTCCTCCTCCTCCTGCTTCTCTTCCCACCACACTAATTCCAGATCCGACCATGAATCGGTCAGGCTTTTTCCTCAGCGTCCTCAGCCTACTGGCATGTCTTGCCTCCATCGTGCAGGCATGTCCCCCAAGCTGCCACTGCCACGGCGGAGACCTGCAGCACGTCATCTGTGACAATGCGGGGTTGAAAAAGATCCCCAAGGTGCCTGAGCAAACACGGCTTCTCAACCTGCAGAAGAACAACTTCGCCGTTCTGCCAACCAATGGCTTCCGTGACTTGAAAAAGCTGGTGTCCCTGCACCTCCAGAGCTCACGGATCAAGGAGATCTCGACTGGAGCCTTCCGGGGGCTCAAGAGCCTGGTCTACCTCTATCTCACTGACAACCAAATCAGTGTCATAAAGCCAGGAGCGTTCGATGACTTGTCTGAGCTCACCTACCTGTACTTGGACCAGAACAAGATCCCAGACCTGCCCAAAGGGCTCCTCTCCCCTCTTGTCAACCTCTTCATCCTGCATTTAGGCAGCAATAAAATCCGGGAGCTGAAACCAGGGGTCTTCAACGGGGCTAAAGACCTGCGCTGGCTCTTCCTATCTGACAACTCCCTCACCAACCTCCTGCCTGGAACCCTGGAGGATGTAGAAAACCTTGCTGTCCTCCACCTGGACAAGAACCAGCTGAGCAGCTATCCTGTGAATGCAATGAGTAAGCTGAGAGTGCTGGAGGAACTGAAGCTTTCTCATAACCCAATTGAGGTCATCCCTGACAATGCCTTCCAGTCCTTCGGGCGATACTTGCAGACACTCAACGTGGACAACATGAAGCTGAAGAAGGTGAGTCCTTTCTCTTTCCATTTATTCCAGATAAGAAACACAGAGTTTGATTTTCTTTTCCTTTACAAAGACCTTGGTTTGCTGTCCACCCCTTGCAGAGGAGGTGGGAGATGCAGGTCTAGAGGCTCTGCGGACAGCAAGGCACTGGTCAGCTGATAACACCCCTGACACGGCCCAAACAATGGATGAGAGGGAGTACTCCACCCTTCTGTTGAGTTATTTTATACAAAACCAAATTATCTGGAGCTGATCAAACTCCCTGGAAAGGCAGAGCATTCCCTCCCAAGCTGGAGGTGACACCAGTCATTGATAAATGCATTTGGGGTGCTCCAGGACAATTAGCAGCCTTCCATCATCTCAGACACAAGGTGTGGGATGAGAGGCCAGTGTCTGCCTTGTCCTCGAGGGACTGAAGGGCACTGCCACCTTGCAGGGCTGAACTGCTCTGCCTCCTTTGTTCCACCTGGGTAACTGTTGTAGGTTGGGAGGGGGAGACTCCTCGGGAGGGGCTAGGAATAGCAGCGGTTTCTTACCTACGGCTTGCAGACAGGTAGGCATACGGACCTTCCCCTCCCCCCATGCCTTCCAACTTTACACTTTATAAAGAAAGGTTTGTTTATTGATGTTCTCTCAAAAGGAACTCTCGCAGCATCTTACAAAGGGGCCCTGTTCCCACTGAGAGGAGGAGGGACATTCAGGTATCCCAAATGGCAAAACAACCCCCTCCTACTTCTGCGAGAAAGCATCATCCATAGGCAGGAGCATCACGCTCAGGGAATCACTTGCATTAGGACCTCTGCAATGCCAGGCACTGCAAGGACAGAAACAAGCCCAGTGCAAGAGCAGCAGCACCCTGATGTCCCTAGGTGCATCCCATGTGGCTGGAAAGTGAGGGTCCTGCAGGTGGAGCAGAGCAGTTCTCCCCAGGATGATGCTTTTCCAGGAAGCCCAAAGACAAAGGGCATCCAGGTAAGGCAGGCTAGGACCTCACGGCAAAGCAACACCCACCACAGGAAGATGTGATGAAAAAGATAATTTCTTAGCAACAAAGAGCAAATCAGAGGGCCTCACAGGGACGAACAGATCCCCTGAAAGCTACCAGGAATAGAGCACACGAGTTTTCAAGCGGATATAACATCCCAAAATGCTCAAAAAATGGAATTACAGCTGGCCCAGGTGGAAAACAACACTACCTGAAAAAACTAGGTAGCACTCGGTCAGTATTTTAGCCCTTGTCCACTCTCAGCACTAACCTCTCCAGGATGGGTGTAAGCAAACTCAATGCTTGAAAACAATCTACTGACCTCTCTAGGCAAGACCTTAGACATGCTGTCACAGCACTTTTGTAGACTCAGTTTTAAGACACTTTCATCATGCGCAAGTGAAAAATTACAGCTTAAATGTTGTACCAGCTGCAGAGACATTAGAATACCAAGTTATGTGCTGAAGAAATTAGACTAACCTGTAATACTGGGGTACTCCAAGGAATTAAGAGTCCTTGGATTGGCCAAAAAGCAAAAGGTTAACAATTCTAGCCAGCAAAAAAGACTTTCTTCTTTTCAGTGACCACCTGTGGACAGGACCTTTAAAGGCTCTTCTGCAGCCAGATGCCTCTTTTCCTCCCCAACAGCCCAGTAAGACACCAGTTTACGGGATCAGCACTAACAGAGGTGGCTTCTGCAGCTTTAGGGCTTGTGTTCTTTTTCAGGAAAACAAAGCTCCCACCCCAGCTCAGAGCTTTCTCTTCAAATCCTCAAAGGCCTTGTATCCAAACGGCCCACACGTGAACTTTACACTGCTAGGAGACATCTAATCGCAGAGGCCTCGTGACCGAGGAAATCACTACCAAATACTTCAAATATCGCTGGCATCTTGACTGCAGCTCTTTCTCCTTCACAAAAATACTGTCCTTAGCTGTTCCCTGCATGGCTGCAAGACTTTCGAGCTGATCAAGTGCAAAGCCCTTCCACATGAAGGTATCCCAGCCTACACTGCAGTCGAGCAGGAGGAGAGCCCCCGGGCTGCTCTGCAGCTCCAGCTCAGAGATCCTCTTCCCCACCAGCATCATGGACCCGCACCAGTCACCTGCAGGGCTGCATCGCATGGGCCAGGACCCACCGCGTACATCAACAAACCAGGCAATGCAGATCCTGGAAGCTTTACGTACACCCCTCTCTACATATTTATTGCAAAATAAATTACAGCAGCAATCCTCCATCTAAATAAGGGAAAAAACCACCAATTTCTTTACAAACGTATGCTCTGGCAGGCAGCGCAGCAGCTGTTACCAGCAGATGCGAACTCTTCTCATGGGGCTGCGAGAGGAATGAGCAGCTGAGACAGTACACCACTGTCCAAACCAGAACGTGGCCAGGCTACCGCCCCGCTGCACGGCGTGCCAGCATCTCTCTGAGCAGCTCCACCATCAGCACAGTAAAACCTACCAAGGTCAGCTCGGTTTTGGACCGCAGAGGCCAGCACCACTGACTGTCCAACAGCTACAGTACTCTGGGAGTCTCTTAGCTAAGCTCTAATCCTATCCAACACTGCTTAATTTGGAAGATGACAAAAGTTCACAGCTTAAAATAGTGCATTTCCTCTGTCAAGCTTTTCAGCTTAGAGAGCTTGAACACACCCTGATGGTCCCATCCGAAGTGCAAGCTTCTCCCATTCAGAAATGGGAGTACAGGTCCTTGACTGGGCGGGTTCTGGTAGACCTAGTGAGTCTCCTCTCCACCCTTTAGAGGAAGCTTTTCCTTACTTTGAGAAGGGGGGAGAAATGGTTTGTCACACCCAAGAGCAGCTTTGTGCTTTGTCAATGACCCCCCACTCCAATTCATCACCACCAAGAAAGTTTGTGTTGAGAGATTTGCTTTCAAGAAGAAGCTTTCCAACCTGAGTAACCATGGGCTGAAAAAACCTGGAGATGAGACCTCAGGGAAGAGAGGAGGGGGCTGCAGTCAGGTCTACAGTGTCTTGTCTCTTTTTGGCAGCTGTTTTAAGGGAGGCCCTCCCTTAAAGCCTGCCTGTTAATTGAGAAGAGACAAATCTTGCAGCATCCCTTGCAAGCAACCCACTGGAAATGAGGAAAAAAAAAACAGAGGAGGTTGAGGTGCTGGAAACCTGCCTCTATTTCTACACTGCTTAGATGCCAAGTGTAACTTTCCACTCGGAGCCCCCGGGCACTGCCAAAGTCTACAGCCCCTTCAGACGCCACAAACACTCCCTCCTTCAGCCGTTCCAGGACAGTCAAGGCAACAGGCGCTGGGAGGATTTCCAGCCTTGGAAAGGAATATACCCAGAAAATATCTTCATTTAGAATGGAGAAGCATGGCTCAAAAATAAAGGGGGCTGCCAGACTTGACTTTATTTAGGGATGTGGCTGCAAAGACAATCCCACATGGATTTGAGACATAGCTCTCTTCAGGCAGGAAACACCATCACCCATGAGCCCACCAGCCTGATGCCTTTCTTAGGTGTCCAGGGCTTCCAGGAAGCCAGGACTCCCCTCCATCGCTCCTCCTCTTGCCTTCTCCATGCTTACACCACTTAAAGTCTTGAACAGAGGCACTCAGGTTTTGAACTCCCCTTCACCAACTCAGTGTTCCTAGCATAAACCTTTGTGCTTTAGTTTGCAGACAACGCGTTCACTGGCGTGACTGTGCTAAAGACCGCTCACCTGGAGAACAACCGGCTCACCCAGCTGCCCCGCAACTTCCCCTTCGACAAAATGGAGACGCTGACGCTCTCCCGAAATGCCTGGCACTGCAACTGCCAGCTAGCAAATCTGCGCAAGTACGGCACCATGCACCCCTTCCCTCCCCACGTTTCCTGGGGACTCCTTGGGGATCCCCCGAGTGAGGTCCTCCCCCGAGCTGTGCCAGGCAAGAGGAGGCTGCTGAAGGCTGCACACATGCTCAGCAGCTCTCTCCCCAGCCTGCCCTCTCCCTTCATGGTATGACTGTTGTCCATGATGGTTTGTACCTCTCGTAAATTCCCGGTCTTCCTTCTCCCTGTGTCCCAGGTGGCTGAAGGGCAATCGCACCCGCACTGAGGAGACCTGCTCTACGCCCGCGCAGTACCGGGGGCAGTCCATCAGAGACACCCCAGCCCTACGCACCTGCAAGCTCCCCACCAAGAGGTCCAAGAAGGGAAGCCGCCATTAAACACGTAAGATGGCTCACTTTTAGTCAGACTTACAAGCAAACCCTGATGCCACCAAAGGTACGGGGACTTCTATCTCTGACTTTAATGACACTAGGGTTTGGCTCAAAACAGCTGATCCATTCACCCACTGAGGCCTCCGCTCAGAGCTGCTCCATCTCCTGGCAGTACTGGACTCCACAGGCTCCCAGAGCAGAGAATCTGCCCAGAGCAACAGGGATGGAGTCAACCCTGTAAAACAAACACAGGGCTAAAGACAGGCCTGGGGCAGCAAGGGTGAAACGTGTAATTAAGTGTAAAAACAAGGGTGGATTTAGCCCACTCTTACCCTGAGCGGGGATCACACACACTTTACTTTTCTAACCAATTGGAGATACTCAGCCTTTTGCCCTAGTAAAGGTCCCCTGGGTCTGGTTTGAAATCCAGGGGAGGACGTTGCTGGGAAATCTGGCCCCAGGCTGCCCAGCCCATATGAAAATAGATGTCTTCCATAAGAAGCAGGTCTCAGTCCAGCAACTCCCTTTCAGCAACTACAATTCCCATCCAAGACACTCAGGTATTTAAAAACAAAGGCTGATGCCTTCAAATGAGTGTCCCAGAGGAGGAAGGTTTGAGACAGCAAATATTCTTTGAATAAAATGTTCTGGGCCAAAAGGTGATTCAGAGACAGGGCTGACTTTCCCTTCAGCAATGAGCTTGCTGACATCTACCAATCCAAACGCCAACCATGAAAACCTATCACACAAACACCTTCCACAGCTGGAAACTACCAAGAGTATTAAATTCAGCACAGAGAGTAGCAAAAAAGCCACAACCGTCATCACTCCATCCCAAGCATTTTATTTTTCCCCATCCCAGGAATAGGTCTGGAGCTTGTATGGATTCCAAAGGACTTTGGATGAGCCTGCAAGTTTGTAAGCTCTTGGGAAAGGGACCTTTGCTCATTTGTTAAGTGAAGTATGAACAAGGTTGTCACTGTGCCCTTTCATAACAGAAAGGACGAGGCAGAAGGCCGAAACCCAGCTATGGCCATTTGGTCCCCAGTTCACTAAGGATATGCATAACAGGATGGAGAAAGTAAATTTATGACCAAAGTGTCAGGGATGATGCCAACTGCTCTGCGCCTTCCTAAAGTGGTTATTTCTCTTGCAGTGCCAGAGGTTTTATGGATTAGAGATGGAAATACCAGTCGTTCCATATAGGGCGGGTAAAGTTCCGTTCTAAGGATGGAAAAACTTCAGTTTTCTAAACCACGATACTTAAATGTATTTTATTTACAGGTCTGGCCCTTCTTAACCTTCTTCTCTCCCTGCCTGAACTCAATTCCAGTTCACTCCTCCATGATGAGAGTAAGAAAACCATGACAATAATACCTGGTTTTTCTCTAGCACCTTCCATCCAGCTCTCAAACAAGTGTTAATGAAACAGAAAACTATTTATTCCAGTCTTGCAGAAGACAAAGCTTGGTACCTTCAGGTGTGAGTGCCAAAATGCAGGCACACAAACCCACTCCAGTGTGGGGAACATGTTTTTAAGGAATATGAAGTACCTCCGACTTTACTGTGCACCTATTCAGAGCCAGGCAGCTTTCTCAGATGTCAGCTATGGGGCTCTGTATTTCAGGGATGACCAGTGACTTGGGTCACTGACCACATTTCAGATAAAATGCTGCTTGGCAGTTTCTAAAAATCTACCTGCCCTGGATTTCCAGAACTGGGGCACCAAAATAATTCACTACTCTTGAAAATTTCACTCTCGGGTTTCTTCCTTTACAAAGAACGTGCTCAGTGCCCATCAACACTTTGGGTAAGATACTCAAGAGTCACATAGCGAGTTGGTAGAAGAGGTCAGAGACAGGACTAACCCATCTCTTCTACTGTGGGAACTCATAACAGCTCCTTGACTCCTAACTCTTCACTTTCAAGCATGGGCTTCATTCACGCACTGTAAAAATAAACAAACACTAGAAATGTACTGATCTGCTCAAAAAAACCCTTAAACACATGGCCTTCTCTCTTTTTTTCCCCCGTAGCAGGCCCTGGTATGGCCTGTCCTGGTGACTGGTCACTTCAACCAACAGAAAACTACTGACTTCCGAGTCCTTCCTTAAGCTTCTCCTACCTGTCAGGAAACATTTGATATATATGAACACCTCCAGCCTCCTCCGAATCCCCGCTTCTCTGCTGATCGCAGGATGGAATCCACCTTTGCAATCTTTTCCGACATTTATATATTTTAAAAGAGGCATTTTTAAAAACTAAACTATGCATGACCATGCTAAGACAAGCTAACCTAGATCCTGCCGGTAAAACACAGTCATCTTTCCCAGAGGCAACATAACCCACGTCCCTGATCAACCAGTTGGTCGCTGTCTCTCCCCTTCCAGTGGGGTAGAAGCAAGTGGGAAGGTAGGAGCACCCCTCCCCCAGCTGCTTGAGCAGGAAAATTGGTCTCAACCCATGCAAAGAGGAGACTCTGCCTTCCCACGGAGGGGATCCCTGCAGGCCAGGGCTGAGGGGGATAGGTGAAGCAATGACCAAGAACCAATGGCCCTGAGACCGAGCTGCCCTTTCACGCCAAAAGGCAGCAATCTCTCTAGGTCGGCCAGAAATCCTTTAAGTGAAGCAGTACTGGGAAACCCCAAAACTGGAGCCATCTGAAGACTGGATTCCCTCCCACTCTGTGGGGTCTACCAAGACACATGTACGTCAGAGGGGAGGAGGTGTGCACCATGCAGCCTGGCTTGGGCACCCCTTCTTTTCTCTCTGCCCATACTCCAGAGGATCTAGCAGGACACCAGGATGACTGTGGTTTATTGTCATGGCTATTACAATACCACAGTTGCAACTTAACTGTGTTTTTTAACCCTAAAGAGTTATATAAATATATGTATATTTATTCCTCTGTAACTGAGTGTAAATGACCTTTAAGAGGATGAAAACTCCTCTGTCTCCTATATAGAAATCAAATTGTATATTTTCTTATGTACATCTTCTGTATAAAGCTCTTGCTGCAAAGATGAATTCAACAAGTCTCCCTGTGTCTGTCTGAGGGCTGGGGGATCAGAAGTAACACGAGATCGGTGGTACAAATATAGCCTTAATCCTCTTTATCCTATGGGCAGAGCAACTGTTTGGGAGGGTTTTATTATTTCTCTCTCCACAAAGCAGGAACATGTGACACCTAATGAGTCGTGGGCACTTGCAGTAATGTCTGAAAATATTTTGTGAGGCCAAATTCAAGCCTACTATAAAAACAGGTAGCTGTCACCTGACAGAGTCCGAGCAATGGCACCAGGGCTGTCCCTGCTGTTTTCAGCTCAGCATTAAGAGCACCACATCCAGGAAAAAACCCTGGCTGCCTCTGAGATGGCTCCAGGACAGATGCCCTGGACTCCCTTGGTCCGCGGCAGAGCACACAGTCGTCCCTGTAAAACCCTGGTGCTGGTGCTGTCTGGGTCTGCCAACAATAACACACCTAATCTGACTCCCAGCCCCGCGTGTTTATCCATCGCAACAGTCTGCTTCCTCAGCATTTGCAAGCAGCATGGCATCAAAGTTATTTCCTTTAAAGTAAAACAAAACCCGCTTACAAAACGTGTCACCTGAAGTGCCACAGACCCCCTCACTGGCAGCCTGTCCCCCTCCACATGCAGGACATGCTGATGCTCTTGCGCAGGCCAAAGGACATGCAACGGAGCAGCAGCATGCGCAGTCCGACATGCGCTGCACTTCTGGCAATGCAATGCCTGGTGCTGCACGAGTGGAAGGTGCTGTTGTCACCTTCAGACTCAAACGCATAGCATGCAACAAGGTTTTATATCTGCAGGCAGTCCAGGATGGTGAAAGAAACCTGACAGCTCCGCAGCAAGATGATCACGCGCCCCCACCCACGCCGATACAAACCAGCAACGCCTCTTCCATAATCATTCATCTTTGCAGCATGTATAACAGAAGGGTTTATAAAAGCTTTGAAATGCACCAGCAGAAACTCAGTTTATGACACTGAATGCAATGTTTTCTCTTCTTACAAAGCTTCCTCCCAGACACCCTACCAGCAGCCTGGCAGAATCCCCCTTCTCCCTCCCAGCCCCTCTATACACCTTCACTCCTCAGCCCGGCCTCATATCCGTGGTCCCATCACGCCTGCTCCCAGCAGCTCCGGCACCACTGTGGTGCAGAGATGCCCAAACTCAGGATCTCACCATGACAAACACAACTTGTAGCTTTGGTCACAGCAACCATGACTCACCACGATCCCCGGCATGTGCATCTTGGTGATAATCATCTTCATGATCTCAGGGGGAACAGGAGAACCTGCAATGACTCCTGGAAGAAAGAGGAAAAGATGACTGTCTTGGAAACAATCTATTTATTCCCAGGAGCAGTCCCTCAGAAGGTTCTGCACTCCCAGTTTTAAATGCTGGCAAGACCTTCAGGATACACCGGTTCCTGTCAAAATACTTTCTATTTTTATGGAGACAGGTCCTAGTTGTTCTAGAAGCAAAGGCTGCAGCAAGGCCAGTTTGCCTGAATGAATTAAGGGTTGGCAGAGTTCACTCGTTAGGAAAATAAACTCTATAGCAGAATCCTAGTCCAAGCTGCAGTTCCCCAAAAGGAAAGATTCAGAGCAGAAAGAGGCACAGATTTTTAGCAGGACAAACACTCCCATCGATCATCACCACCATAACACCAAAAACCTTTCCTCCTGCCTTGCACAGAGCAGCCCTTTTGGGAGAGGGCAGATCACATTTTCACCTGTTCCGTCCTAGGATGGCAGAGCAAAAGAGCGGGGTAATATATAGGCTTTGCTGGGGAACAAGATAAGACAGAATCATTTTTCACATAGCAGAGATTATTAGGTAATCCGCTTAGTTTCTTTATGTTCCAGCACCGTCTTCTCTCTGTGCTGTTACTGCCTCAAAAGGGCTAGTGGTCTCCCCTTTGGGGCTCAGCTATTTCCGAGGCTGTCTGTGACAAGAGAGAAAGCTCCAGCACACGTTATCACACCCTCTCCAGTATTTACATGAACGACTTCAAAAACAGGCAGGAAACTTTAGGTCAGAGGCATCACAGCTCTGCTTTAGAGACTGCACTAGCCTAAAGCACACAAAGCATCTGCTGCCACACAGTGGTGGCTGGTGAGACGAGAGTCGAGCAAAACCAGGCTTCCCAGCTCCCAGATCTAGCACATAGAACAGAAAGGTCCTTCCCCAATCTGCTTTAAGATGAAAGAAATCTTTAAAATGCCTAATTCTTGAAGAAAACCCCAAGGAAAGGAAATGTATCATCAAAATAACAGTGAAACACAAGGCTCATGCAACAAAACTCTTCCCTCCAGAAGAGTGATTTTCTCGCAAAGTTTAATACAGCCTCCCAGCGGGGAACCAGTAATATCCAGTTTCTCAGTATTTTTCCATTTCAGCTGTCAGACTTACCTCCCCGGAGACTTGACAGGTCGTAGGAGTCAAAGTCTGGCTGGGAGAGCATGTCTATATACATGGTCGGCGTGCCATGTAGAAACGAGCATCTTCAGGAAGGGGATAGAAAAGGCACAGCTGCAGAGCTGGAACCAGGGGCAACCCCAGCTCAGCATCCCATCCCATCCCATCCCATCCCACCCCGTTCCATCGTGCATGGGGCTGTGGAGCAGCAGCATGGACGCAGGCACAGCAGACGTGCTCTTCATCCATGCACACATTCATAGGTATGTATAAAAATATATATAAATATACATATGTGTGTGTATTATGCACAT
This sequence comes from Burhinus bistriatus, assembly GCA_013397275.1. NCBI lineage: Eukaryota > Metazoa > Chordata > Aves > Charadriiformes > Burhinidae > Burhinus > Burhinus bistriatus. The sequence continues at coordinate 52,411 of VYXH01004526.1, read as the reverse complement.
ACAATGATAGCTCTTTTGTTTTACAAGCTACACATGAAGAACAAGCTGGAAATGCAACTATCTCAGCAGCAGAGCTGGACTTGGAGAAGGAGGACTGGTGTAAAAACACCAGCCATAGCAAACCAAGACACCGCTAAGCTTTCCAGCCAAAGCCCTACAGGGATCCGATCCCTTATATTTGGCAAACAGAAGTGTGACAAACTGTCAAGTGCAGCTGAAAAGGCAGGATTTAGGCTCCTGAAGTGCCTGTGCAAGTAGGTGCAGCGGCAAACCTGCCTCTCCCATCGTGGGAAGGAAGAGTGTGAGCAACGGCATTGCTGGTGAGACAAGGGAAGAAAGCATCGCCTGGAGGCAATGAACTCCTCTGTAGCAAGACACAAACAAACTCTCACTTCTCTTGAGACACTGCCTCCAGAGCAGCCTTCCCCTCGAAACTCGGTGATGAGAAGATGCAGGAGGACCCGTGCAGAGCCATCACCACGCAGCCTCCCACCGACGCCAGGCAATGATAAAGGGGTGCGGGGACACCAATGCGATAGTCCTGGGATCAAGCCAAAGACAGCAGTGAGGAGAGGAGGTCTTCCAGTCATGACTGTTGAAGAGCAAAGATCTGAACAAAGGAGTTTTCCCCCGAGTCACTGAAAACTTGCTGGAAATCTGACATTCATCTGTGTTCCCATTAGGTGGAAACACAACACTGATGTTTCCTGCCTTTAATAAAAATCAGTTTGGTAAGTTTTTAATGTCAAAATTCATTTTGCAATGTCTTTTCTTTGCTGGACTTCTTGGTCTGGTATTGCTCACACATTATTTTATGATATGCCAGGAGAGAATAGTCATAGTGCTACGACAGGCATGAAACATGCAGGACTTGGCACATGCTATTAATTTCCTTTTGTTTTTAAAAACACCAAGGGCTCTGAAGACTAATTGAAACAACCCATCTTTTTTCTGGATCAAAGTTGTTGTGTTAGAAATAACTACTTCAGAACTTCAAAAGAAAATACTAATAATTTTTAAAAGAAACTACAAATAGAAAGGTCCTACCCTGATAAGAGTTACGAGACTGTATACATGACATGAAATGAAGTCATGTAAAACAAATTAAAACCTCATTCAACAGAATTCAAAGCTAATATCCAGTCTCGTAATTATTCGAAACGAGTATTCACCAAAATGAAAAGTGATTAATTTCATAGTTTCTCCCCCACAAAAAGGTATCTTTTTCCCCCCCCAAAAAAAACTTCACATGAAACTTAAAATGAGACATCAATGAAACTCCATTGAAATGAGAAATGTTATGTACGAGTATTCCTCAGTATCATTTGCAGCAAAACATCTCCACACACGTGGTCTCTCTGTAGCAGTGGAGCCCACCCCAAACTATGCTCCCACTGAGACCCACCTGCTCGTTGATCCCCAGCCTCAGCCCGATCAGGTTGGCGTTATTCACAATGTTCCTGTGGGAGAGGGTGGCTCCTTTCGGGCTTCCTGTTGTCCCCTGAAAGACACAGGGCATTATGCAATGATTCCACCTTTTCCAAGGATGAGCTACATGTGCTCTCAGGGGCGATCTCCTAGGCAGATCCTGGGGTGGTCTTGCACTTCATTCTCCATTCAGACCTCGGAGACGTTATTTTCTTCTTTAACAGCATCTTAATCCCAAAGCAAACAGTTGGACCAGTGTCATTTGGACACCCTCTCATCTCCATCAGCCCTCGAGAAAGGGCTGAGCAGCAAGAATGGAAGAAGCGAGGGAAAATGCTAGAACATTTGCTCCATCCTACAGCAGAAGATGGAACCAGGGCTTGGTCTCAGAGGGGAGAAGGCAAAGGAAATGGGATGCTTAGCATCACACACATCTTTCCCTGTGTCCCCAGTGAGGAACCTAGCCATGAGGCATGGAGCAAACAGAAGCACCTACTGAAGTGAACTGGATGTTGATGGGCTCATTGCAGGAGAGGGTCCGCTGCACGACTCTTAACTGCTTCATATGGCTGCTGTCCCCAGCCTGCATCACTTCATCCATGTGGAAGGTGCCAGGCAGCTTGGAGTCCACAGTGATGACAACGGATAAGTCAGGTAGCCTGGTAGAAAGAAAAATATCATCAGCAATAACGGAGCAAGGAGAAAACTGCCTGGATAGGCATACACTGGTCAGGGCAAATCTCCAGGACAGTCTAACCCGTTCTCTTCAGATGAGACCCCACACAGGTCCTTCTTCTGCTAGAGTCTGTGTTGTGCAGCTGAGAGGACACAAGACAGGACACAGCTGTGAGGTCAGTGCAAAGGCACCAGATGTTTCCAACTCACCTTTTGCTCTTTATTCCCCCTGGACTGGATTTTTCTAGCTCAGGACATGACTGCTTTAGAATATCATAGTATTTCTGGGTTTTAAATTGAGTGGGAAACACCAGTGCCTTACAGCCAACCTGCGAAGGGAGACAGAAACTCATGAGAAGTCACGTCTGGTTGATGTTCAGGACATGATAAAGAGCAGTCCCCACTGACACAGGAACGTGCACAGCCCTGTGACCCCAGACAGCAAGTGTTAGCCATTAACACCACACTGGGATTTTCTCCACGGCTTGTTTCTGTAAGCACATGATACGATGAGCTCTCTCCAGACTAAACCTGGAGATTTTTAACTCTTCCTATTAAGAGCCACGGTATGCAGCGGTTTAAAGATTCACTGAAGAGCATGACATAGGGCTTTGCACAGCGAGGGTGCAGCACCCATGCTCCCGGGGCTGGGGACATGCCTCCAGCAGGCAGCTTCACCGAGGGCAAATGCAAACGGAGCCCTTACAGCTGTGGACTCATAAAACGCCGCAAGCGCAGGGCAGGGTGCTTGCTGTTACTGCACGCTCAGCACCCCGAGCCCTGATTCAGGTGTGCAGCCAGTGCTTTGCTCCTCCCCAGCGTTCAGGTCAGGAGGGGCTGGTTGCTTTTTGTTGGGCAAGAGAGCAGGGCTGCAGCCTGAGGTTCCCTCTTCTCCCAGGATCAACACTCTTGATCATTGTGAGCACCAAGGCAAACGACTAATTTTTTCCGATTAGGCGTCCCAACCCTCACAAAAAGTCCAGTCCCAAAATATGAAAAAAAAAAAAAAAAAATCATTTGAGTTGATCTGAAATGAGGATGTTTGAGGAAATTGGGAAAAACAAGGAAACCTAAGGACTGCTTCTCAGGTCAAGCCAAGGTTTTGTCGTGGGATTTTTTTAAGTTGTTCTGTTTCATAAGACTTTTCCACCTTTTTTTAAAGCATTAGCTATTTTGAAAATTAAAACATTTTTCATTCAACGTTTACATAATCCTGAAACAAAGTGCTTTAATTACTTCAAGAATTTCTATTTCTTTTTCAGCAGAGATTTGCTGAATTTGACCCAGATTTGCAAATTACTTTCATCTTCCAAAAAACGCATTCTTGTCAAATAAACTATTTACATAAATGATTTACTTGGCTGTTTTCATTTTTTTCCCAAGGTCCGTGAAATAAGGACACCGAGGCTATGCCAATAAATTATTTGTAAGTACCCTCTGGGGTTTGTCAGAAGGGAAGACAAACATTTGCTCTATTTTCTGGAACAGTCTGCCCAGAACCCAGGGGACTGAGTCTGTTCTGGGATGTTTTGGGCCTTTGTAACTTTTCACTATTAGTTCCTTCAAACTACTATTCTGGTTGAATTAGCTTTGCACAACAGACGCTACGGGAGGAGAGGCGCTTGCAGGGCAGATGCTATACGAGGTAAGAGTCTCTGGTTGGGCATCTCTCACTCAGTCTCAATCTCAATGGCAGCAGACCCTTCTTCAAAAGACCTGTCATATAAGCGCTGATGTCAGTTTGCGTTATCAAAGCCCTGGAAATACAGCAGGAATCAGAGGAATGGTTAGTCAGTGTGTATTTCTGTATACACCAAAGAGAGGGAACCTCATGCAGCAAGGAGGGGACTGCACAGGCTGACAGGATCCAACAGACAAAGCCCTGAAGTCTTCAGGGGTTTTGTTGTGCAAATAAACAAACACAAACAAATAATTAGAGGGGTGAGGGACATCAGAGATCCCAGTGCCAAAGGTACAGGGGAAAGCTGTGAAGACTAGCAAACCTGGGAGGGTGAGATAGGAGTAATGCCCAATGGAGCTGAAGCACGTTTCTCCTCTTACCCCATCAACACTCCAGATTTACGCTGGAGGAGAAAAATCAGAGCAGAATCTGACACACAGAGACGGAAAGGAAAACAAAAGCCAGGTCTCACTGGGAAAAAAGGAAAGTACTGCCGTTTACACTTCCACCTGGTGACAGAAGCAGGAGGACATCCAGATTGGAAGAGACGTGCTTCGCTGCAGCACTGTGTTCAATCCTAACATGTGAAAACAGGAGCAATGCCAGTGAGACTACCATAAGGGGACTAAATGAACGATGAAATGGGAACTCAGATTGCAGCTCAGCAACCAAATTACAGAGTTATCAATGCAAGAGAAAAGTCTCTCTTTGTTCCTAAAAATTATCCACTTCTTTCTAGGTAAAGCCAGAACTTGGATGGTGCTGGGAAGAGCCAGACATGGTTCCAGCTCTACTAGTATCAGCCTTTGATTTAAAGTTGAACAAACCACAGATGAGCAAGTTAGCTTCTTAATCCTAGGATTAATTTCTAGTCATCAAATGTGTAGTAGCCTGGACTCCTCATTACCGGAGCTATGGAGCCAGAACAGTTTAAACTGACCAGTGCTCTGCACATCGCAAACTCAAACCCAGGCCGGTATACAAGGGTAGCGGGGGCAGCCACAGCAGAAAGATGTCAAGCAGTGGCAATAACTAGGGCTTAAACCAGGTTAAACCCAAGGCCAGTAAGGTCTAGGACACATCCGGAAAGGAGAAATCAGGTTACCAAGCAGGCAGGTGCTTTCTGAGTCTTACTCCTTTCTACTTTCAAGGTTAAAATCCCAGGTGGTGATTTCTGCCCCGAGCAGGAGGCAGGCAGGATGGCACCGAGGCAGGCAGGACAGCCGTACGGTGCTCTCCCTCCCAGGCAGGCTGGAGCACAAGTGTGGGAAAGTTAGAACTGATTTAAGACAGATGTTGCCTGTAGAGATTGCAGCCACGCTCTGTTACTACATAGTCTCTGATGTCCTGGCTGCCAGCTTCTTGGGTAGAACAGTCCCTGAGTCAGATATTTAGTCTTGCCTTTTTTTCCCCATTCCCTAGTAAACAATTGCTGGCAAGTATGATTGTTATTGGTGTAATATGGGCAGTACATGGTTGTTAGCAGAGAGGGAGAGGGAGAAGAAGGATGCAGAAGTCCCCGTCAAACAGACAGGGTGGCAGCCATAGGGAACAGCAACAAAAGTGACCACTGAACTGCAGCTCCATTCCCTTGGTCACTGCGTGGTGGTGTTCCCTCTACACGGCCACCACCAGCCCTCCTCTCCAGCCAGTTCTCCCCGATATGCCCAGGTGCTTAACCAGAAGCTCATCTGTACTGTATCCCTGCTATCTCCTTTTTAACAGATAGCTGTTTGTATGTGCCTTCATAACGAATCAATTAGCATTACCAGCGAGTGCCATACAAACCTTCCTGATGACAAACTCCAGCTCAAGGGCCTGGTAGGCTGGATTCACAGATACCTTAAGAGGGAGAAACAAGAAGGTTGGTCAGAGTTACCCTTGCCTTGAAAACCTTCTCCCCTAACACATAATCCGACAGAAAAGTTCTCCCAGGAACCAGCCACACTCAAAGCCTCTCCTCCTCTCCAACACGCAGAACTAAGAGCCCCCCACTACAGGGACTTCACATTCACCAGAAAAATTAGCAGAATCCTCTGTTTGCACAAAATAAAACAATCAAAAAGGAGAAGATATTTATGTGAGAAAGATAGTCATGACAGAGTTTCAGGAACCGAAACCAGACCCCCTGTCTCCCAGGAGGACGTTCAATCCACTGAACTGAAAATTCAAAGCCCAAGAGCAAGTCAGGTTTCTTAACTGACAACCATGAAAATACCAGCTTTCTCCTGTCCAGTTCTCCATAGAAACAATATTGGCCACTGGAGTTGAGTTCACGCTCAGGTTCACACTGAGCCGTGCTCATCCACCCTGTTACTGTGTCTTAGCAGACACCGGGATAAACCATGATGAAGAAAACGGACCAGAAGGTACAGTGCAGTCCTTACCACGGTGCGCTGTCTAAATAAGATGCATTTTGGTGAATGCGCCAGGTCACACTCTCAAATGAAAATTGGCTTTGGGGGATACGCCACTTGGACCAGAGTTTTACGCAAGCATTTGCACTACAAAGCAATATAGGTCCTATTTAGGAGAGATCTAAATAACTGCTAACGTTAGGACAGCAGCATCTTACATAAAAATGATCCTATAAGCAAAAGCACGTCTCCATCTACCATCGGCTGCTGCAAGCTAGTTCACAGCAGTCCATTTCTCCCTGCTCCTTCCTCTGCCATCTACGTTCCTACCTAGTGGAGGACAAAGATGCAGAGGGCTGCACAGATCTTGTTTAAATACCGGATTCAGTTATAGCCAAAATGCTGTGTAAGAGCACGGAAAAAAAGAGACAACAAACTTTACTCTCCAGAATCTCCTATTGCTTCTTTGCCTCCATTTCCTTTCCCAACAGACTGCTAAAAATCCAGACACAGCAAACTCCTCACCAGGATGATTCCTGCCTGGGCTGTTGCAAACTGCATGAGAACCCACTCGTATTTATTGGGACCCCACATTCCCAGCCGGTCGCCCTTCTTCAGGCCAAGAGCCAGAAGTCCAGCTGCTGCCCGGTCCACCTGTAAAATACAAGACAAGAGCCTGCGGATCACACACAGGATGCAGTGGGGGATATCTGTCTTCAGGCACTGCTTTCAGGGGGGAAAACATCATCTTCATAACTGAAATCGCACAGAATGTCCCGCTGCTGCAGCGGCAGCATCTTCTGAGTCACAGAGCACAGACCAGACCCTGCTTAGCAGGTTGACTGGAAGCATAAAAGTAACAAGCGTGGAAAAACACAACAAAGCAGGAAGGAAACCAAAATAGGCAATGATGTAAAAACAGTTGCAAATTAATTCTTGCCCAAAGACTATTTAGCATCTAGCTCCTCATCAACTCAACTTAGGACTAACCCTTACCCATATGCTGGCTCCATCCACACCATTGGATCTCCCTCCGTTCTGGCATATCAATTACTTCAGAAAGGACTCAGGTGAAAAAAAACTTTATCAAGTGATTTTTGACCAGTCTGGGGTTCCTATCCTCATTAACTTGAATTCAGCCACTATTAACATGACTATTTTATTTTGCAAGATGGTAAGCCTGTTTCAGGTGCACAGATGTGTGTAAAAACATTCTGAGATATTCAGAAGTTTGTAGAGCTTTGTTATGTTCTCAAATGAATTTATGAGGTCTACCTTGTAGGAGAGATGAATTTGAGGAATAGCTATTCTCTGATTTAGTTCTGAATAACAGCCTACTTTTTAAAATTAGCGTGAACACAGCTAATCTTATTTATCTGAATGGATGTAACCAAAATGCTAGTAAATCTAAAAAAAAAAAACAAACAAAAAAAACAAACAAAAAACCCAAACCACCAATTCTTCCTATCCAAGATCATATCATACATTTAATAGAAACTTCCCAGGTAGTTAGCCTTGAAATATTGCCCCTCCATTCAAAATACATATAAACATGTATTTGTATGCAATATGCACACAAATGTACACATGCATAGGCACACCCACACCAATTTTTGCATATGATATTGAGATCAAGCCCTTGACTTTGCTCAGGTGCCTTTGTGCTTGGACTAGAAACCTCCACATAACTGGGACCTCTGACAGAGCTGAGTGACTAATACAGGAGCTGGAACCTGCTCCAGTGGAGAAAAACGCCATGACTCAGACCATAATAAAAATTATCATCCCTATCTGATGTAAGTATGAAAGTTCATTCTGGGATATTCAGCAAGCATTTTACATACGCTGCCTTCTCCCTTTGATCTCAAGACTCTAAGGAGGGCAAAGGCAGCACACACCCATCAGTGGTGCTGGGGAGGTGCTGTTACCCTCTGCTCAGGGCCAGGATAAAGATCTGCATAGGACACACACCTGACTCCTAAGCTGAGTGATGAAACCATTTCCATTTCTCCATCACGTCTGTTGCTGCCGCTGTACACCCACCTGGGATCTCTCAGGGGCAAACCAGACACTCACCTCCTCTTTGAACTGAGCAAATGTCTTCCGAACCCCATCTCGGCAGAAGACCAAGGCATCACGGTCGGGAAAACGCTCGACGGTCTCATCCAGGCACTGGCCCACGGTTTTGGTGAGAAGGGGAATGTCTAAGGTCCCCTGGACGTAGCTGCTGGTCACCCTTTGGGAGGCAGAAGGCATCCTTGTGTGCAGGACACTGTGAAAGAAAAGGAGAAGAGTCTATTTTTTAACAGAACCCATCAATACAATTCTCCCCATCTGGAAGGATTATCAACCTGCTGACAGTACCAGGAGTACCTGATGCATATCTCAGCACCACTTCAGCGGGTCAAGATGAGGAAGACCTCTGAAAAGCACTTGGGAAGTGCAGGCAGCAGCCAGTGGGGCACTGGGCAGGCGGACAGCCTCGGTAACCCCAGTGCACCCACCTGGACCTGCCCACGCCCACAGGCAGAGCCTCCATCCCTCTGCTGGAAACCTGGACCCTGCTCACTGATGGGGAAGGAGCCTGTACCAGCCCTGCAGCCCGGCTGGTCCTACAGTCATTCTCCTGGGGTGAAAGCTACCTTGGACATTTCGGGATATCTGGACAGATGATGGACTTTGCTGAGAGATGGCAACTGGGGCTGGTCTTTCTGCACCATTAAAAAGTGCAAATAACTTGGAAGAAACACAATAAAAGCAGTTTGAAGGGAAATGCCCTGACTGGCTTCTCTCTGTGTGAAAGAGTAGATGACTGAGAAAGAGAAAGTTAAAACTCAAGTCAGAGATTGGTCATTTTATTCAGTCTCCAAAAAGGTCTGCAGAGAAAGAGTCTAATCCTGCAGAATAAAAACTGTTTACAAGACTTCAAAGAAGTTGACCTGTAACCAAGAGGCATTTGCAAGCAGGCCTGTACATGCTTCACTATCGCTGCCAGCTGGACCGCAGAGAGTTTATGGTACTGAAGACAGCATCAATAAACCGAGGAGCTACCAGTGAGAGGAGGGGAGAAGTGCAGGGACAATAACACAGCAGGTTCACAGGGTGGAGAAGCCTACACCCACTGCAAACACAGGCCGGGAGGGGAGGAGGAGAGCAGGGAGGTGTTTCAGCACAGCAGCACCTGGGGCAGGAATGGCACAGCAGGGTCCTTGAGAGGAGCACAGAGATACTGTGTTGGAGGCCAAGCTGGAGAGGGAACGTAGTTAGAAGAGGCCGCAGTGAGAAGATGTGGGCAGGGTGGTAGGGAAAAGCATTTTAAAATCGTTAAGCCTTCCACCAAGGTCTGATCATCAGTGGAAAAGCAGCGACCTCCCCTCAAACTGCAGCTCCTGACCATCCGAACGCTGCAGTTCTTGCCCCGGTTTCTCTCTCCACCTCCTCCAAGCCTCTCTCTACCCCAGTAGTGTGTCATCGTGTGCCCCCCCGCCACGCTGCCCCCCTCCCCAGGCAGCCCCCCACTTCCTCTGTGCCTCCTCACTTCTTTCCTGCCTCCCTCCGTGCTCCCAGCTCCTCCATTCCCACCTGGGGAGATGACCAGGAAGGACAGGGTGAAGTGACACTTGTGGGGTGCATAGCCCAGAGGCAATGCCCTGTGTGTGCAGATTCAGTGTATGATGGGGGGATCCCTACCCCAAAGAGGAAAAACAGATCTGCCTGAACTCAGTTTTCCCCTGTTCGTTATGGGATCAATATTCCGCAAAGACTCGGTGCTATTTACCACAAAAGATTTGTTTTCCTGCCCCGAGAAGAAAACCTAGCATGCAATTACTTGGGCTACAGAGTGGAGTTCAGTCTTGAGAGAAACCCAAACCAAGATTTTACCTTCCGGGGGAATTTTTGGTCTGAGAGCTGAGCAGATGGCCCAACCCTCTTCCCCCCCTGCTTTTGCCGGATGGAGGGTTGTGCAACTCCCACTGCCTCTGATCAGACGTCCCTCCTAGCTCTGCTCTTGGCCAACTCACATCAAGGCTGTAGGGCTGTCCAAGGAGCAGGAAGGAGGACAAACACTAAACTGAACTATCTTTGATTGTTTGAAAGCCCCTGGGCAAGGCACGTAGATAAACTAGGAGATGAAAGAAGCTCCGCAGAAGAAAAGCCTTTATAAATACAGGTTATATAAAATAAAGGTTGAAAAAGCTCTCCCTAACCCAAGGGAAAGACGAACGCTCCTGGGAAAGCAGTAAAACCCACTGCAGCCCCTGCCACGGCTGCTCGTTGTTTGAAACAACGACCAAGAGAAGCCACTGTCCTATTGCCATAGGGTGGCTTCAGACAAGCAGCTCCAGCCATTCATGTAGGCAGACAAGGAAACCACAGACTGCAAAAATGTTTAACGGAGACAACCACACTCATATTTCTCTAAAGCCAAATCACCTCCAATTTCAGCAGAGCCTGTCCCTAAAGACTCCATGTTTCTCTGACAGCTGAGGCACAGAGAAGTCCCTGCCACTCGCTGCAGCCCAAGAAGGGCTGGAGCGGCCAGAGAGCAGCTGCTGACCTGGTTGCACAAGAGCAAACCACTTTCCCTGAGCACCATCTCAGGGGTCACTGGGAGCAGAGCAGGCTTGGTGCTGGGCTGGAGTAGGAGCAAGTAAACAGAAGCATTTCACGGACTGCACAGTTCCTCTGGGGATACCACCCAAGGAACTAATTTCTAAAAAATTTGGTCCAACATATTTCTCCACCATAGGATTGAAAAACAAACCCCACCACGAAAGGAGACTGGAGAGAGGAGGAAAAATTATTAGAAAATTCAATCAAAATCCAGACCGTGCAGCTGAAGCAGTCTCCTGCTCTCTACAGTCAACCTTCAAGAGGTACTTGCACAACCCTCTACTGTTGCCAATGAAAATGTTGGTATTTTACACGGTCGTGTCTTGCAAAGCACTCGGCAGACCAGGCTTTCTGGTCTTATTCTTTCTTTTTTTTTTTTTCAGGCCCGAAGAGCCAAAGAGTTTCACTGACATTGCAAGAACCAGACTTTCACCCTAAATGCAAGAGGTTACAAAGCCAGAGCCAAATGACAATTCCACCTCCAGTCTTCATAGCTATGGCTCCCTCCATAACCCCAAACGTGGGGATAAAAGAGCATCAAAGAGCAGTAAAAAAAAAATTCTTTCTAAAGCCTTGCACTCCAAAACACTTTGAAAATACTGCTGGTTCCCCTCACGGAGTGAAAACACGCACAGCTTGCTCTCAAAGGTCCCGAGCATTCATATCTTCAAATGAAGCATCAGCAGCTTTGAAATTAGGGCCTAAGATATCTTATGCTCGTAACCCAGAGTCACCAACTCCTTTCAAAGCGCTTGCTCACATGGTTTCTTCAAAGACATTAAGGAAAGCAAAATTCACAGCTTTCATCTAGTTTAAGCTCCCTGAATTCTGGTCTGACGTTTGCATGTGCTTCAGCATTTCTGTACTGGTTATCTCCTGGCCATGGCAGAAGCAAAAGGTGGGGGATAAAACACAGCAGCCTGTTGGAAGCACTGGGGGACAGGAATGGAAGGAACAAGGCAGATACAAGATGCATTCATTATCAGTAATATCATGCTGGAAATAATGTAGGGTTGGTCTCCCTTCTGCCTATAGCCAAGATCAAGTGTATATATCTGATCTGAAAAAATTTATCAAGAGACTTCTACAAAGAAAGGGTCCAAAGGATTTAGAAGTAATCTTTTTTTTCTGTCTTTGTTACAGAAAACAAGTAATTCACCCTCCACCTCTTCCTATGAAGCATACGGTACTGCTGGAGATAAAACAAGACCGATGGTCTGATCTTACAGCAGCTCTCATTTCCCTGCCTCAGCTGGAGGAGAGCAAATAAAACTCCACTTGCTCTTGGGTCTCAGCATAGACTGTGAAACACCATTCTCCAAGAGCTCGTACTTTCTCTTGGCAACACATTCCAGCAGCAAGACAGCCTGCGGTGCCTCCAAACAAGCCAGCCTCATCACCAGGCTGCTCTTGCAAAACTCCGTAACCCTGGAGTTCAGCAGCACAACTGAACGGAGAAACACCAGAGGCACAGGGAAAATGCATTCCCCTCCCCACCGTGCACAAAAGACAGGCAAGCAGCCGAATCCTGGCAGACCCAGAAAGCACTCCTGCCTGACGGCAACATGCAGAAACGATCAGACTGAAGCAAGAACTCTCGACTAATCCTAGGAGCTCTGCGTATTTATCTCTTTATAGTTGTTGCTACAAGATAACCGGCTTCATTTTTCTTTAACTCTTCACCAGTCTCTACAGAAATTATCAGAAGGGATGAGAGACAAACACAAGGCAGAGGCATCAGCGTAACCTCCTGTCCCCTATGACGAGCCCACAAGCAAGCTCCTGCTTTGCAGCTCTAAAGGACATCGACCCGACCTGCGGTGCCATCCCCTCTGCACGTGGATGAAAGGCTCTGCCCTCCCAGGGCCTGGGAACCATCCTGACTGCAGAGTTCATACTTGGAGAGGTTCACGGACTCCCGAGCCAGTTCCTTTGTTCATGGACGTCTATCGGGAGCTTCTCCCCCCAAAGCAAGAGCTTTTTGGTCTTTTATGAACACAACTGCAATAAACGGGTGGTGAACGTTAGTCCTGCTCTGCTCTATCCTTACCTTTTCTTTACTCTTTAAAACAACCCTATTGACTAAAGAGCTAACGAGGTTCTCATGGCTTTTTTTTGGTTTGGTCTGAGGACAGATCAAGTCCCCAGACCTTTCAGATTCCTACTACAGCAGACTTCTTTGGTTTCTTTTTCCTTCATTCTCCCCTCTGCACTGCCAAAAGGATAAATGCTGCTTAACGCTAGGAGCAGAATTTAATAAACTTTTTTATAATGTTACTAGAAAGAGTTTACTCCTTTAAATACACTGTGTTTTCTTCCAACTGCCTTGTGTTCCTGTCTCTCAGTTCCATTTCTGGGCTAGAGTCCAAACTGTAGTGAACTCTCTGTCCTAAGAATGGATTCCGAGATGGCAATCTTGGCCCCAGCTGCGCACATGGGCTTCAGCGACTCACTCCTAATCTCAACACAGCTGAAAAGAAACACCCGGACCCGTCTGCAGAAAAACAAGGGCTGCTCCCCATGGTTCTTGGGGAGTTGCTCCCTGGAAGTCATACATCCCTGTGAGTATTAGGCTCTGAATGTCGGCTAATCCTTCAAAGCCTTTCCCAAAGCCCCTTGGTTTCTTATTGCTGTTCTTTCCTACAAACTTGCTCCAAGAGGCAGTGTCAAAGAAAAGCAAGGCAAAGAACTGGCCTGACCCGCCTGAACTCCAGAGCCCCTCAGTGCCCTGGACCTGCTGGCACCCCAGTGCCCCCCACCACGCTGCTGCACCACAGGAGGACGAGGACACTGCTCGAGGAAGCCCGCCAAGTCAGAGTGCTGAAGGAGGATGGAGAAGCTGTCTGATACATTTCATATTACTGCAATCAGGATGGAGTTGCTGCACAAATAAAGTTCAATCCTGGGCATGTGTTCACATCCCTCCATGCGCTGTGTGGGGCTCATCCGTGCCCCTGGTCCCCTCCAAGGCTGGGGAGGGAGCAGAGCCAGGGGATGCAGCCTGTCTTCTGCCACTTTGGAGGGTTTTTAGGGGAGCCAAGGGGCAGCAACACACACTAAGAATGAAATCTCCAGCTGAACCTGCCCTCCCTGCAAGCAGCCACCCACTTGGCTAGACAAACATATCGCTCTGCAGCTGCCCTATAGCCCCGGTCGTCTGTCACCCACGGCCTCCATCCCCTCAAGCCCCCATCCCTGTCCCTACAGCCCCCTCATCATCTGCCCCTGCAGCCCTCCATCCCCTCTCAACCCATGTCCCCCTGTCCCCTATAGCCCCTCATCCCCAGTCCCCACAGCCCTCCATCCGCTATAGCCCCTATCCTCTCTCATCCGCACCCCCCTGTCCCCTATAGCTCCCCATGCCCAGTCCTCACAACCCTCTATCCCCTATAGCCCCCCC
>VYXH01004526.1:14694-38033 GCA_013397275.1 Burhinus bistriatus | reverse complement strand
CCTGGGCACCTGCCCCATCCTCTGCCAGCTTCCAAGCCTCCGCGCGGCGCCTCCATCCCTATATCTCCCCCCCTCCATGATCTCTTTTTTTTTCCCAGACTTCCCCATCAGCCTTTTTCTGCCTAACCTCAACTACACCCCAACCCCGGCCCTTCCGTGCACCCCAAGCGAGCCCCGCACCCCAGCTGAGATGGACTTTGACGCATGACAACCACCACCACTTGCCTCCGCTTTTCTCCATCTGTATTGCTTGGTGCCTGAGCTCTGTGAGTCACTAATTGATTTCCAGCCCTCTCCGCTTAATGAGTTATCACAGTTACTACCTCACTAACAGCTTTAGGCACTCCCTGGCTGCCCGTACCCCGCTATGGGAGGAAGAGAGACCAGCGAGGAGCTGCAGAGCTACTCCAGAGCTGGGGCAGGCTGAGATCCTCTCACCTAAGGGCGGAGGCGTGGGCAGGCACCCAGGTGAGGAGTGCTGCAGCGCTGGGCTCTGCTGAGCACCCAGCCACGGGAGCGGCGCTGCTGCTGGAGGAGAAGAGGTGACACACGCATCGTTCCTTGTGTAAAATGACCGACAGCCTTTCTGGGCATTGCCTGCAGCAATGGCCAAAAGCAAATTAATCCTCATGAAAGGACTGGGGTATAAATTTGAGCCCAGAAAATGGTCTGTGTCTTAAATACTGTACGGGCATTAACCAAACTGCTATCGGTGCTGGCCTGAGACACGGGCTGTTTCTGGCACGGCCACTGACCTGCCGGGTGATCGCTGAGTGCTGTTTTGCAGCTCTGCTCGGGTGGAAGCTGGAGTTCAGCGTGTCTGGTCACAGCGTGTCTGTGCCACGTCGAGCACAATGGCACTGAAAAACAAGGACATCGATAGCGGCCACAGAATGGCGAATCTCAGACACCAGACCCATAAATGTGCTCATAACACAGCTGCGTAGTGAAGTACTGACTCCAACCAGACCGCCGGTGTCAGAGGCTTGGGTTTAGAAGCAGGAAGGATTTTCCCCAATGCGCACCTTGTTCACAAGGAGTTTGTTTGGTGGCAGCAGTGTTTTCTTTGGTAGGGGAAGGGAGATTTTTGTCTTTGAAATGTAAAAAATTGGCTGTGGCTGCAGAGGGGACACTGGGTGAGGCAGCCCAGAGATCTGGTGAGGGTCTGGGAATGGTCTCTAGCCCCTGGCTGGCATGGCTAGCTCATGCCCCCATGGCCACAGTAAGGATCGTTAGATCAGGATTAGATTGACTGCTTCCCTCGGCAGTTCCTGCTCCCTTCTCCTTGCTGAGGTTCTCGCAGCCTTCCTCTAACAGAGCATGCAAATGTGCCCTGTGTTATGATCTATCTGTCTCATGGAGGTTTGAAGTCTTTTGAGACACGTGGAGGAGCTCTGTTTACACATCAGTCCCACTAAAATCAGTAGCTCAGTGTGTTTATGCACCTCCGCAGACAAAGTAAGGCTTTACGACATTCGTGGCCAGAAGTTATCCTTTTACCGTCTCAGCACACAGCAATTATCTTTGTCTGTACTTCAGGAGCATCAAAATGTGCTCAGTGTTGTATAACCACAGAGGGGAAAGAACCCCAACATCTGGGATCTAAATACCCCTCACCTTTAATAAATAAAAATAAAGCTGACTTTCAGTTCGATCTTCCCACATTCCGATCAGTAGCCTACAGGGTGAATCCCAGTTAGATATTAAACCAAGAATCATGCAGAAGTTAATGTGACCTTGACATTTGGGTACATTTGTTCGAGACTGTCAAAGCGAAGGCAGGCTGAACCGGTGACGCTCCATACACCATGGAGTAAGGTATTATTTCTTTCTAATGAAGATTTAAAAATCTGCCTTCAAGTTGATCCCAAATAAACAGGTAGGTTTTGTACCTGATCTACACCCTCATTTCCTTCCACTAAGAGCCAAAGGCTCTTGGACTCATGCAAACCCTGGGCCCAGAAGCGCAGGTTTCGGTCTCTGCAGCACTGCAGGGACCAGGGCCTTTTCCAGCCATGCAGAGGGTCTTGCTCAGGTACCCCCAAAGTCCCCCTGGGTTTGTCCCCTGGGACCATGACTGTACGTGGTGCCTCCCGGCTGGAGAAGGGAGCAGGGGGCTGTGCAGCTGCATGGCACCCCACGCGAGTCCCTCGCTGCCTCAGGGTAACGCGGGGTTCAGGCAATCGGTTGCCTCCCTTGGTGGCCGTGCTGGGACATCTGGCAAGGTGAGGTTTCCCAGCCCGTCCCTGGAGCAGGTCGTCCTCTGGGCCTTCCTTGCCCTCCAAACCCTGTTGTGAAAAGCTGAGGGACAGGAGAGGTTCTTGCACAACTAAACCTCTCTTTTCTCAAATGAGGGCTCTGTAATTTCAGCTCACCTTTGGAGGAACAATAACCTGCTCCGAGAAACTTCTATAACCTCCTGGACGAGAGCGCATTAACTTGAGGCAGATTTTATTATACTTTCTATGAGGCAAATCCTTGTTTGCTGTTTTGGGGTGCCTTTGCTCAGAGACTCTGCGGTCTCAGTTACCTCTATGCTGAGCCAACGCAGATCTCTCGGTGTTGGAAGAGAGCTTCTGGCAACTTGAAATCTAACCAAAGCACCCACGGGGTAGATGTGCTGGAGCAGTTAAAACATCTGTGCAAGGTCCGGTAGATCACGACTGGCATAGGGGTCAGGAAATTCAAGGTTAGTCCTCACTGTAATCCCATTACCAGGTAATACTAATTTGGCTCTGCCCCAGGCTCCTTTTCTCTTGCACTGACTTTCTCCCCAGCGGGTCAGTCGAGACAAGCAAGTGCTCCACTCGTGCAGCGCCGGAGCTTTTGGATCAAAGCGGGAACATCAATTGCACGTTTTGCCCTGTGAAGAAAGACGTCTTGGTGTAACAGCCCAGCAGAAGGGGAGTTCACCGCTCTCATTATGGATCCTGCAAAGAGATTGAAGTCGCAGTAGGTGCCGTTGTAAAACGAGGTATCGATTACTCAGTTTGTGTGTTTGTATTGGAATTATTAGTCGTTAAACGGCCGGGCTTTTGTGGGGTGGTGTGTGACCGGTGAAACAACTGCGTGTGAATCCCACCCGCCCGTGGGGCCGGGCTGAGAGATCCCCTTCCCTCCGTGGGACGGTTTCACGCGGCCACCGACCAGATGCCGAACCAGCCTGGCCAGGGGGGGCCGGCGGCGGCGGAGGGCCGGCTGCCTGCGGCTCGAAGGGCTGCCGGTGCCCCGGGCGCGGCGGGCGGTGCTGTGCTCCGAAGCGGCAGGGGGCGCTCTCGGCCCCGCGGTGGGCTGCTGGCGGGCCCGGCGCGGACGTGGACGCGGAAGTGTGTGGCGGAGCCNGCAGGGGAGCCAGATGTGCGCAGGGGAGCCAGATGTGCTTGGAGGTGTTTGCGACCCGGCCCGTAGGTATTTAGAAGAGCGGAGAGGAAGGTTTCGTGCCGCGTTGGCCGAGCTGCTGCCGCTGTTGACGTCTATTTCAGGAAAAGTACTGCCTTTAGACCCAGAAATCAGTCGAGATATGACGTGACCTCGGAGGCAGCCGCGGGGGGATGGACAGACTGACGCGGGAGGAACCGCAGAGGCTGAAGCAGAACTAGCCGGTGTCAGAAGGGTACGGGTGTACCTCGATGGTGATTTAGTGCTTTATTTCCCTTTCAGGCCGCTCTTCCAAAAGCTACCATACTGGATTTGTCCTGCAACAACCTAATTTCCTTGCCGGTAAGGTGCTAGAGAGCCTTCATGGGGATGGGTCTGTTGGGAAATATTTAGAAAAGGTAAGCAGTGCTTCAGTTGAGGTTCACCAGGAGGTTTGGAAGTGGCACTGTCCTCATCCTGGGGTGGCTGGGTGACTCTGCTGTCAGGGACGGGTCAGTGCTGGTGGTGGGTTTGGTTGAGGCAGGAGAGAGAAAAGGTTTGCACTGCGTGAAGATTGCAGCATCTTCCTGCCAGAGGATCCCCACGTGAATACAGACCAGTTTCATCAGCAGTGGGGACTCGGGCTTGTTTCAGTTGTACTGCCATATATCTTGTCAGTCTGTCTGTCTTATCTGCCCCACTGTTTTCTACCTCTCTCTTCCGAGGCAAAGGAGAGTGATTTTCCTGCACTACAGTTCTGTAGTAAGTTAAGGATTTGTGGCTTATGTAAGGCGCAGGCTATCTCCACATACTCCCTGCTGAGGTTCCTTCGTAAAGGTGCTGACAAGCGTTTTCTGGGTTTTGTTTGTTTTTGGGTTTTAGTCAGACTTCTGCAGTTTGATGCATCTGGTGAAACTGGATTTGAGTAAGAATCGGCTTCAACAGCTGCCCTTGGACTTTGGCCGCCTGGTCAATCTGCAGCACCTGGACCTTCTGAACAACCGTTTAGTCACCCTGCCAGTCAGCTTTGCACAGCTCAAGGTAAAACTGTTTGCTGGGCAGTTACGTAAAGCTTTGGGATGCAGCCCAGGGTCTTGTGATCCTTCTCAAGTTGATTTCTCTGGTAAAGCATCCATCCTGCTGACTACCCATTCCAAAATTCAGCTGGCTTTGCACCACAGCTCAGTGGAAATTATCTCACATCTATCGAAAACATCTCTGCCCAAGCTCTCTGCTTGTCTTCCGTTCCGGTTTCATTCATGTGAAAAATAAGTAGTTCTTTGCTTCTGCTTTGGATCTCTTAAATAATCGCAAGACTACTCTGCTCTTACAGCACAGCTCTTTATCGTTCCTTTCTGCAGAACCTGAAGTGGCTGGATCTGAAGGACAATCCCCTGGATCCTGTCCTAGCTAAAGTAGCAGGAGACTGTCTGGATGAGAAGCAGTGTAAGCAGGCTGCTGTCAAGGTAAGGAATCTGCTGTTACTCTTTTGTTCCTTACTTCTCTTTGTCAGTGGTGGCTCTTCCTCTTTTTGCTTAGCAAGCTGGGCAGCTGCTGCAGCAGTCTGAAGTTTTTTCAGGCAGTGAGGTGCATGTTCACTGCACTGACTTCACCGCTTCTGTGCCTACAGAGAGCAAACACTGTGCTGAGTAGAATTCTCTTCCATTAGTGGAGCTGAGAGGACTAAATGCTGGTTACCAAGAAAGTGGAGGCATAATCAGACAAAATAATCCATGTCTAGGCTTATAGTCCAGAGTACAAAAATCTCAGAAGAAGTTCCTGCAAACTGTAGGCTCACACAAGTAGAAGTGTTCTGTGATCCTCTGAATCGGCTAGCATGCATTTAGCGGGTTTGGTTTTTAACGGAAAGATCCATTTCTTAACTGCAACGATTGATGCGGGGAGGTGCGAGCTCTCTTCAGAGCCATACCTGTAGGGGTAAGTCAGGGCTGGTGGTCAGCCCCAGCCGAGTGTCCTCACCTGCGCTCCAGCTCTTCTGTTTTGAACTGACTGTGCAACAAGCCTTCTGCAGAGACCTCAGGTTGTTTTCTTGGACCTTGAAGGTACTGCAGCACATGAAAGCAATCCAGTCTGAGCAGGATCGACAACGGCAACGGAAGCTCCAGGCAGAGCGAGGTAAGCACAAAGAGCCCTCGTGCGCTCTCTGCTGAGGACTGTTCTTGATCGCTCTTACACGCCCAGATGTACTGATTGCCATCTAACTCATACTTGTAACTATCAAAATCCTGAGGACTTTGGGAGTAGTAGGGCAGAATGGCTGGAGGGAGAAAGACAGCCAGGGATAACTATGCACTGTAGGTTACCTATAAAAAATATGAAAGACCACAGGATTTATTTCAAAGGAAGCGTAATTCGGAGGGAGCAAAGTGCAAGGTATGCAACATTAAAAAAAAAAACCCAAACCAACAAAAAACCAAAACAAAACAAAAACGACCAAACCCAAAGATAAAAAAGGAGGATAGTTATTTGATTTGTTTCCTCATTCCAATCAGGAACAGATAAGCAGGTAATAAGGAAGAAGGCAATCACAACCCTTTACATAAAAGGAAAAAATCTTCCTGTTAATCCCCAGAAATGGAGAAGAAGCGTGAAGCAGAACAGCGAGCAAAGGAGGCTCAAGAGAGGGAACTGAGGAAGCGAGAGAAGGCAGAAGAAAAGGAACGCAGAAGACGGGAGTATGATGCTCAGAAAGCTGCAAAACAGGAGATGGAAAAGAAAACTAAAAAAGAAACCGTGCAGACCCGAAGTAAGTAGTATCCATTTGGGGTGGGATTGCATCAGATTTCATCTTCATCACATTTTGATGCTGCCAAATTTGCTTTTATGCAGCCCAGGTACCAGGAGATGAGGGGAGCAGGGGGGAAACCTGTGGGACTTCTAATAAGCGCAACTGCTGTGCCCTTTTCCCCTTTGTCTGTGTTCCCGATGACCTGCTGAGCTACAAGATTCAGAAAGTTCTTCAGCTGTTTCTAAGGAGAACTTCCCTCCACTCATTTCTTTTTAAATGTACTGAACTATATGTGCAAAACCAGATCTTGTGTGACACAGAGGTGCTTTACACCCTGCCCATGAAACTAAATCTGAAACTTTTCATCCTAAATGGGTAGATCCTGCGCATCTATTTATTAACCAGAGTTAAGTGATGAAAATTCATTACAAAAGGCAACTGCAGCACAGGCTAAAGTATCTTACCTGAGCAGCTTGTTTCTGAATATAGACTGTTAAAGATATTTGATTAATTCCTCATGTTCTCTGTCTTGTAAATGTTCTCGTTACAGAGCCCGCCTCTGGTTCTCGTCCCCCTCAGCCACCCCGGCACAAGCACTCGTGGTCGCGGTCGGTGCTGCGGGTCCTGTTCTTTGTGCTGCTGTGCGTCCTCTGTACTTTGGCCGCCTGCAAACTGACAGAGCTGCAACGTCAACCTCTGTGCGTCAGCGTGAACACCCTCTTCGAGGACGTGTTAGCCGCTCTTCAAAACCACAAAACCCTGCAAAATATGCTACAACAGAACTCGCAGCAGTGATTGTCCTGGACGGGCACTTGCTTTGTCAGCATCTCTCTCCACCATCTACGCAGCCAGAATTCCTATGGAATTGTGTTCTGATGAAACTGCTTTTACTCAGTCAGCATTGGTTTGCTGGTCCACTCCACACAGAGCAGAGTTATTGTTCAGATCATCTTTGCTGTGCATGTTTTGCAGTTGGCCTGTAACTCCCATTATTTGCCCCCGTTAACCTAAAGTTGTTAACACTTCTTACCTCCAAGGAATTTTTACCTAGATTGTGAGATACAGAAAGCTGCCAACCTATAGGAGTGGAAAAAAGCAGTCCTTGCGTTATCTAGGTAGCTGTAACTCTTTCCTGGAGGTAGAAGGTTTTTATACATATCCATTCCTTGGTCTCATTTCTCTTCGTGCTAAAATTGGTGATATGGCTCTATGGGAATAATATGTTAAGGCCTACTCCAGGACCAATTACAAGTGTGTAGGATGGCTGCGCATCCGTATGTTGGAGTGAAGAAGCTGATGTACTATTGAAAGGAGCTGAAAATTTTCAATACAACAGTTTTCGCAGCATTTTGTCTGAACTGGATGTTTATGTTGCTAATGCTGTTTTAATTAGGTCTTTTAGAAACAGCCAAAAATTATTTCTGAGTATATACACTAATGATTTCTGACTGCATTGATTTTAACCAGCTGCTACCACTTAGGAAGGGCTTCTGGCCAGTCTGCAGGCTGGTTTTGTGACTTCAACAAGAAGGGGGTGTCTGAGACCCAAGCAGAGACAGCAGGCGAGTTGATGGTGACAGCGGGCAAGTTGACCGCCTGTTGCTGGCTGCTGGCTGCAGCAGTGGCAAGCAGCACTGGGTGGCAGTGTGGCAGCATCAGGCAGAGAAGGGCTTCGCCTTGGGGCTGTTGGGAGGGCTGGGAGGTTTGGCAGTTTGCACCTAGAGAAGAAAACTCGCCGATGAATTATTTATAATTTCCTGAAGGAGAAAACGAAACAGAAATTTGTCATATCCTTAAGGGCTTTGTGAGTACTAAAATGAAGTGTACACATATTGTTAAGTGCAGGTTTCAGAGAATATCCATGCTACATACTCCACTGAAACATCCCACATTCGTCACCAGAATCACTCACTCTCTTCTAATACCTGGGATTATTGCTGATAAGAGCCGTGCCATGAGGAAATAATCTATAGCATTTCATACCAAGGTCATTATTGAAGCAGTAAGCCTTCACCTTTTTGTAACCTAATGATAAGACTGTGGTTCCCCGAGTACCATGCAGAAAAAAGTGACAGCATGAGTATCAGGTAAAAGGAAGGAAAGGCTGCCGGTTTCTCGCTCAGCAGCATGATATTTTCTCAGCTTGCTTGACACAGCTTTAGGCTTTGCTTTTGGTATCTAACTCATCACGTTTTTTAAAAGGTCCTTGCTTACTATCCAGAAATGTTCAGAAACATGGCAAACAACATCCTCTCTGCAGACATTCCTGCCAGCATCTAGCAGGAATCTGCTGCTTTGCCATCTAGGAGAGTGCTGCTTAAGTTCACAAATGCCAGGCTAATAAGATTTATCAGTTCAGGTCAGAAGCGCGCCACTGGCCCCGCAAAGGCTCCTGCTGAATGCCTGAAGCCAGCATAGTGGGTGTGTGTGTTTTCATTCGAGGCACCATGGTTCCCAAGGGTAACATCCACACGCTGGATGCAGTTTAATTCACTCTCAGCACTCATCTCAGTAAGTGCTGCTGTCGCAAAAGACCTCGACTGTCCTTGTGTGCACACAAGTGCTAACGGCTTCGTGGACAGGCAAGTATGTTCCCCAATCTAATTAAAAGAAAGCTTTTTCTGCCAACTGTTTAGACCTCATAATTCCAGCACATATAATCAGATTTCACGACCTTCTATAGATTAAGCTGTCTGCAGACTGAATCAGGGCAGTCTAAATTTATATCTGAAAATTAGTCTTACTCATTCCCATCTGCCACAGCGGAAAACGGAGAGTCTATTTTGTGAGGTAAAGTTCCTCCACCTCACTAGAGCAGGTGCTGGGGGGGCAGCACCACGCTGCTTTAGCATTAGGATTTTTCACGCTGGAAAGAAGATAACCGCTTGCAGTTTAGGATAGCAGTAGAAAGTATTCCTTTCAACAGATGACATGCCTGTCTATATTCAAGATGGCATGTTAAGAAGCAAAGATCATTATTATTATTCAAAATTATTTATTTCCTAGGAAGACAAATAAAAGGAACTATCAGTACTATAAGCCGTGTCCAACTCATGCTCTTATGGAAGATGTTCACCATCATTCTTGCGTAAACTCCAGCCAGTCAGCAATTTTATCCAACCTTCTTCTGCTACAATGAAGTCTAAATATTTTTTAAGTCTTTAAACTAGAATCCAAGCACTTCTGCCCAGAAGGAAGCTGAATACTTAAACCAAGCAAACAGTAAAATCCTCATCCCTTGGGGCTACCCAGTGAAATCCAAACAGAGATCAGGATCATGGGAAGTCATCTGCAGATAGATTCGTCGGGAGAGTTCTGGTCCAATCCGCCGGGTGGTGGCTGTCACACCGTCACCGCGGTGCACAGGGATATTAGCCAGCATGTTTTCCCGCTCCTGCTCCGAGGAGCATCTGCTATAGGCCTAAAAGCAACACAAAAGAATGATATCATCTATCTGCATCCATTGCTCAAAAAAATAATCAAAGCTATGCACCTGTGACTGCTCTACCCTTTCACAATGTACACTCATTTTTCACTGGGTCTCTCCCCAGATCTCATTTGTGAGCTTAGAGGCTGATGCAGAACCAACACTGCACCCTCTGTAGTCTGCTCTGTAAAAGCCAAAGCAATGAGTGCCAAGGAATCGGTTCCTTCACTACCTTACTAAACAGCTCATATAGAATCATTGTGTCAAATTTTATACCAATTAAATTACTACCTCCACTCCGTACATTAGCTGGCTGTCTGCACACAGTACTCGGTATTCCCGAGGCATCCTTACCTGGTTCAGAAGCTGAGGAGAAGGGTAGGCAGACACAATAGCCTCAGCCATCTCGCGGCTGACCCGGTTAAATTGTTGTATCTGCCTCTTCCAAACTTCCAAGAGACCCTTTCCAGAACGATCCACTTTCACCCCTCCGCACCACGCCTTGTCTAAGTAGAAAGAGAACCCCGTCTTCTCTCGCTCTCGCCTAGGGACAACAAAGGATGGGAAAGCAAATCAGACAATGAGACTATGAAGAAAATCCTCTTCCTGCATCTGTTGTCATATAGCCAGAGACAGAGCACCATTTCTCAGCCCATACTGTTATAGACACCATTGGCATCAACATAAATGCTAAAAATTTGACCCTGTTTTCTTTACATGCATTACCAATTTCCGTGTTTAAGACACAAATTTCCTACTGAAAAAAGGAAAAGAAACAATCCTGTACTTGGGAGCAATCCTGATACAAGCCAGCAGGCATATAAAGTGGTAAACAAGAATTCACTTTCTCACTGTCAACCATAATAAAACACTTTTACATGTCATTTTTAACGACATCTCATCTTTTCTCACGGCTGAGATGTAAAATACAGCAGCTGCTGTGATAGGAACACTAGCATTGTGTGAGACTGCACAAGATGGCTTTCTTAGCTATCACTGTACAACATGCTGTTGTCCTTCCTTATCAATGGAAGCAGCTAAATGGTTCATTCTCAGTAACATCTCTCTTGGTTACATATTGAAGAAGAAAAGCTGGTGCTGTAAGAGCCAAACCCTACTTGCATTCCCCCCCTACTCCTAAAATCAGACTGAGAAGAGCTTTACTTGATGTCAAGACTCCAACGTGAAACCAGGGTCTGTGCTCACACCTCCCCACACAGGACGTCAGTTTCCAAAAAGTAACCCTGTGCTGAAGGAGCTGCATTAACCATGGCTCTGTGTCGCCTGCTCCTCTAAAAATCATTATACTGTGTTATACAGAAGTACAGCCGCATACCTGCTATTCCCTCCCAGTAACTGTGAAATTGCAGCCTCTCCAAAGATATGACCAAACCTCATCTGCTTACTCACTTGAACGGTGCTTCAGCTACAGCTTTTGTGAACATAGTGACAAACTCTCCGAGCTCCTCCCAGCTCTCAAAAAGGCTGACTTGAACTTGTTTGGACACCTGTAGATCCACCAAGGCCTGTAAACATCATTGGAAACAACAAATGTAACAATTAGTCTTCTCGCATTAAACCCCACTCTTGTCTGAAACAAAAAAGGGTCACAACATCTCGCTATAAGACAAGAACATCCACTCTTTCCCCATTTTGGGCACAGTTCATTTAAGGCACTGAAATATTGAGGGGCAGCCTGTCTCCTGCCGGTTAATGTGAGTTTAGTGCCATTTCGGTTGCCGCAGCTCCTCCTTGACAGGCTCGTTACATGCAGGCCACCCAGCCCAGGGCAACATTGATGTGCTTTGCCAGCAGGCCACGAAGAGTGAGAGATGCTGACTGGGACTAACATTTCACTGCCCAGGATCAAGGTGAACTAGACACGTCAGTCCGTGGGACAGCAGGTACATACCTGAGCAGTGGGGAACTGAACCCAAAGAGCTCTGACCACAGACATTTGGACTAACGAAGGCTGAATCCCCCCCTCCAAGACAGTGTGTGATTGGGTCAAATGTTCAAACAATGGCAGACAACAAGAGATGATGACTGCATGCCTGTTTTAAAGGTACTCACTTCTTCCACGTCCATTCTGGTTATCTCCAGGTCAGAATCTTTAACTTTCTTTTTTCTCCGTTTTCCCTGTTCCTCTTCTTGGTTTCCACTCGCTGCTGCCTGTCGCATTCTCTTTTTTGACTGAACTGTGAGAGACCTAAGAAGAGTAAAGTAAGACTGGGAGTTCATGCTCTTCCCAGGTATTTGCCATTGGTCACTGTGGTGACAGGCTGGATGGACCTTTGCTTCTGTTTCTGTATAACAAATAGTGGAGCAGTTATGGGTGGGAATACCTCTTATGCTCCAGTCTTCGCTAGAAGGAATTAATGTAAACACCTATGGCATTTTTCAAGGCCAGAGACAACATAGAAATATCTGGAGGGGAAAAAGTTTAACCTGAAATAATTTTCTACTTCAGCTACTGCCAGTGCCAGAATTTTCCCAGGCATTTTCTCCATCGCATGATCTACATAGCTCTGTAGGGTCTCCTTCTGTCCTGCTGTACAGCCCTCGGCCTCCTGCAAAGATCAACAGAAAAAATGTGTTAAACCATTTTGAGTTAAACGTGCAAACGCAGCAATCTATGGCTCTGATTCTGCAGTTGGGTCTGCAGACAAAAAAGCTCTTCAGGGGCAAGCAGGCAATACTTGAACTGGTATAAAGTCATGGTAGAAAGAAATAAAAAATAATCCTATTTGATCTGGCAATGTTACCTCTTCAAAAATCTGTGAAGAATTGTAAATAGGAAAGAAAGTTTATCAGAACTTTGCATTCCACAACCCTAGTGTTTTTGACCCCCTAATGGCTTCTAAAACCAGATTTCTGGTTTACTGAAACCATGGCTCAATCCCACATGAAAACCTTCCTGTCATGAAAAGGGATGACAAACACCACCCTTACACCAAGGCATGTTCAAGAGCACAAAAGTCATAAGCACTCTCACTTGTTTATAGTTGTGAACCATGGACAAAAACTCCTCCAAGCAAAGCAGAACCAGGACATTTGGTTCTTCTGTCCATTCATCTCCATCTTCCACCTGTCCAGAAAACAAACAGCCAGAGCAACAGTCTGTTTATAATTCACTCAAACTGGTGCTCCCACTCAGACCTCTGAGGCAGGGAGAAGATTAGAGGGCGTTTACGTGTGTCGCTAAATACAATTATTAATGAGTGCAAATAACAGGAAGAGAAGGGCAAGAACATTGAGTTTTTGCTCGCACACCTGAGATGACACAGTCTTTCGCCTCCAGGTGATGCTGCAGGGAACAGCCTGACTCTCAACCACACAGGAATAATTTGCAGCCTGCAAAGCACTAAGGATCTGTCCACCACCTTCCACCTGTAAGAGAACTGAAATCGGTGCATGGGTCAGGCCCCCACAGCAAGAGCTGCCAGGTAACATAAGGCAGATGCAGGCTGTGAGGACAAGTACCTGGATCTAGCACCACTGTTATGTATTTCTGGCACTCCCCTGGCCGCTGAGCTTTCAGCATCTTGGCAAGGGCCCTCTTCCTCTCTTTCTCCTGCTCCTGCTGCCTCCTTTTTGCTTCTCGCTCCTTCCTCCTCTGCCACGCAGCCTGGCAGATTGCCTCCCTTTCCTTCTGACTGTATTTTGACTTCTTGGGAGGGGGGGATGTTTCTGGGCTTGCTCCGCTTCTCAGGGGCATAACAGGCTGGTCTGCGGAGTCAGACCGAGAGGCTGGCAGCGGGCACAAGGAGGGCCCCTCAGCACCACGGGTGCCTTTTTGGCTGCCACAAGACGTATCTTCAGACGACACCAGGGCTTCCTGCAGCCCTTCACTGCCAGGTGCCAACAGGTCACCGTTAGCACAAAGGCCAGCTCGCCCTGCTGCATCTCCACCGCCTGGCTGGGGGGGCTGAAAAGCCCTCCTCTTGATCCTCTCGGGCAGAGGGTCGACCTCCACCACCTCCTCGTCGTCGTCATTCTCGCTCCCACTGCTCACCATCACAACCTGCCCCGTCACCCTCCGCCGCTTGGGAGCTGGAGACGAGGACCGCCGGTGGCCCAACCCGCCGGGCGGCGGCGGTGGCGGCGACAGCGAGGGCTGCAGCAGGGAGGCTAAGGTAGGCAGCTCCTCCTCATCGCTCTCCTCAGACCTCCACCCGCTCTCCGCCATCCCGCTTTCCCCCGCGGTGAGGCCCCGGGCGCCTGAGCCCGCTGAGGGGAAGCTCGCGCGGGCGGCGGTTGGTCGAAGCAAGCGCGCCCCGCCCTCCCACCGGAAGAGACCCTCGAGAAAATGGCGGCGCTGCGGCGGCTGTGTGAGTGAGGGGTTACTCCCCACACACCTCCAGCTTCACCCCCTCCGCCGGGTGGGGAGGGGAGGAATCCGGTCCGGGGAGGGGGTGCCCCGGGGGAGATCACCGCCGGTAGCTGGGTGATCGAGGCCTTCGCCTTTATCTCAGGCGGCGGCTCGGCGGGGGCGGTGCTGTGGTGAAATGGGAGGGTTTCAGGCTCCAGCGTTGCCGCATCCTGCGGGAAGGGGCCTCAGGTTGGTTTATAGTGCAACCTGCTGAAAGCAGGGTCAGCTCTGAGGTGCTGAGGGCTTTATCCCTTCTGGACTCGAAAACCTCCAGGGATGGGGAGTGAAGAACCTGTGCTGCTGTTTGATAGTCGTTGTGGTGAAAAAAATCATCCTTGTAAAAAGAGTATTCATGTGTGGTAGGTAGAGACCAAATGGCAAGGGGTGCCGCTCTCTACATGGTGCAATAGTCAGGAGGCTTTAAAAATCCCTTTTTTAAATCTGGGAGCGTTACAGGCAGAAATATCCTCATAGTTCCTTTGGTGGGCCATCGGAATTCTGAAGTTTTTCCACTGTTTCCCAATGTGACTTCAATCAGGTTACAAACTCTTTGTCTCAGTCTTATCTAGATAACCACTTTTCCCTGCAGGTCTGATGCTTTGAGGTTCATTTTTTTTGTTAGCAAGCTTCTTGCATGCAGCACCAAATGTAAGCCTGAAATTAACCTTTTGGAGGCTTTTTTGCTAAAAGTTAATTGGCCTATAACTTTGTAGAATTTGTGTATATGAAACTGTAACTTTTGTTCATCTTTGCCTGCTTCCGTGTAGTTTGTCAAGTCTCAGAGCCTTTCTTTTACTTAATGGGTAAGCTCTTGAAACTAATGGCTCTTTGTAGAGTAATTTCCCTTTTCTCAATGATATTTCCAGTTCACTGAGTATCTATAATAATTTAATTAAGATTAAATTAATCCAGTGGTTTTACTCAGGATAAGAAAAGAAGACTGTTATGATAACCACTCTTCCGTACTAACCTGCTGCTTAAGAGGTTGAATAGAGGAATTCAGAAAAATTGGATTTGCCTGCTAACTGCATGAAAGGAGGTACTGAACAGATTTTTAAAAAGAACTAATTATATCTCAATTAATTTTTACAGAGAGAAGTTCACTAGAGGGTCAGCTTTCTTGATAAGAAAACCAGTGTGTTTTCTGTCAATGTCTTGTTTGTTTAAGGAAGAAGTTTGTGGTGTGAATAATATTTTGTGTTTGAGAGACAATCAGGGTCCATAACAACTAACTTTTTTTTCCCTTGACTTGTCCTGATTGTAACTCAAACATTTGCACTTCTATATGTGTTTATATATTGTCCTGAATTGGAGTTTTCTCATTTGTAAGATTTCAAAATATTATTGTGTAAGTAAATGC
Source organism: Burhinus bistriatus (assembly GCA_013397275.1). Lineage (NCBI taxonomy): Eukaryota > Metazoa > Chordata > Aves > Charadriiformes > Burhinidae > Burhinus > Burhinus bistriatus. The sequence continues at coordinate 22,768 of VYXH01004526.1, read as the reverse complement.
CATTTGATTGAAGGGGAAACTGAAACAGAGATCACAACTTGTCTTTTCTCAAAAAACAATCCACAGCAACCAGTAACATCTGTACCTCATTTTACAAGGCCTTGCTGAAACAGGAATTTAGGCACGTCCTTTAACATCATTGCCAAGAGTTTTATTCCTCGCTGGGCAGCAGCAGTACTTGAGATGTGGTCTCTTTGCAGCGGACTTATGCTGTGGTGATCTAATTATCGTTTATCTTTGAAGTAATTTTTTTTTTCCTCAGGGCTTTCTTTTGCCTTTAGTTGTAAAGCCTGTCTTAACTGACATCCTTTAAATCTGAAAAAAGAAAGGGTGTGTAATAGGGGTTTTTTTCAGCTGACGTTGTCGTTATTCTTGCTCCTAACCTAGTTCTAACTACTCCCCAAACAAGCCTGGTTGCTGTCAGATGTGCTTCTAAGAAGACTGGGGGCAGCTCAAAAAATTTAGGTGGCCGCAGCCCTGGGAAGCGCTATGGATTCAAAAAAGTAGAAGGTAGGTCTGAGTATGTGCTGAGTGTTAATCTGTGTTTCATTGGGTTCTTCACAGCTGCTCCCTGGTACAAGCTTTAGTTGTTGAGCATTTCAGTAGGAGGTGGCCAAGGTGCTCTTCCAAGAGAAAGGAAAGGGGAGGTTCAGCAAAACCTTGTGATCAGGGGGAGCTGGTGGGAGGGCAGGGGTGAGTCAGCCTCCCTTCCCAGATGGGCCTGTGAGCGGCCAGCTGAAATTGCCTACAGAAAACGTACTTTGATTCTCACTTTGCCTCTCTGGAGCGCCTGGGAGGAGGGTACGCTGTGGGACACCTAATAACTTAAGTGCACTTTCCCCCCACGCTGTGTTGAAAAGCTGGGCATTTTGGATGTTTACAAAGGGGAGAGTTATGAGGCTTAGCAGATGCCAAAGTACAGATTCTTGCAGCTGAGTACTTAATAATTATTAGCTTTCCTGATGAAACCATATTGATATAAAAGGCAATAAAACAAATGCCTTCAGCAACTAGAAAATGCCTTGTACCCTAGAAGTAATCTTTTCAAAGACTGGAATTGCTTTTTGCTATTATATATCAATTGCCGTTTATTTCCTGCTAACAGCATTTTTGTTTAGATGCTTTTAGCATTCAAAGTAATTTTTCCTTAGAAAATTCCCACAGAAAGCTGGGTTTTTCAAGTCCTGGAACCGTTTGTGTTCTGCCAGGGCTTTGGGGAGCTTTGTTTCTCTGCAGTCTGACACTGTCACTCTGTTGCAGGTGCATTTGTGCATGCAGGCAACATTTTGGCTACGCAGCGGCTGATACGCTGGCATCCAGGGGCTCATGTAAGTTGCTTTTCCATCTCTTCCCTGGTTCTCAGAGAACAGCAGCACGCAACAGAGTCCTGTACTCAGTGCCTCCTCTCTTTCAAGCTTGTTCTTAATGTTCTTCCCTATGTCCTATATAATCCTGAAACTGGGTTTCATTACCTGGTATTTCTTAGTCACAGAGCCTGCTCAGAGTCACACCTGTGCTCATGTGACTGAGGAGAGGACTGAGAGTTATGGATATCCCCAGATACTTCTGTAACCTAACTGGGTGCTTCAGGGTGGAATCGGTGTTTCCTCCCTTGTAATGAGCGCCATTGCATACTGATTGCTGGAAGCAAATAGCGTGGTTTTCTTTTATTTTAAAATACAAAGCAACAGATGCTGTTGAAGCCAGGATATCAAACAAGGCAGACCAATGATCAGATCTGCTTTAGTAGTGGACCTCCAGCCTTTCCTTTCTAACAGTTCTCATCCTCTTCCAGGTGGGGATGGGCCGTAACAAGACACTCTATGCCCTGGAGGATGGGATAGTGAGATACACCAAAGAGGTCTACGTACCTCCACCCCGCAGCAGTGAGAGCAGGGAAGTGATCTGTAGCCTACCCAAAGGAGCAATTCTTTATAAAACCTTTATCAATGTTGTCCCTACCACAGAAGTAGGAAGCTTTAAACTGGTCACTATGCTCTGAGCCTCCTGTGTCACATAAGGATGGATGGGAAGGAGCAGCTGGGACAGACCACTCCAGCTGGACTGGCATCCAAGGACAGGAATATTCTAGCTCTGAAGATACCAGTTTAAGACTTTGTTTTCTTGCTCCTAAAGCACACCTGGTCAGTGTTCAGGCACTGGGATCACCTGCTGGCATTTGTAAGAGTATTTAATAAACACTGTGGGGCTGTTGAAGGTCTTGACTGTTCGTAGAATGTGTTACGTTCATTTAGTATCGAGCTGCCTTCCTCTGGAGAACCTGTTCCGTTGTGCCACTGGATGAGTTCTCTCTGCAGTCACTCTTATGTCAGTACTTGTCCCATGATAATTCCCTCTAGCTATTTTTACTCATTTTTAGACATTACTGTTATATTTGTATCTTAATTCAAAATACGGCAGTAGAAGACAGATCCTTTTTCACCTGCACCTAACTCTGTGTCTCAGAAAGCCAGATTTTTCCTTCTATCTAACTCGCCTCAATGATTAACTCAAATATCTGAAAGTGTTCCATTTACTAGCCATGTGAGGCAAATTCATACTCAAAGTGAACTCATGACTAATTTTAGAGATGCACAAGTCTGGGCTGGTGTTTAAAGCTCAGTGGCTGGAGGTTTATCATAAAGCCATAATCCAGAAGACTTATCCTTTTGTCTTCTCCGAGTCATTCTGTTACATTTTTGAGTTTATGTTGCTTGAAAGAAAGGAGCCTAAATGCTCTGTGGCCAAACGGATCTCATTTTATCTACAGGTTTGTAAACAATTTGAAACATTGGATCTGCAGTAAAAAACAGGTTATCAAAATCGGTGGCATAAGGACACCAGTGTTGACATTATTAGATTGTCTGCTCTGCAGAAGACGACTAGGTAAACGGGGTCAGCCATGCATGTCCACCTTTGCTTTACATTCTTCGTGGAGATCACCAGCTGTTTCGTCCATGCTTCTGTCCTTTCCCAGCTTGCATATCCAGTCACAGGGCTCATCTTGGTGGTCAGTATTTGCATACAGCAGGTGACACAACCCCTGCACCCTCTCCCAGTCATTACCTGAAGTCCATACAAAATTGCTCTGTCACAGAGGACCATTGCTGTGACAGGACAGAGCGATGCTCTGATGCAGATTTGTTCTGCTCCTCACAGGTGAGGATTCCCCCCCTGGTATCTGATACACCGATAAGGTAAAACATTTTATAACCTAGGAAATAAGTGAAGTAGCACAAGATGACCACTATCTGAGGTCTGATCCTTGGCACGCCGGGCAGTGCTTGCCTCACAGAGGTATGATACGCCAGCTGCCTGGAGGAGCTCTTGGCTGAGCAGACCTTCACCTTGGCTTTGCCCACCATGTAGAAGCAAGCAGCTGGTCCGTCGCCTTTGGTAACAGTACATTTCTGGAGAAGAACGAGCAACATGCCTGGTTGCTCTGCTCAGAGTGCGATACCTGGTGGTGGCTCTGTGGTTGTCCTGGTACTGCGAGAGGGACGTCTCCGCTGGTGGGGTCTGGCTTGCCTGTCTCTCGGCTGATGGCAAATCTGGGTGGAGGTCTGAGGTTTGGCCGCTCCCTGCAGATGAGAACGATGTCACAGGCACTTCTCTCACTGACACCACGGGAAGAAGCGGTACGCAGAGGCCGAAGCCTTACACATCTGTGTTGCGCTGAGTTTGGTAGCTGAGAGGGGCCTGGAAAGAGTCTGGCACGCCACGTCTGTCCAAGGTCTCTGAGCTTATTACTGTTCCTGAGAAAGCTGGAGGATGCCTCAGAGCATGCTCGTAGGGAGGCGGCATCTGTTGAGGAGAGAGGAAGAACATTACAGCTTATCAGAAATAACGAGGAGATTATCACACCTCTTCTTCCAGAGCAGATGACAAGGCTCACAACCACCACCAGCCCGAACTTAAATTCCTGCAGTCCTCAGAGCAGCGAGCTGCTGGCTAGACGAACACCTGGAAAAAGAGTGCTTAGCACCAGTTTGCAAAACAGCAGGGCAGAAATCCACTGGAGAGGCAGGTTCCTCCTGCTCTCCCCTCGCACTCTGTGCCAGGTTCCTGCTCTTCCCTGTCCCCCTTCAAGGACTTGTCACAAGGCCAGAAAAGACTTGGCTTTTGTTAAAACGGGACTGTTGTTCGCTTTCCTTTGACCGAGGATCAATTACTGGGATTTTTACAAGCACCTTCAAACCAGGCTGTCTGCCCAGGTTTTGTTAGCAAGCACAGCAGCAGAGAGGAACCTCCGGGCTGTTGTTACATTTATTTTGGCAGCACTGGTCTAGCCTTGTCCCCATAACGAGTGACAGGAGTGGCACAGGGATGTTGTGGAAGAGCTCCCGTTGCAGTTCCTCCACTACTCGTCCTTGGGGCCTTACTCTCCTGTGCCCTCGGTGCTCTGGTTTCAGGGCAGGTGTCATTAGTTACAGCTCCAAAAACCGAGTGGCAAGTGCTGACTATGCCAAATTTTATGCTGCAGCTTTAAGAACCCAAAAATCCAGGTAAATCGGTGAACCTTTAGTGCTCTGCTCAGGGTTTCAAATGTTTCTGTTCTGCTTTAGTCAATGAGGTCTCTTTGTTCAACGAGAGCCTTTTGGGCTGCTGCCGTGGGACCTACTTGGCAGATGCACTCGCTTTTCTCTACTCTGTTGCGGGAGTGCAAATCTTAAATGTTGTAACAGGCAAAGCCTCCTGCTCATAAATAAGCCATAAACACTTCAAGGTAATAGCGAGGGACCTCCCAGGAGGTGTCCTGCAGGGAGAAGGGAGCAAGAAACCGTGGAAGCCTTACAGATCTAAAAATAACATTCCCAGCTTGGGCTCGTACCAAGCAGATGATCCAAAGGACCTCCTGCCCTTTCGTCAGCAGCTCTACCCTGCCTCCTGGCACAGGCATTTCTGCAAACACACTGCGAGAGATCGATCATTAACCAGCCCAGATGTACACCAAAGGAGCCTCCTGGTACACTTTGTGCCCTTCCCAGAGATAAAGGCTATCGGAGAAAGGCAATCGCAGAGAACAGAGTCCTTAGCTACCGCAAATTGCTGAAGCAAGACCCAGATACAGACCGGAGGGGGGACTGCCCCCGCGCCTCTGCCAGCACCCTCGTGCAGAGGAGGGAGTGCTCACCTCCTGGGAAGGCTCTGCCCACAGCCCAAACCTCTCGGCGATCAGCTGATGGATTTCCCGCTGGCGATCTTTCTTCCGCACGCTCTCGTAGCTTGGCAAGCGGGGTTGCTCCCAGGAAGGGAGCTGGTAGCTGCTGGGGGGTCCGACGCAGAATAGCTCGTCTCCCTAGAAATGCCCAGCCCAGAAGAGAAAGGTCAGCGTGGCAGTGGCTCTCTTCGCTGGAAGTTCATGGCCTGGTGCCACCTCAAGTTACTTCAGGGTTCAAAGTTGTGGGTGCCCTTCCTTGAACCCCGAGAGAGAAAGTCCTCTGCGGCATCCCTGGCCCTCCCCTGCAGGTCTTTACACACAGGCAGCATTTCCCAAAGTTGCTCCTGCTGTCCAGTACCTTCTCCCTGTACCCCAGGAGCTCCCCAGGTCCCCATAACCACAGTCTTTTCGCAAAAATCATCAGGATCTCCGCTACCATTTCCCCCCCAGTACCCATCAGGGACCCAGCCGTCACCTGCACGCCGGGGTTCTCGGCAGCGCTCTCCAGCCGTGACGCTCCGCACTGGGGACCCACCAACCGCTGGCTGCTGCTGAAGTAGGGCGGGGGGCAGTCCTGTAACGAGGGGTCAGGGAGAAGGACGTGAGCAAAGCCAAAATCCCTCACGTCAAAGCTGAAATCCCTCACATCCTGCCCAGCAGCGAGCGGAGCTCAGCCAGCTGACACGGGACAGCCTGGGAAGCAGGGCTCTGGGCGGCAAGGGGGGAAGAGCCGCTACCTCTACCCATTTGGCTCGCATGGCTCTCGCTGCTGGTAGCCAACCTCTGCCTGCCTGTTTGCCAACGCCAACAGCTCGGGCACATCCTCACCGGGCAGTGCAGGGCCCGCTCAACGAGCCCGAGCCAGCTGGCACCGCTCGGCAGCGCAGCCGGAGGGACGGCAGCCCGGGGCAGGCTTTCATTCAGCCTCAGCAGAACCGTCTCTCTTTGGGGGACAACAAAAAAAACCCAACCCAACTATTCCCACTAGCGTAGACAAGAGCTCCGTCACATGCTCAGGGTTACAGAATTTGTCAACGCTTATCTACCGAGGTAGTCACGTCAGGATAACGTAGCAAGCAAATCTGCAGAGCAATAGCTGTTCTGTCCCCGAGCAGTCTTGCTCCAGTTAAACTCGATTCTCTGTCAAGGTGTTGAGCAACCGCGGAGACCCCCCTCGCAGAGAGCAGCCCCCAGAGCCGGGACTCGAGCCGTGCGCCGTTCCTCGCTCTCAGAAAAGCCCCATCTCTGCCAGCAGAAAACGGTCCAGATTCCCAGAGCAACCAGGGATTCGCAGGGGGAACTACAAATGACAGATTTACTTCTGCTCTTAACAACCGAGGAACCGTTTGTCTTGGCCCTACGGCGCAATTACAGAGCGGCAGGAAACTAGGCTTGGGGGGGCACAACTGTTTGTTTTAATGACTAATTAGCAAATCCAGCACAACCACACCTGCTTGAAAGCTGCCTCACACCGCTACAACCGCTTCACTTTTTCTGAGGGAAATACACCCTGTATACATTCCTTTTCCATATGTAGTTCTTCGCATCCACATCCATCTGTCCACACAGCCCTTTGCTAAAGGCAAGCTGCCTTCTCCTGCAACCACCCACCCCAGAGCCAGGCCCAAGCTCAGCGAAGGCCCTGCAGCTCACGGCGCGTCCCGCACAGCCTTGGGGAGCGGCTCTGCAGGGCGAGGAGCACAGCGTCCGAGCCCTCTCCCCAACGCAGCCACGGACAGGGAGCGGAGAGGAAGAGGGGGAAAGGAGCGGACGCAGCCAAGCGGGCAGGGGACACCAGCAGCACAGCCCATTCCCACCGTGATTTCTGCTGGGGACTTCCCAGCCTCTGCTGGACTATTAAATTTGCCTTTCATGGCAGAAGTCTCTCTGTCCCCTGGTAGCCAAGGCTGGGTGTCCTTTCTTCTCCCAGGGACTCTGCAGCAGTACCCGGCAGCCCTTCCCTGAGCAGCATGTGGAAGCCGAGCTTTCCCCAGGCAGCCACCACCACAAAGGCAGCGCTGGCTGAACACGCTGCTTCTTTTTCCATCACCGGCTTCCCCACTTAAAAGCCAGCCCCAGGAAATTACAGATGCAAGCAAAAGGGCTTTGTGTCTCGCTGTTCCGTGTTCTCGCTGTGCACAAGAGAGCCAGTTGCCGGGGATGCGAGCGGCATTGTCTGCCTCTGCCCTCAGCTTCCAGCCCCCTTCCCAGCTGGGCCCCTTCCTTGTAAAACCGAGTCCCGCACGACTGCGCCGGGGGAGGAGGACACCCCTCCTGAGCTGCGTGGGGAGCTGGGGAACCTGCTGGTGCCGGGCCTTGCAGATATTACCCCCAACAGCAGGGCCAGGCAGGGTTGGGTGGCTGGATCTCTTGGGCAGAGTGGGAACAAGGAGGAGGCAGAGCCCGGCTCTGCTCGGAGCTCCGTCCCTCAGCCAGCTCGGCCGGGCTGCAGGAGGGGAGCCTGGAGATGCAGCCCTGCAGACCCCAGCGCAAGGGAACAAGGGCTCGGGGGGACAGTGGGGGGACACTCACATACTGGCTGGGGGTCTGGAAGAAGCGGCAGGAGCAGAGGAACTGGCAGCACATGGGGTCCCGGTGGTACAGGAGCAGCAGCAGGATGAGGATGGCCACGATGAAGACGGAGGTGGACACCGCTGCCAGGGGAAAGGAGAAGAGGCCAATGAGCCGGTGGCCCCCTGGGTCCGCGGGCCACCTTCACCCTCCGGGTGTCTCGCCAAACACCAGCTTGGAAAAGCCCCCGAGAAGCCGGTTTCACCCGCTGCCCGTCCCGAGGACGCCAAAAGCCCCGTTGTGCCCCACATCTCTCTCTCCCTACGAGACCGGGGACAAACCGCAGAGCCGGGGGGAGGCTCAGCCCCGTCCCGGACCGCCGCAGCAGGGACCAGCCCCCGC
>VYXH01004526.1:765-13550 GCA_013397275.1 Burhinus bistriatus | reverse complement strand
GGGGGGGCCCAGCAGGTATCTGCCCTTGCACACCAAGGTCTCAATCTCCCTTCGGCATGAGGAGGAGCCCATTTCACAACATGCCTCTTGCAGCACCAGCATCCTTAAACCACAGAGACTGGGAGTACGAGCCCCGTCAGGCGGGGAAGCCCTGGGCTTTGGAGGAAGGTGAAGGATGGCACAGATCTTTGGAGATATCAAAACCCAACTGGCCCAGCCACTGGCTCCTCCTGACCCTGCCTTGAGCAGAGGGGTTGGCCCAGACGGTCTCCAGATTGTCCCCAGCAGCTCCCCTGCCTCAGCCCTGCGCAGGGACAATAACTCTTCCCAGGCTGTGCGAGTTCCCACTGCAGTCCCACATCGCACATGTGAAGTGTCTTCCCAGGGTGAAAACCCAACCCAGACTTCTCCATGCAGCATCGGTCTTCAAGAAAGGACAGTCCCCAAGCCTGGGAGGCCAGCGAGGAAGGGGATGCTCCACCGCACCCCTTCCCTGGAGGAGGGGGAAAGCAGAAACAGCAGAGAGCGGATGGAGCCAGCTGGACCTCGTCTTGTCTCTTTGCTTTTTGGCCAGGGAAGCACAGCAGATCCGGAAAGCTTCTGCCGGCCGAGGAGAAAAGAAAAGGCTGGGCCCAGGGGCCGTGGCACAGCGCAGCCCGCCAGGCGTGGCAAGCTTCCGTCTCATCTGCACCAGGACGTTTTTTTGGCAGGGGACTGGGGCGTCCCAGTGCCCAGCCCCAGGGTATTTGCTGAAGCGGAGACAGAGGTGGCGGAGTGGCTTGTTGGACGTGAACTGAGCGCTCCCCGGCTTGTGGAGCCATCGCACAACACACACCGTCAGCTCCAAACATTTGGCACTGTCGGGCAGCTGCCTCAGAGGGCAGGCAGCAACCCGCAACCCTGGGGCAACCCTGCCTGAGGGGCAGCAGGGTACGGTTCCCCAGCAGTCCCCAGCAGGAAGTGGGGAAACAGCAAAACAACAATAATAGTAATAACAACAATACTAATAAAAAAAAATGTAAACGACCCAGCACCCTGTCCTGTAGTGCCAGGACACCCAAGAGAACAAGGTATGTTACAGTCTGAGGGGAGATGGAGACACAAGGACTTCCCGGCCAACGCGGGGTCTTGTCTCTATTGCACTTTGCATCATATATAATTATATATATATATATATATATATATATATAAAAATACAAACTAAAGGACTGGGGTGGAGGGGATGAGATGCAAGCCCTGGGCCAGCAGCAGCTCTGTGTACACAGCAGGTTTCGACCCATTCTGCTTCTGCCTGTCCCTAGAGCCCTTTGCCAGCCCTTCCAGGTGGGCAGCCAGCAGCACAGGGCCTGATCCTGCAGAGATCCAGCCCGGGGCTGGGCAGGGTGCAGAGTTGGTCGAGAGCCTGCCCATCTGCCAGCCTTCCCTGTCTTCCCATCACCGCTCCCCGAGGCTCCAAGGCCTGCAGTAACAAACACGCAGCTCTTCCCAGCCGCCAGCACCATCCATGCCCCTGCGGTGATACGCACCCTGGCATGCTCTCCCTGGCCAGCAAGTGCCTGTTCCTGGGGAAGGTGGGCACGACTGACCTCACACCTCCCCTTCCGCCCAAAATACCCCACGGGAGAAGGTTTTTCCTGGCCCAGAGGTTCCCATTCGCTCTTCCTCAAGTGACTACGGTGCAAATCACACAGGGTGATGTAGTCCGGAGATCCCCCAACACCAGTGACAGAGGATGCTCCTCGCTCCCAAGGCCACCCCCCTCGCTGCTCCTGCTACCTCAGCCGCCCGTCAGGTTTGACGGGCCCCAGTTCTGATTTGGGGTCCGGGGAGAGAGAGCTCCAGGAGGTTTTGCTGCAGGTCTCCAGGGAGCTGCAGGCAGAGGGGCTGCTAATGCAGATGTCTGCCACAGACCAGAAGGTGCCAATGGCACTGTCCGCCCAGTCCTCCAGCGCCTTGCCCGTCAGCTGTGCCTTCCGCATCGCATCCTCCTCCGCCTCCTCAGAGCGCGGCAGGTTGAGGATTCCCCCCAGGCCCTGGAAGCTCTGCTCCATGTATTCGTTGCGGGGGGGCCCGCCATGCAGCCAGTTGCTGTCATCTGGGCAGGACAAGGAGAGAAGAGAGAGGCGATCAGCAGCGCAGCAACATCCTGGCACCCTGCCCTTCCTACTGCCACCCTCCTAGTGGGGCTCAGCACCCTGTCCCTTTGCAACCCGAGTTCTCCTCCAGCCCAAGGAGAGGGGTGCTGCTGCGGGATGGATTTGACCTGCAAACGGGCCTCTGCAGCTGCCCAGGGGTCTGGTTTGAGGACTCACATAAGCAAGGGGACAGCAGCGGGAAGGATGGCTCGCGCCTTGTCAGCAGGTGCAGCCCAGAGGTCAGCACCAGGGGAAAGCCCGCAGGGACCCTCCCACCCTGCCTCCAGCCCTGACCTCCAGAGCATCCTCACCTTTCCTGAGAGGCTGCTTGCGGTTGAAGGTCTGGGGCACCACCAGGAATTGGTTCTCTCCCAGGGGCTCCCAGAACTGGAGGAGGCGGATGGTCCAGACGCCAGGGCGCAGGGGCCGATTGAGTGGGGGCTTGTACTGGGTGAACTCCGCCTCGGCATCCACCGTGATATCGTAGGAGGTGGCGATGACGTAGGTGGGGTCGATCCACACCACCGTGGCTGTCAGGTTGGGGCCCCGTGACCACTTCTGCATGGCCACTGGCTCGTCAAAAGGCCCCATCAAACCTCCAAAATTGCGGAAGAGCCTTTCCTTGGGGTCCCACTCTGTGCCCACCTGGAGAGACAGGAGGCATGACCAACGGGATGCTGGGCAGGGAGACATTATCAGCTTAGGTTTTGTGTTTCACCTCCCTGAACCAGGGAAGGCAAAAGCTTTGGAGCCCAAAGTACTGCACACCCCACCCTCCACTGCTCTCCTGCCTGCCTGCACTGTCCCAGTGCCAATCCAGCTGTGCGTGATGCCTCCTGCAGCTGCAGGTGCTGGGCATCACAGCCTCAGCTCCCCCCTGAAAGATCCCCTTCAGGCCTTTTCCCCACCGATCAGCTCCACAACCCACACAGAAGCCAAACTCCCAGATGCAGGTTTGTTCTCAGACATGACAGTGGCACTGTGTCCCTCTGTCCCCACAGTGTTCCGGTGCGGGAGAGGAGGAAGGGCAGCACGGCATGGGAAAGCCAGGGAGGAAAGTGGGCATTGTGAGGGAACCTTTCCCCATTTACCTCAAGGTTCTGTAAGCGGTTTGCCTGCCCCCCATGACCTGCCAATTTCAGAGCTGCTTGGGGCATCATCCACACCTCCAGAGACTCTGCCTGCCCCGTTGCTGAATTCTGCACTTCCTGCATCACCAGGTAACCCTGGAAACGGTCGTCATAGAAATATAAGTGCACACCGGATGGGAAGCCCCGGGGCTCAAATCTGGAGAAAGAGAGACAGATGGAGAGGTTGCACATCTGAGCATCAGCATCCTCTCAGCACGAGATGCAGAACGCTACTCAGAGCCCAGCTTGAGCTCGCAGCAAATATCCCACCTGCAGAGCTTGTCGGCCTTTGCTGCTGGCACAGACATGGCTTTGCGGAGTCCCAGCCTGGAGAAGGCCGTGTAGAAGGTGAGGGTGACGTCACTGAGGCCACTGAGCCCGTCGATGCGGTCGTAGACGTTCTCCCAGTACGCCTTCAGGGCCGGTGTGTTGGGGGGGTAGCTGCCATAGAGGTGTGTGTCCAGGATCTCCAGAACCTCCTGGTTCACCGTCGACTCAAACTTGCGGGCGAAGAAGGTGGGTCTGGAGAGTTGCTGGAAGAGCACAGGCATTTCTAACAGCGTTGGCTGCAGCCCCTCTGCCCTCCCACCTGAGCGGGGCAGCTGGGAGGGAGACAGGCCGGGAAGAAACATGCTGGGACCCATTCTGCCCCCTTTGACAGCACAGGCAAAGCACAACCAGCCTCTATGTGGGATCCTCTATGGCAGGATCAGTGGGAGCATACAGTACACTTACTGGTAATGCAGATGGGTTCCCATCTCTCCCACTGCCTCCCCCTTTCTGTGCTCAGAATCAGCCATGTGTCATCTAGCTCCTTAGCTGCAATCTCTATTCAGATGGGCCCCCACCCTGCAGAGCCACTGTGGAGCCCTGCACGAGGCCTGGCCACGTGGAACAGCTTGCAGGATCAGGGCCCTGTGCTATATAAGCCCAGGACTGCTCAAAAATCCGGCTAACTTCTCTTTTCAGGGCTGGGCGTAACTCCTCCAAACCTGCCTTGTTCATTCTACGTCCCTATGCACTGAGAGCACAGGAGACGGTTTGTCACGAGGAGTTTTGTCCTGCCAAAGAGAACAGCACTCTGAAGTGGTTTTACTGAAAAGGTATCTGCCCCAAGTGATAGGTCTTCAGGGAAAGAGCAGGAAAATGGGAAGAGAGAAAGTCTGGGAAGAGGAGCAGCATTGCAAGCAAAAGCTTGGCTGCTGGGCAGGACAGTCAGTGTAATCCTGCTGCCTGAGTGTTTACAGGCACATCTATGGTGAATCCCATGGCAGCTGAGGAGTCAATCCTGTCCCTGTCCCTTGTGGGGCTGGGGTGAGGCTCATGGGGGCATGCACAGCAGCTGGCATTGCACCCAGGGGTGTGCCCCCAGGGACGCTCAGAGGGGAGAGAGATGGGGAGAAGGGGAGGGAGCAGGAGGAGAAAGGAGGATCTTTTTCACCTGTAGCCGGAGGAAGTCCTGGGGTTTGAAGTCATTTGGGGAGCACCCGCACCAGTCGACTATGTGTTTATATTGGCACTTACAGCCCAGCTTCCGGTTCCAGTTGGTCACTCGGAGGTTGTTATCGACCAGTGTCTCGCAGGCGTGACTGTTCTCCAGGACTGTGTGGAAGAAGGACTGTGCACGGCAAAGAAAGGACAGGAGACCCAGTGGGGATGGAGGACGGGTGGTTAAAGAAGACACCCCACCCCACCCCCCACTTGCAAAGGAACAGGACAGGCCTCGATAGCTCCTGAACAGAAACCCATCCCTGTTTCCAGCACAGGGCAATGTGTAAGAGACCGGGCTGTGCATCCCCACCAGTTCTTGTCAAGCCCAGAGGGGCATTTGGACCTAAAGCAGAGCTAGATATAAACATGACCCTTGGCCTGTCTGCTCCTCTCTCCCCTCTTTCATACCTGGGTTTGGACAAAGGGGAGGCACAAAGCTGCCCGAGCAGAACCACAAATGCCCTTCGCAGCTACCCAGGGCAGGGATGAAGTGGGACAGAGATGTTAAGTACAATGGGAAGAAAATCCAGCCTATGCCCTGCAGCCACTACCCACCTCAGCTGGCAGGAGCGTGTAGGTGTAGAACTGGCGCAGCTGGGACACCAGCTGGTCGTCGGTGTAGACCACATACTCCACGAAGCTGCGTGTCAGCGAGAACCAGTCGGAGCCCCCATCCACCACAATGCCCTCGGGGATGTGGCGCTCGCCCAGTCGCCACATGTGGGAGTCACACTCGTGGAACAGGCGGTCCAAGCCCTGCTTCTTGATAAACCTAGGCATAGGGACAAGATGAGGGGTTAGGGGCGTCATCTTCTTCACTGGGGGGCAGCTGCAGCCAGAACATCCCCCCTGCCCCAACTGTTTCAATTTTTTCATGAAATCCCTCCTTTTTCTATTCCTCCAGTTCAGCTGGCCCCCCCCCCGTTGGGATTACCTGGCATTGTCTCGGCCATGAGACTTGAGGAAGTTCTTATCTCGGTATTTGGACAGGAACATCACCAACTCCTCATTGGTCCTGAGGTGCAAATTAGAAAGCATTAACAGCCCCTGGAGCAAAGCAGCCCAGTAAACATTCATGCTGCAAGAGCCATCAGACACAAGGAGCCTAAAGCTGCTTTGTGGGTGCTGACTCAAACTCTGGTCCCGTCACTGGGGAGACACAGACCAGGCCTCTCTGCTGTCTGGCGCCTCATGTGTGTTTGCCTGCAACACCCAGACCGCAGGAAAAAACAGCCTCCAAGGTACTGGCTGGTGTCCTCTGCAGAGATGGGACCAGCCTGGCCCTGGAGCATCATCACCAGCGTGTGGGTGCAATCTGCAACCCCATCTTCCCTCAGCTCCCTACTCCTCCCTGCCCCTCCCAGGGCTGCTGCAGCATCATGCAGCCTGAACGCCTCCATCCATCCTCTTCTGTCCCAGCAAGGTCCTCACCTCGTGGGGTAGTCGGTGGCGCTCAGGTTGATGAAGAAGTCCCAGGGCCACTCGGCCAGTTCCAGCAGGTCCTTCATGCTACGCAGGTACATCTTCAGCAGACTGGCACCTCCCCAGATGGTCACCATGCGCCAGGGCGTCACGCGGATGTTAGGGTAGTGCCGGGCCAGCTCCACCGCCTCGTGATGGAGGTAGTTGGAGCGCTGCCAGGGAACACAGCTCACAGTCAGCGGGGAGCTCGTCTTCCCAGGACCTCCTTGCCGCCAGCCCGGGGCCAGCCCTTACAGCAGCCTCCGCAGGGAGGAAAGCAGCAAGACAAGACTGCTCTGGGCAGGAGGGATAGATCCTGCTTCCTTGGGGTTGCAGAAATAGGGGTGGGAGGGTCACAGCTCCACCAGCAGCGAGGAGAAATGCTACTCAGCCACTTCCCCCCCCTCCCCTCGTCCCGGCTCCATACCTTGTCAACATGGATGTAGAAGAAGTGCTGCTGGTGGTACACTGCCTTGATGAGCCGCTTCAGCTGGCGAATGGCTCTGCCGTGCACAACCAGCATATAGGCGATGCGCACGGGCTTGCTGGGAGGTGCCTGCTGCAGCCGGCTCTCATCCCACTGGATGACGGGGCTGACCTTGCCTGTGCAGGGAGGGAGAGGGCTGTCAGCCACCCCTGGGCCTCGGCACCCACCACCCCGATACACCAGGGAGACCTCAGCAAGGCAGGGGACAGCAGGGAAGAGCTCAGCCTCGGGCAAACCCCATCACGCTGCAGTGCCAGGGCATGGTGGCACACACAGCCCCTTGGCATTAAATTAACAGGGACGCCTTGGGAGAGGCGGGGGTGTCCTTCTCTGGCCCCTCAAAACAAAGGATGCAGCTGGGCCTGGCTCTGACCTCTGCAGGCTGTGATGAACAGCCCAGCTTAAGGAGGCTAGCACAGCTTTGATTGGATTACAAAGACAGCGGTAATCTGGGAATCAGTGACAGATTGAGGCCGCTTTTTGCCAGGTGGGACAGTTTGGTGACATAAGGAAGGTGGCCCACAGGCCTGGCTGGGATATTTCCAATGCCCAGGGGTGACCAAGAACACCCCAGCAGAACTCACCTGAGAGCTGGCAGTGGCGAGGCACAGACTGGGGCATGAGGCTGCCGGCCCGGTGCAGACACACCACGTTGGCGATCTCCTGTTGGCACTGCTTGCTGCTGGCCCGGGCCAGCGCCGAGAGGGCGTCTTTGCCCGTGATTTCGCACTTGGGGGTGAAGCTGTTCTCAGTGGGCTGGGGAGCCCCCTCCACGCTGCCTGTGTCGCCCTGCTGGAAGACGGCCAGCTGGGCCTCCCCATGCAGCTCTGTCAGGTTCCTCTGGCTGGAGGAGTCCGGTGCGGCCGGCAGCCTCCGTCCCGGTTTGTGTCTCACCGTGACGGCTCTCACCACCTTGGACACCAGTGCCCCGGGGCTGTCTGGCCGTCCCCGCCATCGCCCGTGCTTGCGGCTGGCGCTGCCTCGGCGCCCAGCAGAGCTGTCAGAGTCCTTGGAGCCGTCGCTGTTCTCAGGCAATCTTTTTTTCTGCCGCTCCTGTACCAGTTCCAGGTGGATGCAGAAGAGAGGACAGACAGCATTAACTTGGGCCTGCTTCCCCCTGGCTCTGCCAACATGGTCCCCGGAGCATCCTTGTTCCCAGAGCTCAATACTCCCCGTCCCCATGTTGCTGAGTGCTACAAAGCAGCAGGCACTCAGGAAGCAGCCACTGTGCAGCAAAGGACATTACACTCCCCCTCATCACTTAAGACCCCACAGCACCTCCCTGCATGGTCCTATGCCCCCCTTATGGGGACAGCCCCCTATATGCCAGCAAGGGAGACCCCAGTTTGCAGACCCCATCATCACAGCACCCCAGACGCACAACGAGGGTCTCCCTCTCTGCAAAACTAACTGGCCAAGGTTGGTTGTGCCTGCATCAGCCACCAGCCACCCTCCAGGGTCCAGCATGGGCAGGGGCACTCCTGGACAGTGGGGACGAGCACAGGGCTGCTCTGTCTGGCAGTGGTTATTTTACCGGGAGGCAAATGGACCAGCTCCTGCCTGCCATGATCATGTTGTGAGCCCAAGCCTAGCACACCCATCTGGGAGCTCGGGTCCCAGGGGGCTGCAGTTGTGCTTTCTGGGGCTAAAAGCACTGGAAAGGCATTGAACAAGGTCCTGCCCGTGCTCCATTCCCTGGGTCCCAGCTGCCTGCGCTGGTCTGGAGCAGTCATTGTGATCGCCAGCTTCTCTAGAAATCCCTTTAACAAACCCTCCTGCCGAGCCAAGCGGATGTGTAAAGGGAGCAGTTAATTATGCTTCGTTACCTCTGCCAGGCTGGCTGATGAGCAGAAACAAGTGAGCCTTGGGGAAAGCAGAGAGTTGGGAAGTTTGGATGCCTGTGAGAGCCACGCTTGTGGGAAAGCACTTTCCCAGTGAGCGGTGCCCATGAGACTGGGGCTGTATGCCCCTAGCCCACTGCAAGCGCTCCCAATAGACAGACAGGCAGGCAGCAAAGCAGTTGCCTGCTCCAGCCAGGCCTCCCAGGGCTATCACGTAACACCCTCAAAACCCTGCCTGCCCAGCCGCTGTGCTGGGCACCGTGGGACACAGTGAGCGCATCGGGGGCTATTCCTGGGCAGCAGCATCTTCTGAGGATGGGCAGATGCCTCACAAGGACAGCAGGACTGAATTAGCCCCCTGCATGAGCCCCTCTGTGGGCGTTGCTGCTGGGAAGGTCATGGTCAGAAGAAACCATGCCGTACAAAAGCTGAAAAGCATCTGGCAAGATCTGCCCGCTCCGGTGTCCCTGAACTACCCATGTTGTGGTGGCACAGCCTGCAAACCATGGTTACCCAGGAAGGGGCCACACCATCACTTAACTTCCGAGGGGCTGGCGTCAGCGAGGATCAGCCAAGGCCCCCTCTGCCCAGACAGGCGTCACAGGCGGCCCGAGACAGGCGGCGAACCGCTCATTAGTCACCACACAGGACCATCTGTTTGAGAGTTATAAACCTGTTTTCTCTGCTGAGCATCACAGGAGTCGGGAGGCGACAAGCAAGGACTGAGTCTCTTCCTGCATGGACGGGGCTGAGCCTGCAGAAGAGACCTGCTGGCCCTGCTCACAGCCTCCGCTCCCCAACACACTTGGCTCCAGGGACCACCCCCACACCATGCCCACCCTCGGTTACGGTCCTGCTTGTCCCCCTTGAAGGAGTGCTGTTCCCAGCTCACCAGCACATCCGGCTGCCTTCCTCAGTAGGGAAGTCATTAGAAGCATCGCCAGCCTTTCCAGAGCTGCCAGTTAACAAACTCAATGGCTTCTAATTACTGCACCACAGCTGAGCGATCCCTCCACCCCAGCCTGGCAGGGAACAACTCTGGCCACGTTGCTCTGCTGTATTTAAGACTTGTGCACAGGACTTGTGGAAAGGCTCCCCATCCCCCTCCTCCCAACATGCACAGATGAGTCCGGACACCAGCCAGAGGTCACTTCTCCTGTCCTGGGTCCCCCTGATGTGACACCACCATCCCCACAGTACCACAGAGCTGTGGAGCACCCCATCCTCAGCACAGGTCTGGCTGCAGCAATGTCTCCAAGCTGCCTGCCGTTGCGAGGAGCAGAGCTAACAGCATCTGGCGTCCTGCAGGATTCCCGCTCTGGTTGATTGACTGTGGTGTCTGCCACATAGAAGCACTCATCAGGCAAAACCGGTGCCAAAATTTTCCAAAGTCACCAGAGGAATCTGGATGCTTGACTGCAAATTGCAGCAGCAGACCCTTAAGCCTCACAATTAAAATGGCTGGAAACAACCCCCTAAAAACAAGCTCTCTGGGGGGGGGGAATAAAAATCAAGGAATCTCAGCAAAGCTGGAAGAAAAGATGTTTTGTAAGAAGCTTCTCTAGAGGCTGCAGCACATGAGGACACAAACACACAGACCCCAGAGAGGTGCTGCCTCCTGCCTGGAAGGAAGACGACAGGAGACGAAGTAGGAGAAGAGATATGACTGGGCTAAAACACTTCTCCCAACTGACAGATTCTCTTCTTTGTCCACAAGGACACTTAACGGTTTCCATTTTCCTGGTGCCAGCTCCACTGCGGACCGAGCACTCCAGGACACTCATACGCTCGCTCAGGAACTGTCGGTGTCACCACGATGGAGGCAGGATCACTCTGGTCCCTCAGGCTCCCACCTCTGTGTGCAGACAGGCTCACATTGTCTGCAGCAGGGATGCCGTCACTGAAGGGCTAGGTACCAATGGGTATTTCTGCTCCTATCTATTAGTCCGGACAGGGATTGTGGTGTTTGATCCTGGTGGAACAAGATAATTTGGCTTCCTGGAGGTAGGAAACTCAGTGTTGATCTGGGTGGATGGAGACTGATCAAACCTCTGCTGGTCTGCACACCATAAAGCATCTGTTTGGTGAACAAAGGGAGCCTGTAGGACCCTGACATTGAGCTTGCAAAGAGAAGCAACACGATCCAAGCAGCATGGCCTTCTCAAGGAGGGTTGCGCTGGTGGCTCTGATGTGGCTGAAGCCCGTTACAGGGCAGCAAGCAGTCAGTGCTGCTGGTGCAAGATGGATTTACAACCTGCTCTGGTGAGAGGCAAAGGCCCTCCCTCAGCCTCTGCTCAGCTCGTACCAGGGAACCACCGGGGATGGAGCCTGCGAAAGCAGGGGAAGATCTTTCCTCCCCTATGAAGGGAAGGAAAAGGAAACCAGCAGGCTTCGAAGAATGAAGCAGAAAAGAGAAAGAGGCTGCCACCAGCAGGGATCAGAGCAGCCCTTTTGGAAACACCTAGGCAGCGCAGGCAGCTGCGAGCCTGGGGCACAGGGCTGCAGTGCAGCCGACAAGTGCTGCAGGTGCCCCAGCCAAAAGTGCTGGCATGGAGGGGAAGACGAGCTCGCCTGACTCCAGACACTTTATGGCATTTACAGGAGTCGAATCTCATTTTTGCCCTATACAGCAAGTCACAGCTCGTTTGTGGTGGGGACGAGCCAGGTTAGAGCTGTGCCCATTAGTGGAAGAAGCCATTTACTCTGGCAATTAAGAGATCTCAAGGTTCCTCAAATCCTTCCACGCCTGCAAGGTCATGCTCTCCTGGGAGGGTTCCTCCAGCTTTACCAGAAATGCCCCTGGGGAACGGTGGCTCCTCCAGGTCTGGCCAAAATCAGAAGCTGCAGGAGGGCACAGAAACCAAAAGATTTGCCATTTTATAAAAAATAAAGGTTAATTGGACTTTTCCCAGCTTGCTAATGGGTTCAGACTGTCTGTAAAGTTCAGGATGGTTCTTGCCTTCTCTGAAGACGTTTGTCCGCTCCCAAGCCCTGGAGTTAGGACTGCTGGTAGTGAACCATCCACTCTCCAGGCAAACAGGACTCATGGCCAAACCTGTCAGCTGCCCAGCTTGGTTTTGGGGAGAGAGCTGGGGAAACCAGGCAAGGACCGAGGCTGTGCAGGGCAAGAGAGAAGAGAAAAGCAGACAAGCAGTGCGGGATGGTGTGGAGAGGGAAGGAGAAGCTGGGACAGGTGAAGTGATTTGATCAAGGTCATAGAAAAGAGGAAGGGGCGGTAGCTGCCCCTAGCTGCCAGTCAGGCACTCCTAGCTGCCAGATCGGTCTGCTTCCACGCTCCCAGTGCCTCCAGATCAAGGGCAACTCTGTGTCCCCTCTCCTTGCCGCGTTTATTCCCTGGTTCTGTTTTGGTGGTGGGTGTACAGCAGCACACGAGGGTGCTCACAGCCATCCCCAGCGTCCCAAGAGGAGACCTGGGGCTGGGAAGTAATCTGCTGAGTGAAGGTCTCTGCCTTAGAGACCTTTCCCCCTGCAAGGGGCTGCCCAGTTCCCCTTCTCACCTCTTTGCTCTCAGCGAAAACTTTCTAGTGCTGTGAAAAGACCTGCTGACCATAGGGTCTCCCTCCACATCAGGCAAGTAGCTGTCGCTCCTCCAGAGATCGCCACCTCTCACCTCATGGCCACTGGCTTTGTTCTGCCACAGCTACCGTGCTCACCCCACACCTGCCCCCCGCACACCTCTCGCCACACACTGTCCCCCCCTCCTGCCAAACTTGGCTTCACCATTGCCCTGGGGCCTGTCAGCAGCCTGCAGAGTCTCTACAGCCCCTGGAGCATGAGGGTCCTGCCAAAGATGAGAGGCTTAGGTCCCACACAAACATTCGCCAAGGAAGCCCATACAGGGACTCTCAGCCCTTCCCCAACACTCTTGGAGAGACCAGCTTCAGCCACTGGTTCACCCAAATGCTGCGGGCCTGGACATGGTCCAGGCAGCTCACAAAAAACAAATAAATTCAAATAAGCAACCCAGAGGTCAAGAGCTTCGTTTGCAGGTGCCAGCAGTGTTCTCCAGAGGCCTGGGTCCTCCTCAACACCTGTTCCATGTCTGACCTTGAGCAAACACCTTCGCCAGCTCGTGCCTCAGTTTCCCCACATGTAAAAAAGAGGTGATGCTTTTCACTTTAGCAGACTGTTCTGGTAGAAAGACAACAGATGACTGCAAAAGGTCCTTGTACCCTTGCACTTCATAGGGACATCCCTGGACAGACCAGCCAAACAGAAG
>VYXH01004524.1:54714-67457 GCA_013397275.1 Burhinus bistriatus | reverse complement strand
AAAAAAAAAGAAAGAAAAGAAGATAAAAAAGAGGCCGCCTTAGTTCCAAACCCGAGCCAATTTGATGGGAATTGCAGAGAATGAGATATAGAGCCCCATGATGTCATTTATAGAGTCTGGCCTTTTCTGACTCTGGCTTCGCTTTCAGAGCAGCAATAGTTTTTAACTTCAAAGAGAATATCAAGCGCTTGGCACGCTGCCTGGGAGCGGGTGGAGAGACACTGGCCCGCACCCCGGGGAGAAGCGGAGATACGGATCTCTGTCAAACACTCCACGCTACAGAGACGCGGAGGGAGATGCCCTACCTCCTTCCCTCGGCGCTTTTCGCCCTCACCCCCCGGTTACAACATCAAATAAACCAGGTTAAAGGGCCAATTTGCAGCGCAAATTTGCAGGTCCAGCCTGGGTGATGCTCCTCAATACGGAGGTTGCGGAGGTCGCATCAGCAGAAGACGCAGGACCAAAGTCTGTCCCGTCCTGCCAGGCGCAGTAGCCGGGAGGGTGATGGAGCAGAGACTAAGATGAAGAATCCCTTCGTTTACGTCTTAAGGCAGGTTTCATCTGCTTAGACCCACTTAGAGGGTAGTAAGGAGCAGGAAAAGTCCCCACTCACCGAGATAGCCCTGTGTTTTCTTCTGTAGTGCAGTGACGGGGCAGTCCTTGTGCGCCAGCAGGAGCTGTTTAAGTTGAGCAACCTCGTTCCTCAGTAGCGTAACTTCGTTCTGAGATTGAAAAACAAACACGCACGTGTGCATCACTCGTGCTCTCGACAGCAGCCTCCAGCAACGGCGGGACGTTAATTCCTGCGTCCCACAAACTTACAATTTGTTGGCTTAATTTGAGATGCCTCTGACTCGAGAACACCAAACAAAGTTTCCGGGCTTGGGGAATTTAGTGGGACTGCAGCATTTCCCTCCAGCAGCCCCCCGAGCTGGCCGGAAAGCCCCTCGCTACGTTCATCACCTAATCCTGGACATCCATTTGCCTGAGCCCTCCCGCTAATGCCGACTGCTTGAGTCAGACACTCCGGTGTGCTGTTGGCTCCGAAGGAAAATTAAACAGAGCGAGAAGCTGAGCGTACAACCAGCTCAGCCCACGCCAAGCCGGGGGGAACATCAGAGCTCCTCCAAGCTCTCGGTACCTCTGTGAGCTTCTTCCGTAAACCAGGTCTGCTTCTCTGAAAACTTTGTGCAGCACATTATTCCTCTACTCAAATGTTTGGAGAAACAGCTGAAAGCCAAGTCGATTGTGTTTCAAAATTGCCTGAGAAGACGGTTTCTATAATTATCTTGGGAAGAGAATAAAAATACCATGATCAGTGCTATTGAAAAAAATCCCACCGCCTGAGTCACTAGCCAGCAGCGAAAGGAAAAGCCCGGATGGGCCACGAGGTCCGTCTTCACAGACCCTTCAATCCTCGGCCAATGCTGAGAGCGTTAACGAGGGGGCTAATGACAATGGAAGTCAAGTCTGTATTTTCAGATGTGCTGCACTTCCGCTAGGCACAGGGGGGGTGCTGCCAGCGAGCCAGGGAAACCCAGAAAAATCAGCATGGCCACGGGCCCGCAGCTGCAGAGCCACCCTGCACCAGGTCCACCATGCAGGGAAGGGAACTGGGGCTGCTTCTGCTGCCCCCGTGCCAGCAGAGAGCTCTCCCTCACGCAGGGGAGGCTTCCACTCTGCAAATAATCATAGAATCATTTAGGTTGGAAAAGACTTTTAAGATCTTCTGTTCCAACCATTGACCCTACTCTACCAGGTCCACCACCAAACCATGTCTCCAAGCACCACATCTACACGGCTTTTAAACGCATCCAGGGATGGTGACTCCACCACCTCCCCGGGCAGCCTGTGCCAATGGTTGATAACTCCTTCCGTGAAAAATTCTTCCTAATGTCCAGCCTGAACCTCCCCTGGTGCAACTTGAACCCGTTTCCTCTTGTCCTATCGCTCGTTACTTGGGAGAAGAGTTCAGCGCCCATCTCACTCCAACCTCCTGTCAGGGACTTGTGGAGAGCAATAAGGTCTCCCCTCAACCTTCTCTTCTCCAGACTAAACAATCCCAATTCCTTCAGCTGCTCCTCACAAGACATGTTCTCCAGACCCCTCACCAGCTTTGTTGCCCTTCTCTGGACACGCTCCAGCACCTCAATGTCCCTCCTAGACTGTGGTGCCCAAAACTGAACGCAGTACTCAAGCTGCGGCCTCACCAGCGCTGAGTACAGGGGCACCATCACTGTCCTACTCCTGCTGGTCACACTATTCTCGATACAGGCCAAGATGCCGTTGGCCTTCTTGGCCACCTGGGCACACTGCTGGCTCATGTTCAGCCGGCTGTCCACCAGGACCCCCAGGTCCTTTTCTGCCCGGCAGCTTTCCAGCCGCTCCTCCCCAAGCCTGGAGCGTTGCCTGGGGTTGTTGTGACCCAAGTGCAGGACCCGGCACTTGGCCTTGTTAAACCGATAAATACAGCTGCTTCCTGGGGTCCTGCCCTCTGCTCCTGAGGCTGCTGTGGCTCCTACAGCCTTGACGGGCAGAGGCAGAGCCCTTTCGAGGGGGACAGGGAGAGAAACAAGAGCACGGAATTGCTCTTCCCTCCTGGCCTGCTCAAAGCCTTGCAACAAGATGGAAAAGCAGGGAGTGAAATCTAGGCACAGAGGCAGCAATCCCGCTCCGGACTGCAGCATCCAAACGCACGTTGTCTCTGCAGCACGGGGAAGACGTTCCCTCCGGAGCGACGGTCCTAACGCTGGCAAAGGGCTGTGCTCAGCCTCCACGGTTACATACTCACGCTCAGCTGGATGTTCTGGGTGGTGAGCTCCTCGGCTTTCTTCTCCAAGGAAGACACCCAGAGCTTGCGTTTCTGACGGCAGCGGGAGGCGGCAGCCCGGTTGCGCTCCAGGAACCGCTGCCGGCGCTCATCCGGGTCTTCATCAACCGTGCGTCTCCGTCGCCCGCCGGTGCTGGGGGTGGGCTGGGCAGGGGAAACCTGGAGATGGGGCATGTGAAAGAGAGCTGCTGAAAAGAAGCTCTGGTGCAGGTAGGCAGACACACCGTCATAACCGAGGTCTGGCAGAGGAGATGCCAGCTCTTGCGGCTAGGGCGAAAAGGGATTTGCTTTTGCAGAGCAGCCAGAACCGTACACGCGGCGGGGGTGGACCCTGGCTGCGATGGGGGAGCTGGGGACAAAGCCCCTTTCACAGGCGTTTCTGGCAGCCCTTCCCCAGCTGAGCCCGAAGCGCCCTGCAAACTTAAGGTGCGAATCCACATGAGCTCTCCGAGATCCCGAACCCGGTGAAGGGGTGAATGTCGGGGGAATTAGTTAAATCCCAAACTCCTACAGTCAGCTAACGGCACGTAACCCACAGCAGAAGTTCCCCCCCTCCATGCCGAGGAGCTAACGTGGTAAATGACCACGGCCAACAGAGAGGAAACAGCCTTCCTTTTAATCTCACTTAAGAGACTTCAAAAAGCACAACGACTTCAGAGATTCCCCCACGGCCAGCGACCAGGCATCAGCTGACTGAGGATAACTTCCAGCTGCAGGGCTGGGAGTGCTCGATCCCACGCTGACGCAGGCAACCACGCACGGTCAAAGCGCCGTCTCCATTTGGGTTCAGTAACTCACTCGTGGAGCACAAACAAATTACAGTTTTTGAGTGGCCAATTTGCTTTAAAAATTAATTTGGGCTAAATTTTCCCCAAGTATCTTCAGCTAAACAGGCTCGCAGGGGCAACGGGTACAAAAAGATTTTGTAACGCTGCACATTTCCCGGTTTTATTTCGGGAGAACAAAGGAAAAGTCAACGAGGGCAAACAGTCCTGCAGGCGCAGCCTTGCCGGCGCTTCTGCGAGGGCTCTGTAATTACACTGCCACGATCGGGGAGTGCAGTTACACTTCGGTACTCGCTGTCAGGCAGCATATGGATATTAAACTTTTGGAAGCCCGTCTAACTGACGGAGCAGGTGGCGATCCTGATGGAAGGCTGGCATTTGGTTAGCTGGCAGGAGCCAGTGGAGCTGATTGCCTAAGAGGGGAGCGTTTAACCCCAGTAATTGAGCAGGGAAAAGAGAGCGAAATATTCTTTCGAAACTCCAGACCTTGTCAAGCAAATTAACACGTTGCTGAAGTTTTCTGCCTGGCGGTGTTTGAGTGCATTAGTGCTGAAGCGGCACCGAAAAAACAAGGTTTTTAACCCATTCTGCAAACCAGGAAGGTGCAAGATTTTCCTGCTCTTTCCCCAGGGCCCAGAAACCCGCAGCACCTCCAGCCCAACCTCCAGGGCTAAGCAGCAGCAGACCTGTGGCTGAGCTGGAGAAGGGGCGTCAGGGTGCTGGACAAGTATCTGACTCTGCTCCGGACGTGCAGTCACCATCGTGCTGGCTGAGCCCACCACCAGGTTGCTGCCGTTCAGTGAGGAAGATGCCGTCAAGCTGGCCTTCAGCCTCTGTCAAAGGAACAAAAAGGACATCAGCGGACCCGTCCTCCACGCTGTTAAGGCTTTAACCAGCTCCTCTATCATCCAAGGAGCCAGGCTGCCGGGGAAGGGGCTCTTCAGAGACTGCGGCTGATTCAAATCCAACCGAAAGCCATCACCATCTGGCCTACCCAAAGACAGACAGCGGCTTCCAACTTAGGCCCAAGCAGACAGGTGTCCGCATCCCAAAATTGCTACCGCAACTGGCAGCGCTCCGCTCCCCAGCTGGCAGAAAAAACACGGACTGAACAGGCTGCGGAACCCAACTGTCCTCGAGCACCCACAGAGGGGTCCCTGCTGGGATGGAGAAGGACCTAGGCACGATCAAGACCACTTCTGGCAAGTTCCTTCTCTGGGCAACCAGGCACAGGCCAGCGGGGCAGGATGGCTGTTTCACGCCTCGAACAAGAGTTTAAGATGTCTCATCCCACCTGCAGCTCTGATGTGCCCGAGAATCCTGCAGACACCAAACCAGGCTGCAACGGGAGCAGCCACGACGTGCCAGCAGCACCGCCGGAAGAGGTGGGTTTCCAAACACCTCAATCCCATCCCAGCCAAAAAAACCAGGGCGTTTCGCTGCTCTTACGTTTGCTTCCCCCCCTCTGCCTGCAGCTAGTGTGAGACATGAAGAGCTAGGAAAGGAAAATTCTTCCGTAAACTTTTGGTTCGAGGGCTACATGAAAACCATTACCAGGATCCTTGGATTACAGCACAACATCTCTTCTCTTGGCTCTGCCTTCCTCAAACCCACCTCCAACCCATCTGTTATCTTGGAACTAGAAGCACCAGCTTTACAAAACCGCCGTGTTTAGGATGGGGCTGAGGTTTGTCTTGACAATAGCACGCCTGCTCTGCCTGCCAGAGCCGCAGCGCTGATTAGTCTAATATTCCTGGTGGCATTTGCAACACCTGCTATCGGTGCAGGGAGGCGCAGCGCAGGATTTCGGAGCAGCAGTGGCTCTTCGCGAAGGCTGCAGGGAAAATGCCTCCAGCCGGAGTCTCTTCTGGAGGAGCTAGTGAAGACTTGGGGACAACGCTGTGGACGTGACACCCTCCCCGGCATCTATTTGGACACTTACCATTTTGGCTTCTGAGTGCACTGGAAGTCCTGATGGTGAAATGGACCCGCTGCTGTTGATGGGCGGCCCAGGAATACCGGGAATGTTCGGCACCATGGACATCGGCCGAGCCAGCTATCGGGGAGGAAGCAAGGCACAGATTTTGGAAGCTGAAGTGCTTTTCAAGCTCGCTCTGCAAAGCGGCTCTGTAATAATTCCCCAACCAAGCACATTTATAAATCTTGACAAACGTTCAGAGTTTAACTACTGCCATCCATTACGCCTGCTGTCACTGAAGGCCAGCAGCCACTCCTTCGGTGGCCACGGTGGCTGCTTTGGAATCAGCCAGCCATACCAGCCTAGCGCTGAGGACAGGGAGGAGGGCAGCCCTAAAACCCTCCCTCCTTCCCCTCCCTCCTGGGGGGCTTTTCCCCACCGGTACAGGAGGGTAGATGGAGAGGGAAGGTACGAGATTCCCTCTGGTTCTCTGCCCAGCTCTACTGCAAAGCTGCCGCAACACCAAGGGTAAGCGGCGGCGTCCCCTCCTAAACAGGGAGAGCTTTCTCCCTCGCCAAAGAGGGGAAAACACAGAATTTGCACTTGCTTTTACGAGCCGCTCAGGTACGCTGTTGCAAAGCGCGACAAACGCAAGCCGTGTTTCAAACGAGCAGGAAGGTGGGAAGATGTTTCCGTGCCCACAAGCTATGCCGAGCTGCCGGCGCATCTGCCTACTTTGACGTCAACATTCCTGTTACCTGAGGCAGAAGGTTTTGGCCATTACTCACTCAAAACCCAAAAGACATGCCCAGCAGGACAGACAGGATTCACACAGGCTGCCTGGTCGGGAGCTGAAGCGCTCGGAAGACGTACAAGCCACGCACCAGGCAAATCTGCTGGTGCGTTCTGCACCACGGAAAATTCTCCGTATGCAAAAAGCACAACCCGCAAGGCTGATATTCAAACAGCTCTTTAGCACGCTGGCGAGGTTAGGGTGGCTTTCCTGGCCTGCAAAGACCAACATGTTCTCTGCAAGCTCGAATGGTTTCAATTGAGGCACGCTGTTCCAAATGGAAGCAGCTAATCAGGGATCCTACAGTTCCCAGCCCTGGATCAATGGCATGAGCCATCTGTCCAGGCAAGGCTTTGTTTTTTTCCAGACTTATTGCCCTCTAGTGTGATCGACATGTTATTACTACCTTGCCAGAGCTGGGCCCCCTCCTCCTCCTCCTCTTCCAGTCGTATCTTGCACAGAGGGGGAGATATATTTTAATTTTTACAAAATGGAAGTGTCTGCATATATTTGGCCGGGGAAAAACACTGTCCCCTCCTCTGCCGCGCAGAGCTGTGTTGGAAGTTTCTCTCACCGATATAACAGAAGGCATCTGTACGGGAGGGCCTGGGAGGACGGGCATGGTCTGTCCGTTTGCAAGCTGCACGACAAGTGGAAGGGAACCTGTGGGAGACCTGGAGAAAAAACAATTCAAGTTCTCAGGGATTATTTAAAGTTTACACTGTCCCGGCAGCCCCGGCAGCTCAAGGGCAGAAGCATGAATTAATTCTGCTTAGCGCATTTGGGCTCATTTTCCCCTTTCTGAACGGGTGGGTGCAAAGCCCAGCTGAGCAGGCGTTAAGGGAACTCAGCCTCCCGCACCCTCGCTGCACGTGCCACCATCACGCCGAGGCGACCCAGGGGCTGGCAGCCACGCTGATGGCCAACGTGACAATGTGCCCTGGTTCACTCCTGGGCGTATGCCGGCTGGCCAAAAAGACGCGATGCCCACCTGAACAGAGAGAAAAGCACATCCAGGGGCTGCCGTAACTCCTCCTCGGGGAGATTAAAAGTGCCCTCCTGGGCTGAGCTTGGCACCGGGCAGCTGCGGATCCGGGCAGCTGCTCCTGCCTACTTCTGGGCCTGTGAGCCACGTCTGCCGAGCTCCCAGGAGAGGGTTTGCAAGGATTTAGCTTTCCATTAACACGCGCTTCTGACTCCGACTCCAGAGAAAACCTCCTAAATATGGAGTCGACGCAGGGCTGGCTTGTGTCTGCCCGGACAATGGCTCTGGGAGACGGGAACGGCCCCGCTCACTGCAGGCTGGGGGAGGAGGCGGCAATCGCGCCGGAGCCTAATTGTGACGAATTAAAAATACCAAGAACTTTTTCCATTGCAGATCACTTTGCAGCGAAAGGCGGCATTTCTGCACGCACGTCCCTGCCTCCATTTCGGAGCGTCACAAACCCCACCGTGCTCTGGCTCCGACCCTCCGGACTCAGCCTTTCTAGGAGAGCGGAGGAAAAGTCGGAGCTGATCGGCTCCAGCCGATGGGGAGAGGAAGGAAACCGTCCCTGCCAGCAAGGGCTGATCTCCCACTCTTCCTCAGCTCATGACAGCGCAGCAGGGAGCCGAATGGAGGCAGAGACGAGCCGGGAAGAGAAGAGCAGAGCTGCTGGGAGCCTGACTTTGCGGGAGGGAGAAAAAAAAAAATTTACTGTTGCCTCCTCCGCCGAGCCCAGGGAAGGGGATGGACGAGGCTGGGCTGCCTGGGATCCTCGGAGGAAGCCACGCTGGCATGGAGTAACGGCAGGGTGGGGAGAAGCAGGGGATGCGGGGTCAGAGAGGGGAGTTCATCGTGCCAATAACTCAGGCTGGAATTTTTAAGGCTGCCTTGGGAACGTGAACGCTCGACTCTCATTCATTTCTATTGGGCATCCCAAATCCTCCAGGCTGCTTTGAAAATCCCAGCCTAACAAGCCGAGTTACAGAGAGGTCACAGCCTCCCCTCTATCTCTGTCACGCTGACAACCCCACCACGTCCGCCGTGGTCCTAACGCACAGACCCTCGTTAAAGCTGCAGCCCGACCTCTCCGTATAGCGTGTTCAACCCTCACGCCCTAGGAAGGATCTACCCCCATGGGCTGCAAAGGGCACATAAAATCGTATTAAAGCCTAGCTTACTCCAGTTCTGGGTTTTTTGTGCCTCTAGGCGCAAGGGGACTCGGTTCCAAACAGCCCCGCGAGTCTCCGCCTGTGCAGGGTTACAGAAGGAATATAATGCCCTTTCAAAACCCCAGGACAATCACTTAACCCCTTAATACCTCGAGACAGGATTTAAAACTTTCCGTCAGGAAGCCTGGATTGATGGTGCCAGAGGGTCAAAGCAAAAACACACACAAAAATATGAACTGACAGCCGAAAAAAATGGCCTGGTTAATGTAAGGAGCCAGCCTCAAACAAGGGTAATTAGAAAGGGGCCAGGACCACAGCAAAAAAGCAGCATCCTGACACCAAAGAATAGACGCGGGGCTAACTATATGTCTCCTGAGGGCTCATTGTAATGTGTTTCCTGCATCCTTCAGGCTCCTTCCTTTTATGCGCGGGGCCGGAGCTACCTAACAGTGTGGCAGGCTCATAACCGCCGCGGCGAGTGCTCTGGAGCCTCCGATCCAGATTGTTAAAGGGGCAAAAAGGAGCAGGTCATTAGATCTGCTGAAACAAACAGCTCCCGAGGCAGAAGCTGACCATGAAGGAGGCCAGCAGGTTGCAGAAGAGGTTACACTTCAGAGGCAACAGCTGTCTGAGAAAATCCCAGAGCCATTAAAGATCCAGACAATTTCCTACCGCCACTTTAGCTGAGCTCTCTCCACCGCATCAGGCTGCAAAAGCAACTTGGGAGTCCCCACTCAGGCCACGCTCCCATCGTAGACAGCGAGTGTCATGTCAACGTGTTTGGGGATTGGGTTTAATTTCTCCCCGCGGTGAGTTTTGCCTCGTTTCGTTACACTACGACAATTAGTTCCTGCTTTCTGCACTTACACCCCATTCTGCTTTTGCAGACAGCGCTGCAACGAGGCCCTTATGCTCAAGCAGCCACAGCGGGAATCGCGGCACCTCAGTTGTTCTGACAATCAAGGAACTTATTTAGGTAGCTAATTACTGCCCAGGAAGCCTGACGGTACGGGAGAAAAACCTCAGCACACGTCTCCGTCCTCCGTACTTACCCAAGCTGCCTGTTGGAAGGGGGAGCCTGGGTGATGACAGAGGTTGGGGAAGGCAGCGTAGGGTGGAGCGGGTCGTAACCCAAGTGTAGTGGCAGGGAGCCTGGACGCACGATGGTTGGAGTAGGCGTAGAAATGATCACAGGCTTGGAAGCGATCTCCTGAAAGAGGATCAACAGACAAAAGGAGACACGCTGTTATTTATTAGCTTAATAATCACCTGGTTGCCTCTGCCTTCTGACGGCTTAAAAGCAGTTTAGTGAAAATTAAGGCACCTTCACCACGGAAACTGAGGCAGGGAGGGGAGCCACCTACTCAAAGGCACACCGATTTGATGTCAGCGCAGGGAACGGGGCACAGAAATTCAGACTCCTGCTGCCCGTAGCAGCCACTGGGAAACAATCCCCCTCTCCAAATTACCGCTCCTGCCCCAGCTAACATCTCTAGAGTGGGAAGTTATTCACATGGAGAGACTGGATCACCTGGACTAACCTGCTCGGAATCATCAGCCAGCCCCACCAGCACACAGGGAGCCGGTCTCGGAGAAGACGTGTTACTTGTTTGGCACTTTCGCCCTGCCAGAAAAGCACTCCCAGAGCGACCAGCAAGGCTTCCTGCATTAACCAAATCCACGTGGAGACTTAAGGGCAGCAGACATGTATTTTAGAGAAGTTCCATCTCAACACGAGGAGGAACTCCTTTACTCTTGAGGGTGGCAGAGCATTGGAAGAGGCTGCCCAGAGAGGTGGTGGAGTCTCCCACTCTGGAGACATTCCAAACCTGCCTGGATGCCGTCCTGTGCAACCTGCTCTGGGTGACCCTGCTCTGGCAGGGGGGTTGGACTAGATGGTCTCCAGAGGTCCCTTCCGACCCCCGGGATTCTGTGATTCTTCTGGGATTCTGTGAGCAAGCTTTTCTCTTTCTTTCTAAAATGAGGGGAACCTCACAAGCCCAAATCAGGCCTTGGCACCCAAGTGGAAAAAAAGCTTGTTCTCGTCCAGGGAAGGAGACACCAACACCTCCGCAGGGCACGGCTGGGGAGACCTACCTTCTCCTTGTTCTGTGGCGACTGCGGGTTAGACGCAGGGCTGTCCGGTGGAGAAGAGTCCACCTCCACCGGCTCTTCCTCCTTTATCTTGATGTCTGGGGTGGAGGGCAGAGACATATCCAGGGCTCCGGCACTCTACAGGAAAACCAGCCACGGATTGAAAGGACAATTAGCTCATATTGTTTGTGAAACATTCGGCTGCTCCCAGAGGAAGAGCTACAGCTCTGAGCTCTTGCCAAATTATTATTATTTATTTGTACTGAAGTAGCATCTGGGAGCCCCAGGCAGAGAGCGGTGCCGCGCCGCGCCGGCCCCGTCCAAACAGAGACGGAGGCCTAGGAAAGACGGTCTCTGCCCCAGATGGCACCATTTTGTGGTTTTCTCAGTAACGCACGCACAATTCTTTCCATGGGTTAGTTTTTTGGGTTTGGGGTTTTGTTTTTTTTTTTTCATTAAAGGGGTCTGCTAAGGAGAACAGGTAACAAAGCCAAATGCCTGTGAGTTACAGAAGGCACTTTCATTCACAGAAGAGCTGTAAAGCATTGTATAAATCAGCCTGAATTATTTTATTACCCGATTATCAAAAGCAAACAAAGAGCCATGCAAGTTATTAAATATCTATGAGCGCCCCATTAAAATAAAACCCAACCATATGCCTGAACCTGGCAACTTGCCACCACCCTGGGTTCCAGCAGTGCCACGTGCCCCATTTTAACCAGTTAATGACTTGCTGGGGACGGGAAAAGGGCCGGGTGACAACAAGGGAGGGGGACTAAACTGAGCGGCCACCTCTCCCTTCCCCAGACCTGGAGGAAGAGAAAGATCTGGGAGAAGATGGCGTACGCGAGGAGCAGGCAACGGAGCACGACTCCGACTGCAGGATGCCGCATTCAATTGGGCTCCAACAGACCTCGCAAATCACCCGGTCCCTCCCTCCGTCCGGGGCAGGAGAAACTCGCCCTAAATCAGTCCTGACGGCTGTTTGTCCAACCTGCTTCTCCCCTCCCTCCACAATCAATCCCAGCGCTTTCCTTCACTCGCCCGACTGCTGACAGTTTGTCCTAGCGTCTAACCTAAACCACCTCCTCCGCTGCATTTTTAAGTCCTCTCAAGGGAGGGAAAATTGCGGCAAGAGGGTAAATCCGGGCATCTGCGGATGCTCCGGAGCGGGGTGCGGCTCCAGCGCCTCCGCTCTGCACCGATTCATGCAGGGGCTTTGCTTGCGGTACGTGCAGTAACCATCTACCTGCCCTCTTGAGCGCAGACGGGTTGCACTGGGAATCACAAAGGAGAAGGGATTAACATGCAGGAAAGTTTCAAACCACTTAAAGTGCCTCCAGGGAAGCTCCTGCTGTGCCTATGTTTTTAATTAACATGCTGGTGCAGAGACCACCCTTGGAACCGGAGGACAAAACACAAACGGGCGGCAAGCGGGGCTGGATGCGGCCAAATGTTGAAAACATCTCAGAAATGCAGCAGGCAGCTCCGGCCAGATTCGGTGAGCAACAAAGCCATCCGGGCCAGGATGGCCTGTCCAGAGATTCTTCTAGGAGGGTTAATGCTTTCCCTAACACCTGAAACCATCCCAAGCTTCGCGCCGCCCCGTTGGCCTGGCTGCCGGTAGAAATATTTAGACTGCAATCATCCTAAAGCAAAAAAGGAAAACATGGAGCAGCCTGAGGATCTCGGCTGCAGCTAGTAGGTAGGACAGCCCAGGAGATTGGGTGGTCTTCTATATAAAACGGCCGGCTAGACTGTGGGCTTCTGGACCGTTTGTATGTGAAACCACTACCGCAACGCTACCTTCTCCCAGTGCTCGGGGATCTGGGCTGCCGAGAACAAAAGGCAGGGAATTCAAGAGCATAAAAACGCCACGCAGCCCTGACCGGGCCCTGCAGCATACCAATGAGAGAGATCAATTTATGCTTTAAAGAGCCCTGTTATTAGGAGAGCGGGTGGAAAGACAGTTTTCGGTTTTAATTCTGAATTCCTCCGTTCCCCATCTCGGTGAAGATTTACGCGGCTGTGCTCCTGCAGTTTATTTCCGAGCAGCGCCGCTGACTGTGAGCGTATGTACATACATATATCAATTTAGTAAATGTATGTGCCAGTCTAAGAGCCCAATACGCATCTGCTGCTCCTCGGATCCTGGAAAGGGCGGGCGGG
>VYXH01004524.1:22888-32984 GCA_013397275.1 Burhinus bistriatus | reverse complement strand
CTGCTGGGGATGCAGCCCAGGTTGCCGGTGGCTTTCTGGGCTGCCAGTGCACGTTGCTGTCTCACGTTGAGCTTCTCCCCCACCAGCACCCCCAAGTCCCTCTCCTCAGGGCTGCTCTCCAGCCATTCTCTGCCCAGCCTGGATTTGTGCTTGGGATTGCCCCAACCCATGTGCATCCCTGAAAATAACGCCTGTTCCAAGAAGGTATTTAGCAGCAGGGTTAAAGCTTATTTACCTGCAAAAGGACAGCAGAGAGCGAGAAAACCAGCAGGGATACAGAGATGACAGTTAATAGTTGCTCTCCCATGGCTAGTTCCACTTTCGAGCCGGCCATCGGCCAGCGCAGGAACCGGGTGTTGCGACAATCCCCCCATCATCCCTGGCACTGCAGCAACCACCCGGGGGTTATTTTTAAAACGGCAGCATTTCGCGTGGGGAAGGAGGCGAGGGGAAGAAAGGCAGGAAAATAGAGGAATTAGCAAGTGCAGGAAAGGGGTGAGGGATGCGACCCAAGCCCCAGGCTGGGTGGGGTGCGAGAGGTGCACCCCACCACGGCACGAGGCCATCGCTCATCACCAGGGCTACGAAAGAGGGGTATCGGGGAGGAGAAGTGCAGTAAAATTGATATTAACTAGAAAAATGAAGTGTAAAATGTAATTGAGGCAACGAAGGAAACCTGCTGCTGCTAAAGTCCTCTATGCTGCCCCAACCCTATTGAATTATTTACCGAATATTATAATAGAGAAATAGTAACTAGACATGATTTATCTACGATTCAATTAAGGAACTAACCCTTGGACAACGTAGCTCCGTTGATACGTAGGGTATTCCTGTCAAGAGAGTGATGAACTGTAGGCCTGGTCAGCAAACCGAGAAAACTGCTGGGGACCACCAAGATTAGTGGAGAAGTAGGTAAAAGGTAATTTCGGCAGGGGGAGAGCGCGGCCACGGGCTCATTGAGCCCCTCCCCAAGCGATACCACCTACTCAAAAGAGAACGATGGAAGACGACGATGAAGTCTGCACACCAATGTACACGGGAAGCGAAGAAATCTTGATCAATCACTAAAGAGAATGACAATGAATGTTTGATTATTACATATTCAAACAATAATGTATAAAAGCAGGGATTTTTGAAACTAATGTGTGCTCCTGTTTTGGGATCAGCACCCCATTTCCGCGCATTAACGCAATAAACTTGGAAACACCTCTGCTCTGTGTGTTATTGGCTTGAATGCCAGGTAAAGAACCCAGATTTGGGACAACAGAAGGACTGCAGTCCGGAGCTGCGGCAGCAAGCGCGTCCCTCCAGGAGCGGGGAGAAGCCTGAGCACAGCCCTTGTAATAAAAAAAAAAAAAATAAAAAAAAAAAAAAAAAAAAAAAGCCTTTTCTTCTTCCTGCAAGGACGGCTGTCCAAGCCACCGCTCCGCAGGGCGAGGGGCTTCCAGGTTCGTCACGGCCAGACCGTCTGCTCGGTCCCCGGCTTCCCAAAGCGCCCTAAAAGTCCGTCAGCACGTGCCGAGAACCCCCAAGCAGCCAGCACGCTAAAAGCACAACTCCTAATTAATACCTCATCAGCCAGAGGGGATGCAAACGTGTTTTCCTGCAAAGAACGAACCACCGGCGTTTCACGTTATTAAAAGTTGAGTCTTTGGCAGAGGCTTAGGCGGCAGCTTCTTCCCGGAGCCGCAGGATCTGTGCGGAGGTCCAGCGAGTCCTTTGGCATCCAGGCTCTTATTTAGAAAAAAAGGGAATTTGGAAAGCTGTCCAGACCCATTTCCATTTGACAGACAAGTGTCCGTGGCGGGTTCAGCACAGCACACGTGCTTCAAATGCAAAGCAGAGCTGGCGTTCTCAGAACTGGCAATGAATCCCAGCCATAGGAATGATAAAGATTTTAACTTACAGGAAACGCTGCTATTAAATAATATTTAAGTCTTAATTATATTTTAAAACAGCCATTTTATAAAAAAAGAAGTTCTATTATAGTGCTTTTGTAGTTAAAGGTCTGTCAACATTTCCATTTTAAACCTTCATTTCTAGGGGGTTTATAATTTGGTCATAAAAATTCATTCTAGACTGGAACTTGGCATACAGGGGCTCAGCCTAGGAGCAATATTTTTTATTATCCAATTTGGTTTAAATTGGTTTGGCCGTTTTTAAGTTATAGGAGTGTAAAAAATAAACGTTTACTGGTTTCAGATGCCTTCTCAAGCTTATTATTATTCAAAATTAGCTTTTTCCTCCCCACCTCCAAAAATACCTTCAGCAAGAGGTGGGAGATATCATTTTACTCTGCTGACAATACATGAGTTACAATTCAAATTAATTCACTCCTTTCGATGCTAACAACCTAAAGAGTTACTATAACCAACCACTACTTTTACGCGGCCCCATTACATACTGTTAAACGCTGGGAGATTTGTGTAGCATCTGCCATTTTGTGCTTGATGTACAGGTACTGCAGCTGTAAAGGCCTTAATTTGAAATAAATAATTAACTCTGGAAACCTGCATTCCTGTAAAATAACAGAAGACCTTTAACCAAGATGTTTCTCTGTAGAATTTTATTTCAGCTGCGGCAGCTTCAAATAAAAAACTGCAGATGTGAAGCAAGCAGGCGTATACAGCTAGGAATTCCTCGCCACAGAGCTTCAGACGTTTCCTTCAATTTAAAAAACAGAAAAGAAACTCTAGTTTATGGCTCAGCTCTTCAAATCACTTGGGTGCAGTAGGGACACGACGTAGACGTGACTTTGCATGCTAACTACAGACGAGGGGTATCTGTGCCCAAGCATAACAAAAAGCTCCGAGAAGGATTTTATTCTCGCTCCCTCATTAACATCCACAATTTTTCATTTTAATATTTGGCTGGTGGAAGGCGGAGGGGGGCACCACCCCAACCGGGAGCGACCCTTTCGGGCACGCGGGGCAAGTCTTTGTGCCCGGGGCTACCTGCAAGGGCTTGCGGGCGGATGGGAACAGCTTCCCCTGCGATCCAGCCCCTTTGCCGGTGTCCCCCGGTGACACGCGGCATCCAGCCCCACGGGCACGGTGGTGTCCGGGTCACCTGGGGATCCCCTGGAGCCGAGACCCGATGTCCGTCGTGCCACATAATCCAGGAATGGGGCAGCTGCAAGCCCCGCTCTTGGCTTGCGGCTCTCACCAGTCCAGCTTCGGTGACTGGCACTAGCCGTCCTGCTCCACAGAAGCCACTCTCCTGATTAATAAGGCTCAGATTTC
Source organism: Burhinus bistriatus (assembly GCA_013397275.1). Taxonomy (NCBI): domain Eukaryota; kingdom Metazoa; phylum Chordata; class Aves; order Charadriiformes; family Burhinidae; genus Burhinus; species Burhinus bistriatus. Next base: position 29,742 of record VYXH01004524.1, on the reverse strand, counting down.
CAAAGATATAACAACTCCTACCTCATTAAATGAGTGGGTGTCAGGAGCCTGAATTCTTCAGGAAAAACACCCTGCGCCTGTGTCCAAGTTCGGTCCCACTCAGTTCCCGTGCCAGGACAGTAACAATTTCTACTGGAGGACGGGGTGTCATAAACTCTGCTTAATAAGCATTTAAAATCCTGTTTGCTCTAACAGCAGATAGCCAATTGGGCTGAAGTTTCTCAAAGATTCGATTTTCACTCTCTGAATTTCTTAGGCAGTTCGTCTGGCTTCCCCTTCATAAGCTTCAGGAACAAAATCTCACGAGGCAGACCCTAAGGAGGCCGTTAAATCAACACACAAGTATTTCTTTCTGTACATGCTCCTATTCAAACCGAACCCGTTCGCGTCCTGCGCACGCACGGTCCTGGCTGGGGCTGGCAGCGAGCTCCAGCAGGGCTGAGACATTCCTTTGGATCTTCTCATGTGAGTAAAGGTGACTCCTGGCAGAATCGAGACAGCGAGTATTTTCATAGAATCACAGAATGGTTTGGGTTGGAAGGGACCTTAAAGATCATCCAGTCCCACTCCCTGCCCTGGGCAGGGACACCTCCCACCAGACCAGGTTGCTCCAAGCCCCGTCCAACCTGGCCTTGAACACCTCCAGGGATGGGGCAGCCACAGCTGCTCTGGGCATCCTGGACCAGGGTCTCACCACCCTCACACTCAGGACCTTCTCCCTCAGATCTCCTCTAAATCTGTGTAAAACCATTGCCCCTCGTCCTGTGGCTCCACTCCCTGATCCAGAGTCCCTGCCCAGCTTTCCTGGAGCCCCTTGAGGCACTGGAAGGGGCTGGAAGGTCTCCCCGCAGCCTTCTCTTCTCCAGGCTGAACACCCCCAACTCTCCCAGCCTGGCCTCCCAGCAGAGGGGCTCCAGCCCTCCCAGCATCTCCGTGGCCTCCTCTGGCCCCACTCCACCAGCTCCGTGTCCTTCTGCTGCTGGGACCCCCAGAGCTGGACACAGTATTCCAGGGGGGTCTCCCCAGAGCGGAGCAGAGGGGCAGAATCCCCTCCCTCGCCCTGCTGGCCACGCTGCTGGGGATGCAGCCCAGGTTGCCGGTGGCTTTCTGGGCTGCCAGCGCAAGTTGCCGTCTCACGTTGAGCTTCTCACCACCAACACCCCCAAGTCCCTCTCCTCGTACCTTTTGCTTCACGCCATAACTGGAAGGAGAGAAAGGCACTAACAAAAGTGAACCTTTGAAGTTACAGGAGAAGAAAGATGCCTTGTTGTAAAGCAAATGGGCACGGGCACTTTCTTCCTCGCCCCTCTGGGCTGCTCTACACCTACCGACTTGCTTCACTGTATTATTCTGCCTCTTTTAATCACAGTAGCTCATCTTGAGCCATCTGCTTCTGTTGAGGACATTCAGCCACTGAGAGACCTGCAGAGACAGGGACAAGACTCATTCCTCGTCCTGCTGGAGCTGGTCCCTACCTAAAACCGGGATGAAGAGACACCGGTACAAATGGGAGCTCAGGCTGCCGACAGCGGTAACTCCACGGCTGGAAATCCTACGGCAAACCTCCGAGCGGCCAAGGCACCGCGCACGTCCTGGGTCACTCGGAAGTTTGAACCATGACAAGGACAGCTCGCTGCTTCTTGGAAAGGGAAGAGGGCCATTTTTTCCCTCTCTACACCAGGACTCTCATAAAAAGGAATAATCTATATTCGTTTGGATTATACAAGCTACAAAACACACCTTAGCTTCAGTTCCACATTTAACCAATCGCAGGAGCCATTTGTTGCCTCGTATATTACAAAGCAATAGAGATTTAAGGGATAATGGTCATGGCGGCAGAGTATACAAAGCAATAAACTGCTTTTGAGGTTGGTTAAATGCCAAGTGATGCTGAGGCCTCAATGCCATAAACATTATTTCTATTATATGACAAGATAAGAGGATACAATAAACCACAAAGAAGAAAAATCATTTTCTGGCCTCGTGAAAGTTCTGGGCTTCGCGTTTCTCGGACACTGCACGAGCATCACCTCAGTGGCATGGGTTTAAGGGGAATAAATTGTTAAATTAAGGGTGGGTTTAAAAAGCAAACGATTGTTTGAGGAAATGGTCTGTATAACTGTAGCGCTGGAATTAGGGCCTGAGTGATGATTTGTGTCACTTATAAAAAGTGAAATGGCGTGGAGTGGGGAAGCAGGGGCACGGGGAAGTCGCGGTCCCAGTAGCATATATTCAGTATTATGGCCCCTCCATTAGTTTGGGCAACAGGAGTGGACAAAACAGTTTTATTAATAAAGATGTTCCTCCGTTATGACACTTCATAAAGCCTCGAGCATCCAGCACTCCCAGAGCGAGGAGGAGGAGAGGCGCAGAAGAGGCACGACTGTTGGAGAGGAGCATCTATGCACCAACCTACACCTCACGCTGCCAGCTTGCCTGCCCAGATCACCCACCAGGCACCCTGCGAAGGGTTTATATCCTCCCTTATAGAACTGTGTTAAAGCCAGACATTGAGCGACTTCCCGCTGCCACCACCGGCTCTTGGTAATGAAGCAGAGCCAGCACATAGACTCATAGAATGCTTTGGGTTGGAAGGGACCTTGAAGATCATCCAGTGCCACCCCCTGCCCTGGGCAGGGACACCTCCCACCAGACCAGGTTGCTCCAAGCCCCGTCCAACCTGGCCTTGAACACCTCCAGGGATGGGGCAGCCACAGCTGCTCTGGGCAACCTGGGCCAGCGTCTCACCGCCCTCACAGTCAGGAATTCCTTCCCAAGATCTCCTCTAAATCTCCCCTCTTCCAGTGTAAAACCGTTGCCCCTCGTCCTGTGGCTCCACTCCCTGATCCAGAGTCCCTGCCCAGCTTTCCTGGAGCTCCTTGAGGCACTGGAAGGGGCTCCAAGGTCTCCCCGAAGCCTTCTCTTCTCCAGGCTGAAGATCTGAAGCCCCTGCCTTCCTTCCAGACCTTTTGCTCCAGACGCCTTAGACAGGACGGCCAAAGTTTTAATTACCTTGTGTTAATGAGTCAGAGCTGTCTCATTATGCAGACTTAGTTAATACCTTTCAACTTTAATGGCAATGCTAAAGTTTACCGCTGACACTTGGTTGTGCTAAGGCTGCCTTTCATCACTCCGTATGTTTTAAATGGGATTAGAAGATTTTAATAATGATTAGCAGCGCACACCACCCCCAGATTAGTTTCACTTAACAGATTCAATGAAAGCCTTACTTGGGGCACTGCTCTGTGTCTTCCGCAGACATTTCGGAGGCAGGGGCCTGCCTCCACCTCCCTCCTCACCTTCAGGCAGTGGCACGGGGGGCCACGTCCCTGGTGGGGAACAGCTCTTCTCCCTCTACGCAGAGAGGGCCAGGGGGAAGGGGGTCAGGGAAAAATGTGTCACCTGTCCCCTTAGAGCAGAAACCGGATCAATGACCTTGAGAAGAATCTTTTTTAAAAGCAGTATATGCGGCACATTTAGAAGGCAGCTGTGTCACAGCAGACTCACTGTTGGGAAGCGATCGCGTACAGAATCCAAAAATAACAGCCATTAAAGACCTAGCAACCAAAACATGTTTACATACCCACTGAAAGCCCACTAGCTGTGATGATATGGGGGGTACAGCAAGATCTGCTCATCTATTTTCGGTGGCCATTCCCTCTTCCCCCTCCTCACTTCCCTGAAAAGTTAGCTTGACAGCCTTTTTCTACATAGAAACAGCGAAGAAAAAGGAGGAAAAAAGGGCATACAGCATAAGAGACAGAGCTGGTACCAGCTACAGAGGAAAAGAAGCAGTTAACGGTTCGAAGAAATTACACCAGGAAGCAAAATAATTTTTTTTTTTTTTCCTTTAAACTAAAGGGGGAAAAAATCACCACTGGCTTCACAGTAATTGTCTCCAGTCTCCTGTTCAAATTAGTTTGGCTCTGCTCTGCCTTCTCCTCCTCCCGTGACCTCCCATGCTACTGCACCACTCAACGCAGCGTTTGCAAGAGGCAGATCACTAATTTTAGCGAGCGGAAAAGGACCGGACAATTTATGCCCCTGCCTGCTACCCCAGCTGATACTGAAACCCAGAAGCCCACCCCAATTTACTCAGGACCAAAGCAGCCTGTTCCTGTGGGAGCAGCCCACCAAAACCCCCTCAAACAGGGGAATACCCAAAAGAGCAGGAATCCACAGGGATAAACACACGCCAATGGACTGGGCATGGGATCAAAGGTTTAGAAATGAGAGAAAGGAACAGAGACGCTGGAGCCACCGCGGTGAAAGGCCAGAGTCAGCCAGGCGTTATCCCAAAAATACTGACCCTGATAACCAAAGAGGCTCAACAGCCACCAACACCCTCCCATTCAAATGGCTTTTTTTCCTAAGAAAAAGGCACCCAAAGGTCTTAAAGAATCAGAAGAAAAGGCTGAATCCTGCAAGAAAGTCTCCCTCTCCAGTGCCAGGTACAGCCTGGCTTGGTTTTGAGCTGGGAAAAAGCTTCCTGTGCTGTAAGCAATAACCCAGCACCGCTGGGGCGTGCGTTTGTGTGCCTGGGTGGGGGGAAAAAAAAAAAATCAGATTATCTTCCAGAAAGCTCAAAACTCTGGATCGTACAGACTCCGATGGGAGCTGTACGCACTCAGCACCTGTGGGAATGTCTGGATGTCTCCGTAGCAGATCACACGGAGCTGACTGTCCCTTTTTGTCCCCTGTGTTTGAAAACAAGGGTCTCAATCTTTAGGAATGAGCTGAGATAGGCGCAGCCACCTGTGACCCTTATTAAGGCTTCACTTTAACGTGAGTCCACACGAAGAAGCCACTTCTGATGGGATGATCCACGGCGATTTGTCAAGGGTCAGGGTTTAGGGCCAAAAGGTAGCACAAGCTGCTGGGGCAACAACGCAGCACGTGCTTCAGAGGTCGAGCCCTGCAGACAGCTGCCGGCCACCATCAGCCCCCCAACTTCAAATTTGTATTTATTTTTAATATTCAAAACTAGCAATCGAGCTACCCTGTCCAGCTCATCGGAACGATCCCATTTTACTCCGCTTGCCCCAGAAAGCGCAGCTCACCGTGCGTGAATTTTAGCTGATGAGCCTCCTACGACGGTCGGTACGGCGCTCGGGTACCACTGCGCTTCTAGGGCAGTACTGCTGCGTGTTAGTGGTGAGCAGGGTTTGTAAAGGCTCTCCAAAACCTTCAATGTGAAGCTGATGTACAGAATAGAGGACAAAAAAAAAAAAAAAAAAGGCACTAGGACTTACTTACAGGGAGAGGCTCGGGGCTCCGTGTATTTACTTACTCTGAAGGACTGTTAAGGGGTGACTCGATCGGTCAGCAAACGCCTACAGACATCAGAAATTTGATAGGAAGGATCTTCTGTCTAATAAACAAAAATTAACAAGATCCACAGCCTGGAAGCTGCAGCTGAACAGGTTTAGACTGGAAATAAGGCATAATTTTTCCTTCCCAGCGAGAGCAATTAACTATTAGAACAACTTAACCAAGGGCTGTGGTGAATTTTCCATCACTGGAAATATTTTAAATCAAGCTTGGATCATCATTATTTAATACATGCTCTGGTTTGAACAGGTATTGAAGGACGTTCTAGGAAACTGTGCACGAGGTCAGGTTAGATCACAATGAATCATACCGGTATGAATTACCCGGATTCTAACATTTCAATATTAACATGAAGAATTGTCAGAATTACCCATAAGCAGCAGTCTGGAACAGCGAAAGGAGGAAGCAACCACCTTTATATGTCATTTGTGGGAGATTGTGGGAGATTAAATTTAAATACATTGTTGTTTGCCTTAATTGCTTGTTTGAATCCGATTTTAAGGTTGTATGATTGAAGTCCTCACATCATTAAGTGCTCAAATACAGCTAATACATTTTATAAATGACTTGCACAATTTCACAGGCAAAGAAGTTCAAGATAAAAAGCAGCCTACAAAAAAAAAAAAAAGAGGAAGATCACCTGCAAGTGGATAGAAAATGCTTCAGATGAGACTAGTGCTAGAATGACCAAAAAGCTGTGAAGTCCAAACTGTGTATTTTTAAAGAGCCCCAGTCCCCAAGAGTTACCAGATGAGATTTTTGACCCATTTCTGCACTATAAAAATAAATGCGTCACAGAATTCACATGCAGCCTCAAAGGACGTGCCCTGGGGATGCAGAATTATCTTTCATTTCAATTGAGAGACCCACAAAAGGCATTAAGACATTAAACACACTGTAGAATTGGGAGGGGTGGGACAGGGGCAGTACCCTGGGACCGGTTAGAGTCCCAAACGCGTCACAGCCGTAATAGTTTGGCAACCCAACATCCAACGGTTGCAGCCAGGAAAACAAAGCGTGTGCGCATCACTTAATATCTAATTAAAAGCCACAATTCCCCCCCCACCTTCCCCTGCAAAAAGCATCTTAGCGTTTTGAGGTTCAAACGCTTCAGAACAGACGAAGCCAATTCTCCCTGGACTCTGCAGAGCTCGCAGAAGCCCCACTCTCTAACAGCTCCCATTAAAACAGCCCCAGCAGTAATTGCACAATCCCCCCTGTTCCTCCCGTTAATACGGCGCGTGAGCCACCAAGCTGTTGCACCACCGAGCGCCAGAGAGACCCTAAGCTCGGCTTTGGGAAAGCACTAGCTTCATCACAAAACCAAGCAAAACGCAATGGAAAGGGGGGCTTCCCAGGCAGGCGAGCCTCCGAGAAAGGTCGTGTGACTGAAAAGGGGATGTGACTCATTCAAAGCAATAATCGTTTGCCCTAGGAAAGCGAGCAAAAGTTTTGCAAGGCCGTAGCCAACTCTAGCACGCTGTCCGTGGAGGAAAAATTCACAATGGGTCTTTTTTTCTTTT
>VYXH01004524.1:1624-22877 GCA_013397275.1 Burhinus bistriatus | reverse complement strand
CACAATGGGTTTTTTTTTTTTTTTTTTTTTTTTTTTTTTTTGCAAGCCCAAAAATAGACTACGGCAGTTCGGGGTTCGCATAACACAAACCATCAACTGTCACATTCTCAGCTGCTTTACGGAACATGCTATAGCAGCTCACTCATCCCGCCAGAGAACGAGTATCTGTCCTTTGGTTAAATAGCCTTGAAAGAAGATGAGCAATGTTATCAGAAAACATTAACAGGAGATCAGCGTGTTTTCTCTGGGCTGTGTTGGTCTCACGGAAAACACCAGCAGAATAACAATACGCCACAAAGCAAGGCAGATTTCATTACTTTGGAGTGCCTGCGCTTGCTCATAACCTGGATTTACACACTGCAAATCCTCTGATCTGATTACCTCCAGTGATCACGTAAAACACCGGCTTTAAACTCTTTGCCTCAGTGATAAAACAGCCACTTTGATTCACAACGACACATTCACAATAAAGTATACTGTAAACGTACCTGTCCACAGCCGGGGGCATTGCACACAAACGGCCTGTCGTCTCCCATATTTCATGCAGCTGAACTAAGCTGAGGAGAAAGGAGAGAAGAGAAAATTGTTAAATAAGCTGAAAAAATTAAAAATATCAAGAGCAGAAGCTGCCCTTTGCAGGGCTGTAATTAATCAAGGCCGCGCTCGCCGGGAAGGGGGATCTCTTTGTGCCCTGGACACAGCCAGGGAAGAGAAATGAATCCAACCCAAGTTTAAATAAGACTTTGGAGGGCCCGGTCGATTTTTCACGTATGAAGAGAAAACGTGGCATCAGGGCCAGGAGGGCTCATTGGGAACCGTGACAGTGAGACAGCGCGGGCCAGGGGGTAGGAAAGGAGCAGGAGTTTTCCACGCCTGGGCTCCCACCACCACTTCTCTGAAGGGCCAAGGGACTTTGCACCTCAGCGTCGACAGTGAGACAGCGCGGGCCAGCGGGTGGGAAAGGAACGGGAGTTTTCCACGCTTGGGCTCCCACCAAAGCCCACCACCAATTCTCCAGAGCACCAAGGAACTTTCTGCATCTCGGTGTCGCCACCTGCGAGACGGAGACAACACTCATCTCTTGCAGAGGACCGCGCGGCGCAGCAAAGACCTACGAAACATCCCCCGGCCGGCAGGTGTCGAGGAAGGGCACAGCCTGCTTCACCCTCCCTTAGTACTTCCAGCAGAAAGCACAGACACATAAGCAAAAACAGTGACAATCTACAGGGGAAAAAAACAAAAAAACAAAAAGTGCAAGCAAGAAGCGATCAAATAAATCCAAGTCCCCTCTATGTACGAGTTATATTTTCAATGGGAGAGAACTAAAATTTGTCATTTAATTAATTAAGGGATTATAGGAGTGGTGCTCCGTTTTACAAGGCAATAATCTGGCTCCCTAGCGGGTAAACTACAAGGCTGATGGCAGGGGTAGTTTATCACAGATTATAGCCAAGGATAACAAAACACTCAGTCCTATTATGCTACAAGTGAAGCTATTCTTATTAATAAGAGTAAATAAAGTAACCCCCACCACCTCAAATTCAAGAAATAATGGTTCCCTCCACCCACTGATATTTTTATAGCAGGATTTTAAAAAGCTATAATAAAGCAAATGCTATCTCTTCAGGGGGTTTACTGTGCGAACATGTTCTGGCTGTTCACGTTGCTTCCAGCATCTCTTACTCCAAGTTCGGCACTTGGCTTCGGCGACGCATGTCAGCTTGCTACAGCCAAGAGCAGAAATGAAACCGGAACGCGGCCAAAACGCGTTCACGAAGACACAGGCTCTTTTAGTTAGCTTTTTGCATTTCTAACCATTAATACACGCACGCACTCACACACACAGCAGCAGCGAGAGGGTGGGGAGACTTGTTATTTTTAGGAGCTATATGAGAAAGTGCTCCAAGAATGCGACTTAGCAGCAGAGGGGGAACGCATGTGCTATAGAAAACAGTCGTCTTCTGCTCTTATTGAAAAGACACAGAAACCAATTATTGCTTACGATGAATAAAAACCAATTCTTTTTCTATTACCATGTGCTAGGGCAGCGTGCGGCTAAAATGGGTGGCTACGAGCAGTGGAATTCCCCTCCCCGAGCCCTGGCTCAGCCGCAGCACACAACGGCAACAACCAAAAGCTACGAGAAAGCAGCTGCCAGTTCTTGTCCCAGGAAAAGGGGAGAGAGGTCCACCACGCTAGACTATGTTTGGATTTATTAAGCAGAACTCCAGGGCCTATGCAAACACAAACTCACAAAGGATAAATAGCCCTCTCGCAAATGGAACGGGTGAGCAGCCAAAAGGCTGCCTAGCATAGGACAAGCGTAATAATAGAGGCAATAAAGATGGTCAGGAACGTCCAGCCATCACAGCAGCCCCCCAGGAAAGCCCACAGAAGTGAAACGGGGCTTGCAGAACCAGAGGGTGGCATGGCAGGAGACGACAGCAGCTCCGTATCGGAAGATTAAATCCTGGTGAAACCTAGCCTCGAGGTGTCATGGGTGCAGATGACAGCATGATGAGTCTGAGCAAGGACACATTAACAAGATAGGACTCCTCGTATCGTCCTCCTGATCTTCTACCAAAGCTTCAGACTGGGAACTCAAGGAACCAAAATACTGAACCCTTGCTCCTGCCTGCCAAACGAACGGGGGTCTCGCCTCCATCCACAACCAAGTGATCCTCCTCCAAGAGGATTCTCCTTCAGGCCCTGAAGTAGCCGACTTACATCCGAACAGCAGACATATGAGCTGCTGTCACAACCGGTGACGGGTGCCAGGCTTCTTCAGGAAGTTTTAACATGCAAAAGCAAGGAGGGATGAAGAGGTCAAACTTTCTTGTGATACCAAACCACTGCTCAGATCAACTCCCTGACACTGCAAAGAAGAGAAGCACAAACCTGATGGAACACTTTTTATCACCTGCACTTGAGGGCCAAAAGTATTGCACCTAAACCTTCCAGTTAGCTGCACAAAAAGCTGCAGCTCTGAATAAGTCAAGACACAGCACATAGTCACAGAATCCCAGGGGTTGGCAGGGACCTCTGGAGATCACCTAGTCCAACCCCTCTGCCAGAGCAGGGTCACCCACAGCAGGTTGCACGGGATGGCGTCCAGGCGGGTTTGGAATGTCTCCAGAGTCGGAGACTCCACCACCTCTCTGGGCAGCCTCTTCCAGTGCTCTGCCACCCTCAAGAGTAAAGAAGTTCCTCCTCACGTTCAGATGGAACTTCCCATGTTCAAGTTTGTGCCCGTTACGAGTCCTTCATCACCCGCTCCTAGCAGAGGGCAGCGCAACTACGACTCTATCTGTAAGAACATAAAAAGAGCAATCAGACCAGACACAAAGGGGACGCCAACTTGATGACTGCTAGAGTTATTTCACCATCACCTTTGTAGTACGGTGGCTGGTAAGACTATGGTATCAGGATACAGACCAAGTAAAAGTCAACAATTGCTTTCTTGGGCAACCTGGACCTTGTTTTTCCTCCTCCCAACAGTCTGACTTTGTGCCTGTCTTCCTTGCCCGTAAGAGACAAGGATCTGTCCCACAGTTCTCGGCACAGCCAAGGGGAGCTGCAGTGTCATCTATCAAGCTGAAGGTAGAAGCAAGAGTCTTAGTTTCAGATTTCTTAATCCGTATTTTAGTCGATGATTTGTGCAGGCTTTGTCAAATGGGTTACCTGTCTACAAAGAGAGGGGCACAACTTTGCACTGGTGGGGACTCGCGAGTTCACGTTCGACTGGCACTTAGATGGTGTAAACAGCACCAGGAATGACCACGCTTCCAGCAAGCAAGGTGAGCGCGCGGCCATCCGAGAGCCTGAAAGCTCCTTTGCGAGTCCTCCCAGCCAGGGATGCTGGGGAACTGGTCTACAAAGGGAGCCTGGGGCATCAGTTTTTACAGTTTGTTCTCAAACTAATCACAAAACCCAGAAGTCCTCTGCCAGTCCAGCACCCCCCATTCAGCAACCGTCAAGTGATTAAGCAGCTCCAATTTAAGAGCTATGGTACCGAGACAGCAGCAAAGTCACAAAACTTTACAGGACAGTTGTAATGCCCCTTGCTGTCAAAGTCAGGCTGGTGTTGGAAGCGTTTGAAGACTGTTTAAGTCACCCTCGCACAGTTAAACACATCCTCAACCTCATCCCAAACGTGGGATGAGGTTGAGGATGTGTTTATTTCATCAACAAACAAATCCTACTGTTAAACATGCAGCATAATTATTATGGAGGGAGACTGCTGTATTTCCCAGGGCAGCCAACCCTATGCTTTTTTAATTAACACAGGTCAGAGATCTGTCCTTACCGCTGTCACTTATGCAGCCCGCTGCCTTCACCAACACGAAGGACTTCAGGGTCTCTCTACCTCATATTTATGCTTCCGACGCATATAAAAGCTATTTGAGAAATTAAAGAAATGGATCAGCTGTCACTCTTGGGGCTTTGATAACACTAACTGAAACGGAGAGGAGGAAAACAAAACAAAAACCCAATGGCATTTCAGGCTGCCTGCCAGCTACTTCTGATAGCATAACAAGCAGCTCTATTAAAAAAAAAAAAAAAAATCGGGACCAACACACTGCAAAAACCTCAGTTTACTTGATCTTGCAAAGTGTCAGGAGGATTCACTCATTCTTTAAAGAAAGATTTAGCTGCTCGTTCACTTCAGAATATGACTGGTACGTACATACATGTGCTCAGATTTATATCACATTTAGTCTGGATAAATTGCTTCAATAAATTCTATTCTTAAGAACAGGCAGAATAAGCAGATGATTGGATACTGGGAACACATTCTCATTCCTCTTCCTGCAGCCACAGGACAGTATTTCACTGTTTTGATGATTTTTAGCATGTTGGAAACAGCAAGGGGAAGCGAAGAAATGCAGACGGATGACTGAAGCGTTCTTCAGAGTTCTGTCAGCACAGACCTGACAAGCAGCTGCCGTCTCACGGAGAACAGAAAAGATATTTTCAACCAAAATAGACTGTGCTCCCCAAGTCCGTATGTGTTTTTCTCTCACTCTTGCCTTATTAATGCATGCAAATAACCTATAGGCTGTCTGTAAACAGAAGTAAACCCAAAGCCACGCTTCGTGGCAGACACCAGTGTGTGTTGTGCTGATAATCAGGCACCCCTTGGAGTTTGCGCAGGGTATTTAAGAGTACAAATTTTCTGAAGATGAGCTTGTATAGAGCGGCGCTCTCAACGGGAGCAACTCCCCCAGGAGCACGCACAGCACGCAGAAAAACAGAATAAACATGAGCTTTGCATCCAAGAGCGCGCCTGCTCTGTGGTGGATCTCATTCCCACCTTCAGCCGCCACTCTAACTCCTCACCAAAGCAGCGGCAGCACGGCAAGGGGATGTTTGCCAAGCCGGACGAGCGTAGCCAGGACAACGGCCACGCTTCACCATTTCTCCAGCACCGCTTATCCCAGGGCGTCAGCGCCGACAGAGCAATGACGACTTTTTCCTGAAGTTAATCTCGTTCTCCATTTGTTGGGGACATCGCCTCTTCCTACTTCTGGCATGGAGATAAATGAGAAATATTATGCGGAGTGGGTCGGTGCGTGTCAGGATGCTGGGCTGACACAGAGCTGACAGAGGCAGCACGTGTTGCGACAGCACCCGAGAGATGAGGGGCTCTTCGGCAAAGCACCAGAGCAGCCTTCATCCAAGCCCTATTCCCAGCTCCGGCACTGCTTTGCACAGTTGCTTTGGGCAACCTTTGCAGCAGGAGAAAACAAACCTTCTGGAGATGGAACGCACGCCCACGTAGGCTCCGTTTAGTCAATTGCTGCGTGAATTGTATTTGTAGGATATGAAGATATTTGAAGTTTTGACTCCACAGGGAAGTGGTGCGCAAAGCCTTCTGTTAATTCAGGTCCTTAGCTGGGAGGGATGGCATGCGTTTTTAACGGAAAAAGTAATGAAGTCACAGCTGATGGGTAATAAAGTTAAGTATTGTGCTGTGTGTGCTATGAGGCAGCATGTTTTAAACGTCCATTAACAAGAGAGCATTTTGGGCAGCCTGAGGCCTTACTGATAGCAGAGGGCTTCTGTTAAGTTCAGAAGAACTACAAGACATTGTTTTGGAGATGATTATTGGTCTGATGAAGGAAGAATTGGAGACAATCTACTTTACTTCGAGGCTTTGGAAACTCTGAGTCAGGAGCGTGAACACGGTGGTGCAGACGCCCCATCAATTTTGTGTACGCTACACCAAGCATGCTGCAGATTGCTTAATAAATAATTCAGTCAGCAGACCCACCTGAAACTTGCTGGAAGAATTCCCTTGTGAAGCGTCAAGAGAATTAAAAAAGAAAACCCTCAAACAAATCAAAATATCAAATTAGCACCTGCAGAACTCAAAGCATACAAAATCTCCTTAGAACCATGGAGACTCATAAATGAAAAATCTATCACGGGCTGAATCTGGGCACAAGAGCGATGAAGGTGGCAATTCGTCCCTCTAACGGACATTAGGAGACCTACAGGCTTTGATAGTGCGGCACTGAAGAGGAGACCACTTACCACTTTTGAACTGCTTTGTCCTCTCAAAGTTTAAACCTAACAGAGGAAGGTCTTCTCCATGTTTCAGAATACATACCTATTACCTTAGATCAAATATATTTAGAACTATGTTTTAACTAACCTGTTTGCAATGCCTGGTGTAGACAGGATCAACTGTAATCCAAGGTAGCCAGGAGGATCCCTAATCTAGGCAAGCCCCTGCAAAGGGAAGGCAGACAGATGGAAGTGAAGCGTTTTGCCTGCAGCACCAGTGCCAACACACCACGATGTTCCCTGTGCCGCCTTCTACACCATGGAAAGAAAAGAGAAAGGTCCTCCCAAAGAGCTGTGTAAGGCCACGGTCAGAGCTGGACAAGCCTTTGTCAATTTTGTGGTGACAAAGTATATTGTAATTTGGAGGAGATTCACACACCCACACCCCACCAACACCATTTTAGGGACATAAAGCTCCACATACATTTCAAATGGGTGCTTTGGAAGCTGCAAGTCCAGAGGAGGCCACAAAGACGATCCAAGGGCTGGAGCCCCTCTACTGGGAGGTCAGGCTGGGAGAGTTGGGGGTGTTCAGCCTGGAGAAGAGAAGGCTGCGGGGAGACCTTGCAGCCCCTTCCAGTGCCTCAAGGGGCTCCAGGAAAGCTGGGCAGGGACTCTGGATCAGGGAGTGGAGCCACAGGACAAGGGGCAACGGTTTTACACTGAGAGAGGGCAGATTTAGAGGAGATATTGGGAAGGAATTCCTGACTGTGAGGGTGGTGAGACCCTGGCCGGGGTTGCCCAGAGCAGCTGTGGCTGCCCCATCCCTGGAGGTGTTCAAGGCCAGGTTGGACGGGGCTTGGAGCAACCTGGTCTGGTGGGAGGTGTCCCTGCCCAGGGCAGGGGGTGGCACTGGATGAGCTTTAAGGTCCCTCCCCACCCAAACCATTCTATGATTATTCTTCCTTACAACTTTTCACAGAAGTCCACCAGGAAACAAGAGAGTGCAAATGAACTGGTGGGATGGGAAGCAGGAAGGGGGTCCAGTCTAGGGCCTTCTACTTGAGGTCTTTTTAATATACAGCTCATTTCCCAAGCTCAGCCCCCCCCACTCTTGCACACAATTCTCCCCCATCTGATAGGAAAGTTCTGCCTTTTCCCACCGTTACCGCTGAATTTCTGGATCATCCCTTCTCCCCACTAACACCCATGCACACACACACCTTACTCATCCCAGTCCCCTACCACCTCCCCAGATAAGGGCATTAGCTGGCAGGTACATTAAACACTAACAAAACGTGTAATTTTAAACTTGGCACTGAGCCACAGTCTAGGTGTGAAGTTCTAGAGAGGTTAAAAGTGATGCCCAGGTTCGTATACAGACAGGATGATGATGTCACCTTTAAAATTAAAATGCTTATTTTACCCATCTAAACAGGCTCTCGATACTTGCAAGAGCTGGAGGGGAAAAGGCTGCAGGTATCCAGCAAACGCTGAAACCTCCCGTTCCTGTCCAAATGCACTGCGCTGCCCACTAGATCCTCCGCTTATGATGAACAACTTGACTGGGACACTGGTTTGGGGATAAGCTGGTTTTGCTTACCTCAATAATCAAAATTTCCACTTATTTAAAACTTTAATTCTTCCTGCAGATATTAAAGTCAGCCCATATGCTACTTTCCCCCTGGTGTATCAGTCCATAAACCGAAGTGGTCCCAAAGCGTGTTAACTAACCCATTAAGAAAAAAACTAAGCCCGTTATCCTAGTCTAGACAGACACCTAGGGGTAATATTTTAAGTCCCTTAAAAGGAATTAGACACATTACATGCATCAACAACAGCAATGAAGGACCAGCCTTCCTGAAAAGGATTTCCCCCAGGACGCGTGTTGGCACATCATGGAATCCATTTTAAAAACTTCCATTTGGAAACAGTTTAGGAAGAGACACGAGAAGCAGGATACACGTTTCCAAGAGCACATTTGGCATTTATGGATCCTTTCATGCGAGATGCTCTGTATCCTTTCAAATGCACTATTTTAGCTTTACAGAGGAAAAGAGTTTCTGAGGTACGCCTGTAGCCACAGGACAAGCCATGGTTTTGGTTGGCAGCATTAGCCTCATGCCACAGAAGGGGCCGCAGTCAGACTCTTAATTGTCTTTAATGCTGTTACCCACAGCCACGCTTTCACGAGCACACGATATTACAAATATCCCACACCCTTGTGGTGAGTACACTCGATTGCCCTAAGACGCCTCAGGATCCAGGTAGGAGCGGTGTGGGGTTTTGTGTTCGCGAAGCTTTTACCAACCCGTTCCAGCTGAATTACTGACAAGTAGCTGAGGTCTGGAAGCAGTCTCCAGCCAAGATTTGTAAATCTGAGTCATGCCTCTTCTGGTTTGCCAAAGTCACGAGCAACTGGCCCCTCAGCCCCTCCGAGGACGTTGCTGGGTCTCTGACCCTCCCCATGTCCAGCTGCCACTGATGGTGGCCCAACATCTGCGCCCAACACTGGGACCCTTACAGCTCCCACCAACTGGAAAGCACTTTTTTTTCTGGATCACCTCAAATCCCC
Organism: Burhinus bistriatus; assembly: GCA_013397275.1. Lineage (NCBI taxonomy): Eukaryota > Metazoa > Chordata > Aves > Charadriiformes > Burhinidae > Burhinus > Burhinus bistriatus. The sequence continues at coordinate 13,792 of VYXH01004524.1, read as the reverse complement.
CATTAAAAAACAAACAAACAAAAAAAAAAACCCCAAAAAAACCCACCACACAAAACCCAACAAAACCACTTTTCCTTAAACCTCAGCATTAAGATAAAAGTAACTCCCAGGTCATTAACTCTGCTGAACGTTGGGGGACAGAGCTGGTCTGAAAAATGCTCTAAAAATAAGGCTCTATTGTTGTACTTGCATGTGACTATTGTTATTGCAGGAATGCTTCTGCCCAACGCTCTTGCATCTGTGCCTTGCAAGACAAGCTGAAATACTTCAGATCCCAACGAACGCTTGGGCGTACGTAAAAATTGCCCTGCTTCGAGTTTGCCGGCACAGCTCCCCTCTCCAGCACGAATGCCCTTGCTAGTATACCAGTACAAGCACATTTATGGTTTATTCCATAAATCATAAGGATAAACTTTACATTAATATGACCGCAAAATTAAAGCGAGAGGTTGCACCAACTATGAACCAAAACCAAAAGAGCTGCAGAGCAACCTCCTAAAAATAGGCTTAAAGTAGAAGAGAAAACAAAAGCAAACTGCACGCTGTGCTGACAGAAGTCTCTCTCTCTGCGAAGATTTACTCGCCTAGGAAGACCTGAGTGAAGAACGAGCTGCAAAATGAGTTAGAAGAAAGAAAATTGCTAGAGATACTAACATCAAGAGAATGGACATACCGAGGGAACTGAGTGTCAGTTAGGACGGTCGGTGAGAGGTGCGGTGCAGAAACAAAAGGGCTGTTAGTTTCCAGCAGATGAACAGACGCCTGCAGGTACGATCAAGCCTCCCTCGCTCTACGTTCTGTCTGTGCATGAGTTTATCTACAGTTATTTTTCAGATTCCCACTAAAAGGCTTGTCCCCCATCGCGCTCTCTTACCCCTCAGATTTGCAACCTCCAAAAGAACAAACAATTGCTTGAGCGCCGCAAAAGGGGGCAATTTAGGGAATTTCAACAGCAGTAGTTTTAGAAGTCTGCCGAGAGCCAACGGCAACGATGGAAGGGCAAGTGGTGAGGAAAAGCAGACAAATCACACAGGGTAACTGTGTTGGTGCCTCGGTGTCAGGATCAGTGCCGACACCGCGGTGACTGCGGCACCCAGCACCCCAAAAAGGCTCTTACCAGGGGCTCTAGGACGAGGGAGCTCATCCGAGACGGACGATGCCACCTGCAAGCAAAAAGAGGATACCCAGGTGGTTCAGTGCAACTGCCCCGTCCTGTATCACTGCAGGACACGTACTGGCACAGAGATTATGACTGTTTTACTCTCCAAAATGAAAAAGCACCCTTCACAGTCAGATGTAAAACCCATCACAGACACTAGCCTCAGGCACGCAGGAACAAGTCCAAGCAAAGGTGCAGCTAAAGGTAAGATGTCTTTCTACCGACAGGCAAGACAGAAAACCTGTTTGCAATTGGCCCGGGCTATTAAATAGGGCAAAGAGTTTTCAAGAAGGGTGGAGGATCCAGGGAGGGCTGCGGCTTTTGTAGGAAAATTACAGTACTTCGCTAACAGCAGGAGCAAAGGCAGAACTGGATCAGAAACAGCGTTGTTGTAATAATCCCCACATTTAGCAACAAAAGAGAAAGAAGTCTGCATCACCTGGCGCTGTTGCGAGGTACAACCCGGGTACTACTACACCTATGGTGGGCAAAGCTTGTTTTCTCCTTGATCGAGTCGCTGCGCTCCTCGCTACTCTTCTGCTTTTGGCATGCCAGTTTAATGCGAAAGGTAAAACAGAGCTAGGAGTTAACTTTTTATGAGACTGAGCTACATGGGATTAATTCTCAGAGACTAATGAGTCGCAAGGCCATCCCAGCTCAATTTGGGTAACTTTGTTGAGACCTGGGAGCCATGCCAAGAGCATTAACAACCAGAGCCGCGATACAAACAAGCCTATTCAAACACAAATAGTGCTCAAGACACTAGACCAAGCCCCAAGGACAGGCAGTACACTGCTACTGGGAAGAAGAGATAAAACCACAATAAACTAGATTATTATAGATGGCTGCACAGAATCTGTGCTGTAGCATACATCTTACTACAGGAGGATATACAAGATCGCAGGCAGACTCGAGACAGAAGCTGTAATTGCCACGGGGAGCTGGAACTGGAAGGGAGGTTGGTTGCAATCAAAAACCAAATTGCTTTTTGGTAAGTACGAGGGAAAGAAAGGCAGACTAAGACGGCCATTTCTACTCCGCTAGCCAAAAGAGAAGGAAGTATAAGGCACTGCCCCAAGCTCTCAAAAATAGTAAGAGATTTCCCACTAAAATGCAAGGAAGGAAACATGTTGCTTTGAGACCGTTCCAGGAAAGGCTCTTTATTATTTTTCTAAGTGCAGTCATTACCAGCTCTCTGCCTCGAGCTTCCTGACCATCAGAATGAATATTCAGCACACAGTGGTCTGAACAGGTTGGGATCAACAGAGTCACAGAGGCAGCGGCAAGAGGCAGCTGCACCCAGAAGACACATGGAGGGGAACCCAGTCCTCCCACCGCACCTGGCTGGGGTTTAGCATCGGCATTCCCCATGCTCCCCTGGATTAACGTACAACACTGCGGTAATGATTTGGAGCACTGTAATCCATCGTAAAGTGGGGTAAAAACAAATACGTCAAGTTCTTCCTTAAAAAAAAAAAAAAACCAAACCCAAAACCAAGAAAACAAGGCACTTCAACATTTAGGCTTCCTTGTTGCAGGGTTAGCTCTACCAGAGAGAGGGCTAGGTGCCCAACCTGCTTTTAGGTGCTTTGTCAAGTCAATTTGGCAGCTAATTTCCACTGGTGAATGGCTGCTGACTCTCAAAGTAAATTAGGTGCCTGCAGGGACTTGGGAACAGAGCTTGTTCTGCACCTTTGGGTGCCCAGATCTCTGTTTGACTATTTATTGCCAGCTATTATACACCCAAAGACATTGCGAAAGATTTTAAGTTTTACAGGGAGAGGCCACCACTGAGCTTCACGAAAACGCGCAGGCTGCTGTTAGTCCTAGGCTTTGACTTTAAAGCTATTTCGGGGTGCGAGGGAAGGAGTGAGAATGTTAGCTTTGTAACCAAAAAGCTACAAGAGAGCTTAAAATTGTCATCTGGGAAAGAAGGCCAAAAGCCAATGCTGTGAAATCTGCTTTAGAGGCATAACACCCTTATGCTTTATAAGCCTGATAAAGCGAACCCAACTGTATAAACTGGAATATTGGCAAGGAACTCGCTTGAAGTAAATCTCCAGCAGACATACAGTATTTAACAAGTCATTACGAGTTAACCTACAGCACAGGGTGAAAGCAAAGTCCAACCGCTTACCATCTGACTGTACCTTTCTGGGTGTTCAGCACCGCTCTCGAGCTTGTAGAGGACTCCCTAGCCACATGAGCATCCCCAAATACGTGGGACACTATCGTCTCAATAGCATCAAAGATGCGCTACACCCTCGCTTCCCACTTACAAGTGTCCTAAAGCATCCTTGGAGCTTCACCACCCCTGCGAGCTGCAGTCGCTGCTCTCAGAAGAACGACCTTTCCTACCAGACATGACATTTGGCCCTAAAGCGACTTAAAAAGCAGCTCTCCTCAGCTCACACAGGAGTAAATTAACAGCCCGGCTGCAAAGAGTATTTCCACGCGCTTTGGGAAAAGGGTCAAACCTCACGTGAAGCAGCAGCCACGAACGAGAGTCGCTCTCCTCCTCGCAGCGCGTGAGCGATGGGATAGGGAGGCATTGTCAGCGTCCTGTCAAACGTAAAACAAACTCCAGCAAAAGCAAAAACACGGGCCCCAAACCAGCGCATCAGCCATGAGAGACTTCGCCGAGACCAGAAAAGCTTTTCCCCTGCAATTCGAGCAACAAACCCCCTCGGCCGAGAGCTCCAGCCAGCCAGGAGGCTTTTCCCAGCACAGCTTCCACCAGTCCTCCCAACTACACAACTCACGCTGTTTATAACCCTCTTACAAACGGTAACGAGTTTACCGTTACCATAACAAAAAGTGTAATTTGTTAAGGTTGCCTCCACATTAGGGTCTGGCAGGATAAAAACCATTATAGAAGCTCCCTTGTCCAAGAGCCTCCTCGCACTGGCCGGCTTCCAGATCAGATCTGGCCTGGCCTCCGACTTCGGAGCAAGGTGTTAGAGAAAGTCTCGTGTCATCGCGGCGTGGCTGGGCCCCAGCCGAGCCACAGGGCTGCCTGCACATCACAGACAGCACAAAGGGAAGGATACTGGGGGTTTGTGGCAAAAAAACCCACAAGTGAGCCCAACCGCAAGAAGCTCAAGTAATCTGGAAGAGTCTTCAGGAGGTCCTCCTGCTCCCTAACATCAAGCTGAGGGACAGCGGTGTGCAGATGCCTTGCGAGCACTTCTCAGGTTCGGTGTTTTTGAGGTGCGAGGAGGTCAGATTTCATCTCACTAACAGCACGAGTCCCCCTGCTCCTCCTTTCACAGTCAGATTCCTGAGAGGGAAGTAGCTGCTGCTCTTCAAATACCTACTTTAACGGATCCTTGCCAAACATCACCAAAGCAGCCGTAGCTTGGCAAAACATGCTTTAACGCAGGCAAGGTTTCTCTAGTTAGGTGCCAAGTATCAAATTTCTAATATGAAAAGGCATCTGTCCAAAGGGTTTCGAATCGTTTGATGAACATAAGACAAAATCCAACATAAACCAGCAAGTCAGCAACTTCCCCAGGCAAGAAGACGGAGAAAGACCATCTCTAAATCATCATCCAGTTACTCATATGCCGAAGCTGTGCTTCCCCTCCTAGTTTCTGGAAGAAAGACAAGACTCTACAGGATGTCTCTAAGATATTTACACTAAGACACAAGGGAGAGACCAAACTGCAAGACCCCGACAGCGGACAGAGCAGGACTCACTGGCAGCACCTATAAAGGGTATTTGATGGGAGCAGCGAGCCAGCTCTCCTCAAACACAGCATCCCACCTCAACGCTGCGATGAACTGCAAGGTCCCAGGCACGGGTCATCATCAACTAGATGCTCCAGGACCTCCTGCAAAGCAGGAGAAACCACATGGAAGTCCCTGAGCCTCTCCACTGAGGTCAGACAAGCCTCCACTTCTAGTTCCCACTGCTGCTGCCACCTCCGACATCAGAGCGTCTTTGGCTTCGACCCAGAGGTACATCTGTCACCAGAAGCAAGGTAACAACCTAAGCGTGAGCCCAGAGTGACAACAGGCGAGAGCACAACCTGTATCCAACTCTAGCCAAAGCGACACAGCACAAACCTTCCCCACCATCTCAAGCAAAAAGCTTTTCTTCCCTCCTTCGCGCCAGAATCAAGCGAACCCTTGCAGCCCGCAGAATAAGATGCTCTAAGCAGAGATGGCCAGGCAGGGGAAGGCTTCTGGCGTTGCTTCCAGCAGGTTCGAATTTGCAGCACGACGGCACACGGGGAGAACAGACGCTCTAAAAGGCAGGCTCCAAGACGCAGGCAAACAGCCTCCGGATCTTGGCATTGCAGCTCTCGAGTCGCCTCGCGCTTCTTCATTAGCGGCAATACATCTTCAAGCTACTTACTTCTTCACAGCAGGGACAACATATTGCAAGAGATCTACTACAGGAGAGAGAAATAATTCAAGTTTAAGAAAGGGAGGAAAAACCTAAGAGACCCACTGTTTCTTACTGAGCAGAGATAATTATAATAAAGCCATGACAAGCCTTAGAGAATGCATTATTTTACCTAGGAAATGCCTAAGTGACCTAGAAACCGGAGTCCCATTTCCTGAAATTATTTAGCCGCTTAAGAGCCCTTGTTTCAATGAAAGTGAGAAAAAAAAGCTGCCGAAAATGGGACGTAAGAGCCCAAGTCAAACTTGAACATATTTTCCCTGTGATTGTGTGCGAATAGTTTTAAGGGAAGATTGAAGTCAAGGCTGCACGGAGTTAGGAACAGGAGAGCCTCTTATGTAAGCAGCTGCCTATGGATAAAACTCTTGCCAATGAATTAAAATCACTAAAATAGCACCAGCGGGACAGGGGACAGAAAGGTACCACGCTCCCGTATGTACGCGTGGTCATAAAGTAAAAATATTTTGTCCCACCTGTTATTATTTACATCACATGTGGGCATTTTTATTTATTTAGCATTCAAAGGCGCACACATTTTATGGTGTCATTATTTGATATGCGAGCCCTAAAATCAGAGGGGAGCAAGAAATATTCCAAATATAAGCAATGTCTAGAAATCCAGTACATTATTGTGAGTTGTTTTAACTAGAAGTGCATTCTGCTTTCGGAATGATTGCGTTTTAGCAGTGAACAAAGCAATGATTTTCTCTGTATAGTTTACATAATTCAAAATGTGAAATCTTACACAGATGAAGGATACAGCATCCTAAACGTGGATCACACAAACAGGCATTAAAACCAGAGAGCTTTCCAAAAAACAAAGGAAAAGAAAGCCACGTGGGCTAGAAAGCTGAAAACCATCCACATGAAGAAGAGCGAGCATCCCTCAGGAAGATTCTCACCACTTCCACCAGAAAACATACTTGCTCATTAAAACGCTGCCAACACACTCAGGATTGTGTTAAAAAAAAATAAAAAAATCACATTTTGTCATGTTTGCTTTGCACATGGCTTGGTCCAAGCGAGGATCTGGACGGTGAGCAGTGCTCACTCTTTTATAAACTCTCCAGGTTTGTAACGGTCCGCTCTGCCATATAAAGACTTCTAATCCGATTAAGGTTGTAGATAAACTTCCTCAGCCCTGTTTGCATACAGTAAATCTACCCCGCGCTGCGGGATGCTCAGCTTTCACATTTTTGGGACCCGACGGTGAATTCCAGGAGACCTGGCACCCAGCTGCTGTGACCCCTGGTGACAATCTGCCTTTGGAGCTCATCTCCCTCTGCTCCTTGTCTGGCTCGATTTTACCAACACTTAAAAAAAAAAAAGGGAATATTCCTGCCGCTGGAACAGCAGAAGAACGGCCCGTGAACGGCTGCCAAGTCTACCTCCAGATCCCGCTGCAATGAGAACAGCATGAAGTAGAAGAAAACTTTACATTTCACTGCAAGAAGATTAACTGGCAAAGCTTTCCCTGCCCACACGCAACCTACTTCAACTTCACCAGCAGCAGTTCAACCTCACTTTTGAAACTTCTAAGGATTTCCAGCATCTTCAGCCGTGGACACGACCTCTAGAAACAAGTCTATTTTAAACGCCGGCTATTTTAAATAATTGCAGGCATCAACTGCTTAGCGATTTGACGATTTGTTCCCTTCATCTCAGCAGACTCAGCACCAACAAGAGCTTTTGGCAGAAAATCCAGAAAACGGCGTTCTGCTCCAAGTCTGGTTTACACACTTTGGAAACAGTTAAAGGGTATAAGACAGCTAGGCACGGTTAGTTACACAGGTATAAATACCCCCGTTTGGGTATTGCTTATTCCCTAGCACTGCCAAGTCCACATCTAGCCAAGTCCTTAATACACCGAAGTCTGCTTTTTTATTATTATTATTTTAAATAGTAACAATGGTATTCAGAATGAGGTCTCTGCCAGCCAGGGCTGAAAACATTCTCCATAAGCACAAAAAAAAAAAAAAAGAAAAAAAGAGAAAGCCGTGCAAGGGTTCTGCTTAGAGCAGCACTGCGAGCACGGCAGCGCGTCCCCAAAAGGCAGGGAAGTGGTGAACGTTGCAGCTTTACTCCGTTTTGAACTCCAGGCCCAACTTGCGTTTCACACTAAAGGAGTTCCAACATCTTTTTTTGCGGGGCGAGAGGAGGGGAGGAAAACGTCTTCGTACAGCTTCTCTCTTTCAGGGGTTTTTTCGGTAGCCGTTGCCTCACAAAGAAAGCTCAGAGCTCTGCAGAGCGTGCCCAGAGAAATACCCCCAGTGGGCAGCACGTCCCATAGCTGGCAGAGAACTTTTATTTATTCATGAACCAGCTTGCAACGGCTGGCACCATGTCTCCACCGCCGCTTTATTCTCTCGTGCAAGGGTGGGACAGCAGAGCGGCATTCCAGACCGCTGCAGGCTGGCTCGCTCCCACGACCAGAGCAGCAGTTTGCAATCCCCGCATGAGCCAAACACGTTGCTTTCGTTGGGAAACTTGAATAAACGGCTTCTGTCGCCCGGGAGCTCAGCTCTGCGCTTGTCCCCGTGCGGGACGGCAGCCCCTGCTCATGTATGGCAGCAAAAGGGAGACGTGGAGGTAGGAAAATTCACCCCCGGCCAGCTTGGCCTCTCACCGCCACCCCAGCGAAGCGTGCGAAGAGCTCAGAGGAAAAGAGATGCAAGCCAAAAAAAAAAAAAAATAAAAAAGATCCCGCTCCACTAAATAATTAGCCTGCATTAAAATTGGGTTTAGCCTCGGTGAAACCACACTGTGTTGGAGCTGGTTAAGGCGCTGAATTTATCATGTTTCAAAAACAAATGTCAAACTTTGGCATGCATTAAAATACAGCGCGTGCTATATAAAGGCTACTGTACAGCTGACTTCTGCAGCAGCACGTGCCCCACCAGGTGTATCGGGGAGGTGGGGGGGAAAAAAAGGCAAGAAGCTCTTGAAAGATTATGAAATTGGATTTCAGAGAAACAATTAAACTAAACTCCCATGAGCCAAGACTAACTGCAGCAAAACGCACCGTAAATATCAGCTGTAAAGAGGGAGAACAAACCCGAGCGCACGAATATCGAGCAGGAGGTTGGAGAGGAACCTCTGTGGATACCAGCACCTCCAAGGGCTGTAAATCGGGAGATCCTGGTGTCCTCCAACACGTGTCCTCTCCATGGCCCACTCCTGCAGCGTCCAGCGCTTGGAGGAGGGCTGAGGCCACAGAGAGAGCTTGGCCAGCCTCAAACTCCTGCTCCTTCTGTCGGCACAGCCTTAACTTTTTGGATCTGGGCAAAGCGGAGAAGGAGCAGAACGAAGAGATTTGCTGAGGACTCCAAGTGACACGATGTAGGAATTCATCAGCCAGACAAAAAGGTGTGGCAAATATTGTGACGCAAAGGCTGATTAAAAAGCTCAGTTTTATATTCAAAAGGAAGCGAGGCTATAAATGTGATTTTGGTTTAGTCCCTTTAGGCAGCTTCCTACACACCTCTACACCAAACAGAAACCATTTCTAGCTCCCCAGGGAAACCCAGTTCCCTCGCTTACACCTCTGCTCAGCCTACACAACTCCGCATTCACACACTGTATTACAAGTTCCTTGAAACCAAACCCGAGAAACTAGATTACTTTAAAAGGGGTGGAAAAAAAAAAAAAAAAGAATTAATGAAGTTCCAGGAAGCAACAGGTCCCCAGTCCTGAAGGTCTATTATGAAAAAGTGTTTTCTCCCAGCATTTCCTCTCAAAACGCATCGTAGTTGGGTGCTAAATGACTGGGGAAGAGCGGTTTGAGAAATCTGGCCTCAATTCTCAGTGCTAGCAACATAAAAATAAAATTAAAAAAAAAGTCCCCAAGAAAGTCAGAAGGATAAATAAAACCAAACAGAACGTGAAAAAGCATCACACGTGATGCAGCAGAAAATGAGTCCAAAACAAAATCCAACCCAGAGATCCTCTGCTAACACATGCTGCAAAAAACAACACATGCACCACGAGGCCTGCCAGAAGCTGAGCGTATTTTACTAAGCCGTTTTAAAAATGTTTCCACCACAAAGAGGCAGCGACCGGCTCTGGGCGAGGATGCGTCCTCGCTGCCCCGATCCCCGCTGCGCACCCTCAGGAGAGCTCCAGTTCCTCCGGTACTCACCATGTGAAACCAGTGGACCTCGCAAGCAGGCTTCTGCGTGTTCAAGGAGGATGGAAGGAGGATTTGGTTTCTTCCCCCCAACCATCCTCTCACACCCATCCACTCGCGCTTCCTCTCTCAAACTTCCCCATCTTTCAAAACGAGCAAGGGAAATTTCCTGCCTGCCCCACGCCACATCCACAAACTCCCTTTGAGCCACCCTGAGAACGTCCTCCACAGCCAGTGTCTCCTCCAGTCAGGCTCCGAGGGGTCTCAGAAGAAACGGGAATAAAGACATTAATGAGAAGTTTGATTTTTATTTTTTTTTTTTTTTAAAGCTACTGCCTTTTATTTTTGCCATCTTCCTCTGTGGCATATCTATGCAATCCCCATCACAGTCGTGCCACACGGATTGTACAGCGCTTCCAAGTTAACTCAGACTAGCAACAGCTCCGTCAACCAGCTTAAAAAGAGTAACAACACTTGCAACGCACCAAGGTGGGCTGAGTGTCTAACAGCGGGATGCAGCAAGGCTCGACAGCAAGTTCATTTTCACCTGACATCTTCATAAATCACAAAGAGTGGGGGGAAAAAAAAAAAATCAAAGCACTAAATACATACGGTGGGAAATGCTGGAGAAGACTGGAAAATAAGGAACCTTGAGAAAACAGAAATACGAGCAAGAATAAGTAGAAATTCATGTTAGAAACACCCTTCCACAGGGAAAAGTTAAGTTAGAGCAAAAAGACAAATTGCAAGTGGGAGGTTTAACGTATTCACAAAGTTTGGGTAAAGCTTTTCTTTCTTATAATCTGAGGAGACAGAGAGCAAGGAGGGAAAGTCCCGATCTCCAGCACAGATGCAAACCACGTTCAAGTCCAAGCCATTCGCTATCAGAAGGATATTGGCAAATTGGAAGGCATTCAGGAAAATATGGTTAAGCAGCTGGAAGGACTGATTTATAAGGAAAGATTAAAATAACTAGATGCCTAGTTTGGCAAAGCGGCGAGGTGGACGTCAATTTTTTACACTTAGTTGACAAGCAAGTGCCAAAAGGGAGAAGCGTTTAACATACTACAATTAGGTATAACCAAAAGATTGGCACGCAATTGAGGAAATTAATGGCTGCATTAAAGTTCTGAAAGCAGTGAGGTCTATCGGATACTAAAATAGTCCCCCGCTTCTCAGTTCCCAACCAACTTCTAGGATCAGAAATAAAACACTCTTCTGAGAAAAGACCATCCCGGCCGCAGGTAATCATTACAAACCTCGCAGGTCGATCGCTGACTAGCTGCTTCCACCAGCTGAACCCACTCCTTTTTTTGTTTGTTTGTTTTTAACACTAAGAGCAAACAAGCACTCCAGCACTCTCCAGCCCGCAAAGTGATTACAGTTGGCAACAGTAATTACCCCACTCATGTCACAGAAGGTGAATATGAGCTCTCGCTTTAAGGAAGCGAGGAACGAGGATGTTAACCCTACTCATTTTCCAAACGGGAATCTGGCTGTTGAATCCACCTCCCACAAACTTCTCCTCCACATTCAAACAGTGAGGTTATTCTTAGTCTCCGCTGAGAAAACCCCAATCCAAAAAAAAAAAAAAAAAAAAAAAAAAAAACCACCAAAAAAACCAAACCTGTCCAACAAAGCTAGTGGTTCAGAAGTGCTGCTAAATTCCTCTCTAGAAATGACTGCATTTTAGTGACAACTATTTTTAAAGCAGTTTGCAAAGACAACCCCTTCAGACCGTGCCCTTCAGCACTGCTGGCGGAATAAAGTCCCTGCCCAACGCGCACTGTAGTGAGGCAAAATAAATTGGGAAGTCCACTGAAGCGTTAGTGGCACTTATGTTGTACCCCTGAACGTTAAATCGGAATGTTGTCTTCAGAGGGACCTGCACAGGGAAAGATAACTTCAGAAAGAGAGGTAACGATGGGACTTGGGGAAGAAGAGGTGACAGAGGCAGAAAGAGCAAAATGGGGAAAGCAGAGCAGAACAAGGGAGTTTTTCTTGTCGCACACACTTCATCTCACACCTGAGCCAGCCGATCTCCTTTCCTGAGTAAGGTTGAGGGACTCTGTACCAACGCTTCTAGCAGTAGGAACGAAACAGCTTTGAGACGTGACCCAGGTTGTGCTCGCAAAGTCAGAGCTACTGAGAGGCAACACATTTCACGGTGCCAGCGGCAGATGAGCAAGTGCACGGTGAAACCTCATCGCTTCAACAAGTTCTCTGAAGTTCGAGCTCTCAAAGTCCCCCAGTGAGAACTAACCACTGTTTCAGACTTCGGTAGAAACTACTTAATTCTCTAATTCCTGCTGTTAGCATGTCTTCCTTTACTGAGTGCTGCGGGAGTCACTGATCCCCCTGGGACTGCGGGGGGCTGAGAGCCCCCCGCCTCCCAACACCCTGCAGACCCACGGCCATTCACCAACCTGCACCCTGCTCCCCACGTCACCCCCAGCCTGCCCCCTCTTCCCC
>VYXH01004522.1:246521-307325 GCA_013397275.1 Burhinus bistriatus | reverse complement strand
AAAAAACACCAACAAAAATAAAAACAAAGGGAGAAAGTAAAAATAAAAGGCATACTCAGTTTAGCAAAGAGAAAACTCCTAAACATGTTGATGAGTAAGAGATTAATAAATATTTTCTGCAGTGTTCACTAACATTGTGTGAGTGCAATAGTGCAATGTTGCACTCATATGGACTTCCCTTAATCAGCAATGGTTTTGGCAAGAGTCTGAAAGGAGGCAGTAAAGACTTGCAAAGATCTTGATTCCACCAGGAATGAGATGCCCATTGACCTCAGTTGAAACTAGAGGAGTTGGCTTTTGGGTTGGCCACTTTAGAAAACTTGCCTGCTAACTGAAAAGCATCTCAGCATTTTTTATAGAACCTGTTCATTGGGAACAATCGCTCCTACTAAACTTACTACTTCAAGAATTCTTTCTTTGGTATCCAGCATTGCATACTTTTGATTATAAAAGATAATGGGCATGTGCATTTGCTTTATTATTTTCTTTATGGCAATTTATCATCCTTGTCAGCTTAATTTTATGGCCTTTATAATATTCTAGGCTACATTTAGTCACATTCTACCTTCTGTTTCTTCGATTTATGACATTACATAATCTTACATAAAAACAGGTTTAGAAACATGATTAAAATGCAAAATGTATTATACTGAAAAAGTGCAAATTATGTTGTGGCAGAGTCAAAGGGGAAGTAAGTAAGTAATTTGAGTGAATAGCTGAGGTATTAGCAAAGGGATCCTTAAATACCTACATAATGAAATGAGAACATTCTATGGACAGCTGTGTTGTTGTGTAACATGGATGATCATAGAATCACAGAATCAAAAAATGGTTTCAGCTGGAAGGAACCTTCAAAGATCATCTAGTACCGAGCCCCATCCAGCCTGGCTTTGAACACTTCCCATGATGAAGCATCCACAACTTTTGTAGGAAACCTGTTCAGTGTCTCACCACACTCATTGTAAAAAATTTCTTCCTTATGTCCAATCTAAATCTATCCTCTATCAGTTTGTTCTGGCACTACAGGTCCTGGTAAAACATCTTTCTCCATCTTTCTCATAAGCCTCCTTCATGTATTGAAAGACTGTAATAAGGTCTCCAAAGAGCCTTCTCTTCTCCAGGCTGAATAATGCCAACTCTCAGTCTTTCCTCACAGGAGAGATGTTCCAGCCCCCTGACCGTTTTCACGGCCCTCCTCTGGACCCAGGTCCGTGTCTGTCTTGTGCTGACGACCCCAGAACTGGTTGCAGTATTCCGGTTGGAGTCTCATAAGCATGGAGTATAAGAGGAGAATCACTTCCTTCGACCTGCTGGCCATGCTTCTTTTGATGCAGCCCAGGATGTGGTTGGCTTTCTGGGCTGCAAGGGCATGTTGCCAGCTCCTATCCATTTCTCATCCACTAGTATCCCCAAGACCTTCCCTGTGGGATTGCTCTCAATCCATTCATCCCCAGTCTGTATTGATATTGGAAATTGCCCCAGCCCAGATGCAGGGCCTTGCACTTGGCCTTGTTGACTTTCATGAGGTTCACGTGGGCCCACTCCTCAAGCCTGTCAAGGTCCCCCTGGATGGCATCCCTTCCCTCAAGTGTATCAACCACTCCGCTCAGCTTGGTATCATCTTCCCCTCTAATCAGTGATATTCCTGCAATATTCACATCTAACCAGTGGCAGAGTACAGCATTCACAAGGCAAAGCAGCTTTAAGAAACTCAAATGCAATTCAGCAGTTGAAAATCAGGAGAGAACAGCATCTTGTGTCAACAGGTTCTCAGAGCAGACTATATATTGGCAAACGAAGACAAGACATATGTGAGACTCACAATTTTATATTTTATCAGTCTTGTATTTATAATCAAATTTTTAAAGACAATCTGGTGTTTCATGGGATTTGGATGACACTGGAGAGAATCTCTCTACAGTACATCTCAAGTGCTCAAAATAGTGTCATAATAGTAAGCTTATCCTTAAGGCACTAATGCTTAGCTAAACTCCCTCCAAAGCAGAAGTCGTTTTAGAGCTTCTCGCCTTTTGTGGAAATCCTTACTAGAGGCCAGATGGTGCTTCCACAGAAAAGGGCAGAGAAGAAACATACAGAATTGAAAGCCCCATATTTTTTCCCTGAAAATTGTTGTTGGTAAAGGCAGAGGCATGCAGTTTGATGACCAATACTAGCACTCACTAAACTTCACAACATTTTACATAAACCCCAGAGTCTCTCTTGGACAGAACATTGTCTTCAAACGATGGCTGGACAACCCATATCTTTCTCACAGATGGCAGATAAGCCACATATGGTAAGAACTCCATTATATTAATCTCTACAAGTTGCAACAGAGAAAAGTATAGAAGTTTCCACTGAGCTTCCTCCCAGTTTTAGCTCTGCTAGAAATAGAAACTGAGGTGCTATTTCAAAATTCAGCTGTCCTTTTAGGAAGGTAACCTTGTCTTTCTTATTCGCTGTGAAGTGCTTTTTTAGTTAAAATAGCAGAAGCAAAATTTTCTGTAAGACAGGCGTTGTTTTGGCAGCACATTACTGTCCCACAAGGGTCATTGGGGCTGGTGCAAGAGAGTAATAGAAGCAACTTAATAGTGTAAATGTGTGAACCACCTTATTTCTGGATTTCTAAGCCCATAAAAGTAATAAAAGTTTACGTTACCCACGGTGAAGCCTCACCACATGCAGTACCACAATGTAGACAAATGAAGGTATTACATCACATGCTAAGCTACATAAACATGAACTTACCACCTCATTGCAACAAAATAATCACTGAAACAGAAGTGCCTTAAAATAAAATATAGAATAAGAGAATCACAAATTAATTTCTCATCCAATTAATCCCTCAGTGAAGGACAGCAAATCCCACAGAAATGAAAAAGGAGCTACTTACTCATTAGCACTGGGATGTTTTGTCTTTTAGCAATGGGATGTACTGAGTCTGTCTGGAATGGAGTTAATTTTTGTCACAGCAGCCCATACGGTGCTCTGTTTTGGATTGGTGGCCAAACAGTGGTGGTAACACACCAGTGCTTTTGCTATTGCTAAACAGTGCTTACACAGCTTGAAGGTCTTCTCTTGTTTCTTGCTCTGCTGCCCGAGTGAGTCAGCTGGGCAAAAGGCTAGGACGGGACAGGGCCAAGACATTGTACACGAATTGACCAAAGGAATATACTAGAGCATATAACATCACACTCAGCAGTGGGGGGGAGGAATGGGGGAGGTTTCCAAGGTGGCTATTGCTCAGGGACTGGCTGGGCATTGGTCAGCTCATGGTGAGTGATTGCTTTTGCATCACTTCTTTGTTTGTTTGTTTGCTGGTTTGTTTTTCTTCACTTATTAAACTGTCTTCGTGCTGATGCATGAGTTTTCTCACTTTTGCCCTTCCAATGCTCTCCCCATCCTGCTCTTGGAGACTGAACAAGCAGCTGCGTGGTGCTGAACAAACTGTGTGAGGCTTACCTGCCTATGAGTGTTTACCCACAACAGATGTATCAGCTAACTTTTTGGCCACTGATTTTTCTACCTCTCAGTTCCATTAGCAGTTCTGCGCTAGAGAACTAATGTAGACAAGGCATCTAGTGTCACCAATATCCTAGTCACCCTCTTGTCTAACTCTGCTCAGACGATGCATCTCTGGTGCATAACTAAGAGGCACAGAGCAGAATTGCTTACAAAAAAAAAGTCACAAAAATTTAACAGCCTTTCTAGGCAGAGTGATGGAGACAAGCACAGATTCCCTTTCTGACTTTTCTGCCTTCTGAAACCATGGCTTTTCAAGCTTTTTTTCCCCTTCCGCAGTTTCTAACATCTATGTCAATGTTCACAATATGGTATCTTCTAGCTTGCAGGTGTGAGAAAGCAAGGAAGTGGAAGATGCATCACACTTTTTCTTGTAATATACAGTCTCTCTCTAATCTGACAGAAGTGGACTACAGAACCTACAGTCAATTGCCAGTAATTGCTGTGGCTAAGATTATGAAAATTACCAGAAAAAGCCATGAGTCTTACAGCTGAATTTAGTTCTGATAACAAACTCAGGACAACACAGATGAGTGGGATACAGTTCACCAAGATCTGCCTGCAGGGAGCAATCTCTGGGAATTCTGTGTAATGGCTGTTTTTTCACCTCTGGGCTCTTCAATGGATTAAGTTATGTCACCAAACAGCTGAGCAGTAGTCAAGAATTAACCCTCCCTCTAGGACCATGAGACATACCTAGGACTCACCAGGACCTCCTGGATAAAACCCTTACATCACCATGTCATAATCTCATTTTTTGATATATTACAATCTGCCTTAAAAGTTGTTTCTTTTTTTACATCCACTGCTTTTATGGAAAAACAAAGTTACAGAGATTCATCCTTTTCATCATCTAGAATGGTCTTCGGATTGCCAGTCTGAATTTGTTTGTAGAAGTTTTATAACCATTAATTCTTCTGCCAATTTTACTTTTAAACTGCTCTTTTCCTTCCCTGCTGTTTATTTCTCTGATGTTTTCCTAGATAGCAGACATAACAGAATTTATTTTACTAGCCTGAATAAGCCAATTCTTCTAATCTCCTCTCACAAAATAAAAATTCCCCTCCCTGAATGGTCCTAATAGGCTTGTTTTGCATCTGTTTCCATCCGAAATAACTTTTCTTGAATCTGGGTGTCCACAACTTTATATATGTATCATACTGGGTTGCCCTTCTGTGACTGTTAGATTAGGAATTTCATTTCTTCAATTATTTGCATTTAATGAGCTCATGACTTGCTGCACAAATTATTAGCTCCTGAGTACATGACCTTGAACTCTGCAATTATGAATTTAATCTCTCTACTTTCTTGGAAGCCCACCTGCTCATCCAGCTTTCCATATTTCCTCTTGTTTGTGCAGTGACAATAACACCCAAATTGTGTCAGCAGAAAATTTCAGTAGCCCAGTTCCTCAAAATAATTAAGAAATAAACGCAAGACTGATCCTTGAGAAACTCCACAAATGATCTCCCTCCTGACCAACAGCTTCTCTTTCCAAACAAGTGCCTTCTTGCTTCTGTATTAAGAAGTCCTTTGTTCATTTTTGTCATTGCTGCATCAAAGTCCATTTTCTTAGATTCAAAACATTCATTTTCCATAGTTCACTATATCAAATACTTTATGGGATGCCAGACAGACAAGATCAACTACTTGAAGCTCAATCATCCTCTCAAAAGAAAGACAGAAACCAAATGAGTTGGGCACAACTTGCTTTTCCTTTATGAATTTTTTATTTCAACCCTGTTTTCCATTCAGCTCCACATCTTTAATTACTCCTTCCTCTAAAAAACTGTTTAAAATTCTTACAAGCAACAATCTACACAGGGATAGAATTAGGTTATACAAGATGCCTGAATGGTAATCCAGGTTACAGATGGAGATCTTCTCCTTTCTCAGACAAAAAGAATATGACTGTCACACTCCTTCTCCCCTAGACCTGTTAAACACGGCTGCTAGGCTATTTTTGTCAGAGAAAGACCATAAATATACAACTGTAAGACAACGTTCATGACAATTTGAGATTCTCAAATCCAGATATCTTGGCTGAAGGAGTGCAAAATTGGGGAGCAATGAGTCCCTAAATAACTGTCAAACACCATAGGCATTGTCAGTAAGGTTCCGGCCATTCTCACCCACATTTGNGGGTTGGTAAGGCAATATGAACAACTTTACCTTGTAATCTGTATTTAGGGGCTTATTTATACCTTCTCAGTGCAGAGGTTCACTCTCTTACGTACGGTGCCCAGCCACCACCAGGCTTAATGAGCATGCAGTACAGCCATTGAGGCAGCCTTAGGAGGGGGCAGAGGAGGTGACACCCCCTTCACAGCTGCACAAATGTAGAGGAGGATTTGACTGCCACACCTGCGACATATACATTCAAATAATAGTCAAGCACAACTTCTCAATTAAAAGGAGTAATAATAAAATCGTTGCTGCTACAACACTGTTGTTAACTATGTTTAATGGCACTGAATTTTCAGTTCTATTAAAAACGCAAATTAGGGAGTTAAATAGCTACAATCTTTGTGTTTTCCAAGGAGAGGCAGTAAAAGCAATAATGAATTCCATGGCTTCCCTGGCAGTTTCATAATTAAGAATATTTTATTTTTAAGTGGAAGCTGCAATGCCACAGTTGTTGCCTAAGATAGCGTGTATTCCCAGTTTAAATTTTTAATTCATTATTTTAAAAAATTAAACCAGTAATTAAACTCTGTAATTTCTGATGGGCAATGCAGCATAGTAATAATGGTAATGCAACTTCACCATTTAGACAAGCCTATGTTAGTGCTCCTAACAAGGTGTCAAAGACAAAATACAGATGAGGTTACAGAGAGCCTTTATTACCTAAGGATCCCATTCAATGCAAATGCAGATCCACTTGTACGAACTGGAGTAAAACGCAAAGCAAATTTTTGCATTGATCTGCAATGATCTGATAGCAGCTTCCTACAGGCCAAGACAAATAGTCTCCTATTTCCACTCTTCTCTGTTGAATCAATGACATTGCCTTTATCTGAAAGGAGGTATCGATGTTCAAGCTTACAGGTAACAGTTAAAACATTAATTTTTTTTTTTTTTTTTTTACTTCTGCTCAAAGCATCCAAGCAAAGGAGGGATGAAGACTTCCTGAACTCCGTTTGTGCAAAATCCTTTTTTTTTGCCATTAGGGTTTATAAAAGTTGTAGCACAGTAACAGATTGACCCTGGGCTGGTAAAATTTCATACTTTAACCAACCTTCATGTGTTCAATTAAAAAAATCAAACATGCTGAGAAAAATTGCAAACAAAAGATAAAGAGGATAAAGCTTGGGATCTCAGTTTATGGTCAGAAGGATATCAGTACTATGTAAGGGAAAAAAAAAGAAGAAGGTTTTCTTGTAGCAAAATAGAGGTAGAAAAACATGAAAAAGTTCCTGTGGGCTCAATGGTAGAGAGAGCCCTTTGGGGAAAAAAACGTATGGTGAGGGTCTACTGAAAGGGCTGAAAAAGAAATTAAAAAAAAAAAAAAAAAATGCAGTGAGCTGAACTGAAGACATTTTGGTAGGTCAGAAATTCTATAGAAAACTATATGACTTCCTTTCTTCATGTGAGCAGATAAGCTGAAATGCAGACTCTGATCTCCATGGGGATCCCCAAAAAAGGGTGTATCTCCCAAGGGCAAAGTAGAGTATAACCTCGTCTCCCGGCTGGAAATCACTTTCTGAGCATCAGAAATAAACACGGAGTAAACTGTTTGGGAAGGGTAGAACAATACATTTTGATCACCTTGGAAACTGAAAAGGCTACTTGTTGGATAAAACTTTTCCATCATAACGAGAATGGTGTGCACAGCCTCCAGCTTTCCCACTGTGGCCCAAGTGAATCCAGGAGAATAAACTGCAGAGTTTGCTAATACCAGTTTGTTGTGTGTAGAAGGAGCATGTTCTAATATTGTTATGTATAATGAAGTTAGATAAAGCAATATGACAAAGTCAATAGATAGGAATATTTTGGCAAAAACAATTTATGTAATGAGTAGCTTCCAGGCAGTGTTTACAGCCTGAGCTCAGTACCCAATGGCACTATTTAAAATCTTTTCAAGAAATTCAGCTTAATAAAGTACTGGCCTTTGCAAGATCCAATGATGTTGAAATTTGTTACAGTAGTATGTTTGTATTATATTTTAGTATGATATTCCCATTTTTGATAGCTTAAGCAGAGTAATAAAAAATATTATTTCTTCTCTAGGTGGTCCAATAAAAAGTGCAGTTTTGTACTTTTGTGATGAATTAACCAAAGGTTAAATTTTAAGGAGCTTACCAGCTGTTCCAATACAAGCAAATCATCATTTAAGCAGCTAGCCTTAAAACAACTGTCATCGTCCTAAAAACAGTCAACTTGCAACAGAGGTGTTTAATACTTCCCCTTCAAGTGGGGAATATAAACAAAATTTTCCTCCATTGTATACAAGACTGAGCTGTTGGATAGATAATATTCAAAACTGAATAAATGGCAGGGTAAGAGATGAGTCTGCAACTCCTCAGAGCTAAACTGCATTTAAACTGAGAATATGTATTTTCTTCTTGGAAACTCACACATCAGCACACTGGGATTCTTATTAATAGGAAAAGCTATTTTAGGTATCCAGAAGTCATTTAAAACTGTATTACTTATAGTTTTCCCCTCTGAGTTCTTGGAAATTGGATTAATGGTATGCACAAATGAAATTTGATACTGTGAGGTAGGGAGGAAACCAAAAAAATCCCTGTGATTTCTTATTAAAATATGTCTTAAAAACACAATTATTTTTCCCCTTAAATATTTGACATATCAAAAATGTGAGAGAACGTAATGAGGTACAAAGATTTTATTAACAGCTCTTTGAGATGTTTCATGAATCATTTGTGGGACAAAAAATCCTGATATCATTATCCTATCACAGAAGAAAAGCTTTGGGATCACATGAAAATGCAGTTCACTACTTCCTATGTGAATAAGGGAATATATTCTATTGGATATTTTCAATTATAGCAATTACTAATGTACTAGCACTGATAATGCAACGACTTCACTGCAGCCATGCAGTCAGAGACAGAACTGCAAACTCATCCAGAAGCCATCATCAAAGAAAATCCCCTGGCTACACCCCTGCTCATAATTTTTTCTGTTATTCCTGGGAAAACCAGACCTGACAACTCTGAGACAGAAAACAACCCCATTTTGCAGTTTTTTTCCATTTTTACTTGCTTTCCACGAAAATATTTGCTATTTCACAAAAAGAATCAAATCAAAAGTATTCTCATCCGTCTTCCGATTCAAATTTGACTTGTTCAAGTACATGATTATAGCTAGGAGTGCAGTCTGAAATACCTGAGAATGGATTCAAGTCTTTCTTCTCTCTGACTGAGAGTAGAGAATTCCCTCCTAAGTTGGGTAAAACAGGAACATGAACTTCAGTTCTGCAGATATTTTAGTCCAGAGACTGCTACTGCAGCAATACTTTTTCTCACTGAAAATATTCTTATCATCTCCGGTTCTCTCACACTTTTAAAGCCCTCTTGTGAGAATCAAAAGTAGTCTGAACGTGGCTCACCAGTTCAGTTTCTGCTGGATGATTTGTTGGTCTAAACTTGGCCTCAATTCCGTCTGAAGATTAAAGACTCAAGAGCATGCGTGTCACTGCCAACTTCAACCATCTGTCATTACTCTCAAGTATGTTTTAGCTGTGATATTTACCTACTTGCTGCTGTTCTATAAACAGAACACAAAATGATGAATACCTTAGCACTTAACCTTTCCAGAGACCTTACCTTCTGATTTAGCACCCAGTCCTCACTCCTTGCTTAGATAGAGCTCCCAAACCAACCCACATCGATTATTTTCCCTGTGATAATTTATCAGCTAGACGACTAGAGTATGAAAGGTTTCATTTTTAAACAGCATCCAAAAACCTTAAAATATGTGAGACATTTCATAATAAATAATAAAATAACGAACATTTCCAGTACATGTTCGTGTCTGTGTCTGTATGCGCATATGCTACATGAAATAAAAGCATAGCCATTTGCAAGCATGCCACCTTACATGTCAACAAAGAGAGAGTTATACAAATTGAGATAAAAACATGTCTAATTTATACCGTAACAAGGGCAGCTCCACTGCATTACTGGTGGTCTATCAACACAGGACATTCACTAAGACTGAAAATCATTCGGCAGTTTTGGCAAAAAAGTGCTGAACAGTTCAGTTGCACAGTCCTGGAGTGTTTTTAAACTGCATCGGTGAATCTGTGTCTTTGGATAGGCTAGAATTACCACTGTGATGTAGAATTATTGTATAAATAGCATCTACAGCTAACCAAATTTGTTAATTTTGTTATGCAGTGTTTCAAAGGAAAGGTTCAAATCCAGGTTTCTCCAGATGAGTGTTTAGTACAGCCATGTCCACTCCCATTTAATGAATCTTGAAAAAAAAATTCTGAAAAAGAGTTCACTGTTAGGAGGAGGATGGTGAGTGCTTTAACATTGTATCTGAGACAGGACCTACAGCAAACAGTTTTCTAATACTCACTGGCCCTCCCAGTCAAACATTTACATAAAAAAGCAGCAAGAAAAACATTGAACGGAGGAAAGCAACGCCTTGGGTATAAACTAGAGGGACGAGCATATTGGAAGGAAAGTGAATAAACAGGAATAACATGAAAGCTACTGATGAACAGAAATCACATCATTTAAATGCAATTGAAAGAACAATGATTGCTACTAGGAGCATTTGAAACTTCCTTCCTTGTTTCCCAAGAAAGGTCTGATATGGCCTTCACATTACCCTCTACAGAGAACTGGTCATGCTAGAATCATCTGGGTTTGTGCCTTTATTCGGGAAACAGACTTTATTAGCATTCATAATCACTTTTTCTTGGGGATCATTTTCATTAATGATGCACAATACTACAAGAAGGAAGCAAAAGCTTTCTTAGCCTTTACTTGCCTCAATTGTTATCAACAACCCCTTAAAACCTTATGTTGAATGGTTTAGGGTAGCCTCTGGAAGGGAACTATGTCCTTTCCCCTTTCTTCCACACAACCTGGTAGAAGGTGTTTGTCCATTAAACTCACTGACTCATCTGAGTTCCACGGTCAAAGTGTTGAAAAAACAATTAGTGTTTATTTTATGTCCATTATCTCCTGCTTGTGTCTTGTTTATAATTTGTTAGTGTATTTAGCTGCCATGGTGATACTGTAAAATATATCTTGAAGTCAGTGGGAAAGTTTGCGTGCAAAATATTATGTTAGTGAATAAATCAAAAGCATTACTAATACAATAGAAAAAGAGTAGAAAATTCTAGCACTATTTTTGTGTTTCAGGATGCACTCTCCCTATTTTCCTTGGTGAAACGTCTGATAACTATGGAGGTGGAGGTTTCAGCCCTTACCTTTTTTTGAAAGTTGTTAGCTCTTAGTGTACATAAGGAATAGCAGTTGTGGAGAAAGCTTAGTACCACTGTATTTAAAAACAAAGGCTGAGGTCTTAATATACCTGGGCACTTGGACTTGAATCTGGGTGCCTCATAGTGGGCCCAGTTTCTTCAGCTTTCAAAGATACCACTGTTCACAGCAACGCTCTTCCTTCTAAGAGCAGTAAATTCCTCTCAAACTATTGCGGTCTTTCAAACAAGGTTTTTATATTGTAAGATCAGAAAACACAAGAGATCCAAACACTAAAATTCTTGTTAGTATGTAGCTCAAAATAGCAAAGGCCAAAGTATGTAAGCGTTAAGAATTTGTTTCTCTAAAAACCCTGACGTTGGATATACTATCTTATTAAATGGGGATCATTACTAAACTCATTATAAAATTCAAAAGATGGGTTTTATGCAACATTCTGTTTCTGATTCCTTTTTACCACAATCTTGTTTCAATTCTTCCTGTTTGAGGTTCACAATTCTGTAATACTTCTATTTTTCTTAACCTGTAAGGAACATAAAACACCACCTGTTCTCAGGAAGAATTCTCCATCTACTTGAATACAAGCAGTAACTGCCTTATAGTCAGATAACAAAAATGTGTCAGTTTTTTCCCATGTTTGAGCCATACTACACACAAGGTATTGCGTACAATTCAGCAAGTACAATTACAGCCAGAAAGCTGTAAAAATTTAGAGGGGACTGTTCATTGGAAACAAGGAAGAAGACAATTACCAGCAAATGAATTAGAATATCCATGGATGCTCATTTCCCTGCAATATGATCAAAAGGCATTAGTATAAATAACTGAATATCTTGAACCAACTTACCAATTTCCACTGGGAGATGGTTGATTTGATTTTTTGACAACTCCAGTACTCTCAGATCTTGAAATAATGCAATGTAGGATGGAATGGTTTGTATCAACGTGTTGTACACGTGCCATTCTTTCAGATAGATCTGTTCTTTTAGAGAATCTGGGAATTCCTGTAGATGAAATAAGAACAAGTAAATAGAAAGCATCAAGTTATAATTTTGTTCTACCACGTTTCTAAATACAGGGGGGGGAAATTCCCACAGCCAAATCTCAACACTTTGCCTTAATTATCTTGATGTAGAACAGCAGTGTGCCAAAGCCTCATAAGAGCTGTTTGCTTTTGAAGAGCTTTGCAGCTGTCTGTCACCACATACTCACTTTTTAACTGTTAATGCAATCATTTTTTCTCTAAACTCAACCTGTTTGGTGTCTCCCATATTATCTCCTTTTTCCAGCTGGAGGGTTTTTTTAAAACACATTTCAGTGCGTTAATTCACACATCAAGATGTAGTAAAATGCAACATGGAACATAAGATTGGGTGTATGGAGAATATCTGTTTAGGGTTTGCAAAAAAAAAAAATGTGACTATGTTCTTAATACCTGCCAATGTTTCAAAATTTGTTTGCCAAGATGGAACATAGTCCAAGAAATGGAAGCATTTCAGATTGGATGCACACGTCACCTTTTCAAAGTCTTTTTTCAAACAAGTGACGTAAATTCCTGTTATTTCAGCAATGTTTGAAAATTTTTACTAAACTTCTTTAGGAAGAACAAAAATACTCAATTGTTAAATCAGTACAAATTGCAATTAATTCTTGCTTTAGCCATGCAGAATCTTTTTCTTTAAGAATTCCAGTACTATTCCAAATACACAGCAAGTAAATTTGCTTCTGAGTAATTTTCAGACTTATACGATTTGTCCAAAGTCTCCAAGGTATAACAGTTACTGAAACTAAAAGTTATTAAAGCCTTTAATTCTCACAAAATTACTTTAGTTAATTAGTATTCAGTTCAGATTTACACGTTTGTTTGAATTATGTCATCAAATTCCTTGAACTTGAAACCGACAAAAATCAATTCATGAAGTTGAAGGTCAGATCATTTAAACTCCACTTTCTAAAGCAGCACATAATTTACCAGCCTGTCCTGGGTTTTATATCACTGTGCATTGGTAACATCTGGAAGAAATAATTGAGACGAGGTGCTATCACTAACTTTGCTTTATAAAAAGACATGTAAGAGTTTCAGCCTTTAATTCCTTTATAACTTCCAAATTTGTTACCTGTGCATGAAGAATACAACACATTAGGAATTATTGTTTTTCATACAGAGGACATTGTCCACTTTTTTCTCCCCTTCTAGATTTCATAGGTCCCCCAAAACATTAACAAGAGTGATGTGCATTTTAATTGTTTTTTATTAATTCTGAACTTCTGAACTAGGAATAGTGCTACTTAACTCTTAGCTTAATTAAAACATCTAATCTAATTGTAATTAAAGACAAACTGGACTTTTGATCGTAAGCTGTTCTTTGTTTTGTTGTTGCTGCCTCTAATTCCAATTCTTTTCAAATTTACACGTGCAGACACTTAGCCTATATGTGTAGCTCTGCCTTGCTACCTGTCCTTCCATATTTGATAGGGATCATTTCATTTCTTGCTTTGTTTTCCCAGTAGGTGTATATTGCTTTGTGATCAATCTTCTATATTTGTCAGTTTATGGCACTTAAAAAATAAAATGTCTGAAACGCCTCAAGGCTGGTAATGAGAAATCTCTGCAACTTTCTGGAGTGGGTTTCCACTCCTCCACCTTCAGTGCTCCACATTTTTCTGCAGCAAAATAAAATAATAAATACCAACTGCAAATTCAATTAGTATTGTCTTTCCCACGTGTACAGAACTGAAAATTCAATACATAGGGGATAGCATTTAGCTAGTGTCATAGACACTACTGTAGGGAAGAACACTGATTCACAGAGAAAGCAGATGCAGCATAGTTGTACTGGAGGGAAAAAGGTATCTGGGTAACAGATACCATTTGCCACTCTATTTCTCCACGGCCCCAGTCTGTCTTTGTCTTTCTACCAACCTACTGGTTTTTTGCACCTTCTTGTCACAACAGACCATCTCCAGCTCCTTACTGACAGATACAACAGGGAGCAAAGGGGAATGCTTGTCCCTCTGAAGCCAACAGCCTTGCTGTTCTCCCACACTGACGGGGGTATCCCACAAACTCCTCCTTGATACATAGAAAATGGTGCAGCACACAAAGCAATCTCTCAGATTAAATCATAATTTTAGAAAAATTAAGCCACAATATTTTGAAAACTATTTATTACTATTAATGTGAAAAAAAAAAATTAAAAATCTTTACTTCTACAATAAGGGTAGTTTAAAGCTCCAAGATATTCTTGTGCAGCAGCTGAAATAAATTCAGACATAACTTCAAAGGAATGGAAGAAGGTTCCATTCTTCGACCAATTGTCCTGACTTACTTTTCTTTCTTGAGATTATTTCTTTATATCTTATAATCATATTTACAATTTGGAAATGTAAGTTTACAAATACTTTTCTATAATATGGTTTTTTAGCATTCTCCATCTTACAATACATTCGTGTTGTTGAAACTTAAATTGATGTGATATTTTACTTCATTTACAAACTAGATAAGGGTAGGAACTGAAATTTGCACAAGCTTTGTGTTTGCTTTACTCTCCGATTCCCTTGTGTTCTTTTGTAATCTTCTGCTACCATGTTAAAGCTGGCAGCCTGCTGATAAACTGCTCCAATAAGACTGACACTTGGAGGATAGCCAGTCTTTTGTCTTTAACAGCAAAACAATACCTCAAACTCCTTTGATTTGGGGAAGGTGAGGGGGGGGAGTATTAAAAGGAAATAAATACCAAACCTACAACCATTGCTGATTATACTATTTCTAATTAGGAGAGAATTTACCTGCTAGACATGTGCCTGAACTAAAAGTGTGATCAAAGCTCTGAGAATTTTCAATTCTGTTTCTTTTTCAGCTCTGTAGTTTTATCTGTCATGGGCCAACCCAAAACCTTGGATCCAAATCTCCCTTATCTTTGAGAAAGTTTGGAGCTAGTTCCAAAATAGTGTGTCTCAGGGCCATGTATATTACCTGGCTGTGTAAGGAATTTTATACTTTTTTTGGGGAAAAAAAAATCTCTGGAAGTTAATAAGCACAAGAGAGATTTTCTCTGTCCATTCAATGCAGCAATTCTGTTTGACCTTTTGTGGCAAATAAATACTTCACTGTCACTAACAGCCAAGAATAGCAAATGGAAACTCTTTGTTCTCTGTGAAAATACACAGCACGTTCGATGATAAAACTGGGAGAATAAATACAAATGTATTAATTAATTTGCTGCCTTTTTCTGTGAAGAAATGACATGCAAGAAGGTCATGATTTATCAGTAAAGAATTTGACCATCAGTCATTCATTTACTTGTTGTGCATATTTGACATTAAAGTTGTTTAAATCAGGTATGTATCCAGACCCTCTGCTTAGGTAAACCAGCAGAGCCAACAGCAGTCCTGCTCTGTATTTGAGTGAACATCATCATCTTTCCTTTACCAATATTGATATCACAAATTCAAAAATTTTTTTTCCTAAAGATTTTCTGAAAATCATTAAAATTCACTGATCCATTAGAGAATAAACATTCATTAGTTAGGAGCAGGAAGTAAACACTCAGAGGGAAAAAAACAGAGTTACAGTGAATTCATTGAAAAACTCATATGAATATTCATGGCATTATCTTGCCACAGATTTCATTCTGCTCTAACAGCAGTGCTATTTCTCTGAAGAACTAATTTAATTCAGTAAATACATGTTTACATATACAAAGGATCTCATTTAAGTGTTCCATCAACTCACCATCATTCACTCCTAGGGAACTGATTCTAACACAAAATTCAAGAGTCCAAAGTCCTTACACAGCTCCTTTTAATGGTGGGTTTGCCTGGAAAACTCTCAGATAAATAAAAAGTTTTTCTGAAATATACGTGAGGAACCTCAGACTACTTGTGGCACAGTACGCCATTCTCATGCTGTCAACTCCCAAGGGTTTTGCAAACACAGGAGGATTTAGGACACTCACTGCTGGGCAATGCAACTGGGTTCTGCCCCATTTTTTATAAAGAGAAGAGAAAAGCCTGTCTGATTTCATTCACAACACCAGATTATGGGACTAACCCATTTGTTATTATAGAACCGTTTCTTTCCTAAATACGAATATTGATTCACCACCATTCTCAGCTCGCAGAAATGCATCACTCAGGGATGTAGACACTTGAGTCATAAATATTTGGTTGGTATGTAAAAGAGGAAGCAAGGACCGCTGAACCTTAAGGATGTTGTTACACAGCCTCTTCCAGGAGAAGCTCTGACAGGTAAGGGTAAAACTGTCTCTTCACTGCAGTTATCAACCACTGCCCACAGCCAGAAGCTAACCACCCTCAGCAGGCATGGCCAAACCAGTACCCAAATTACAGAAGGACTTTCAGATTCAGAGGGACTCACCGAGTACATGTTCTTCGAGCAAAAAGGCTTGATACTAATCCTACTTACAGCATTGTAGTTCAGGAGATTTCCATCAAGTTAGTGAGACCACGCTGTTAGAAAACTGTTGTGGCTTGAGATGTGAAAATGCTCAAACTGCATGTCTCAAAAAATTAGCTTAAAAGCAAATGATAACTATAGATCTGTCTAAACAGAATACAATTCCTCAGAATTCATATACTGTAAAATCAAGCCCTACTGTCTTTAGCTAGTACTCTGTGCCTATTTGTCTAACCTAATATTCATTATATGAGCTTTATCTTTCCTCAGATATGTTAAAATAATTACTTTAGAAGTACAAGGGACAGTGAATTCCACCTAATGAAAACACATTATCATTTCAAGGACATTTAAGGGGTGAGAAAAAAGTGGCACAGTGGTCCTGAGGGAAGGAATTCCTATTAGGGATTCAAAATGTGTGATCTGCTCTGATTTTCTCCCTCACAAATGTTCTCAGGAGATATGAGATGATTTTCAAAAGAGCACTATCCAGGTGATTTTCAAAATAATTGTCCAAGCTATCCCAGTATATGATGGAGTGTTTTACAAAACCCATTTTGAACCTCTCACTTAACAATGCAGAATCAGTGGACCAGATTCACTGTTATGCTGTATGGATATGGAGCTTGAGACAACAGATAACCTGGGCACTGATTAATGACCAACACAAGCTACCATTCTAATTGACTGAAACATTGCAAATAACACCCTTAGTTGATATGTGGAATCAGCTCATTTGCTGCTGAAGTTTCCAATGAGAGACCTTACATTGAGACCTATGGGAAGAATGTGGTAAAGCCACCTGCTATGATCTTGAAAAATCCTTATGCTGGAAATTACTTCTCTGTGAGAACTTAACTTCACAGCATCCAGAAAGAGAACTGATACAGCCCAGAAGCAAGCCCAGTTCTCAAAATTAAATCTGTAAGTCACACCAGCAACCTACTTGGATTTAGCTATCAACTGTCTAGAGGATATATTACTGCTTCATTGATGAGAGGGAAGGGGAAACATAATGAAAATACTTATCAGCTAAAAACCAGTGAGATGGAGGATTCACCAGCTACTTCCCAAATGGACACTTTACAGGGCTGTGCTGTTTGCTGCTGCCAACAGTAAGTGGCCAGCCAACAGCAAACCAAGCTGGTTATGTGCCTGTAAAAGTGCACAGGCAATCCCAGCTCTGAATTCTCCTGGTGTCTGAGTGCTTAGTCTTCCAAACTTTCAACTCATAGATGTATTTGTGTGCAAAACACATTACAAAAACTAAACCATAGTTGATACCACAGCTCCCAGCTACATAATATACAGGCTTCTCTGAGAAAACTGTCACATGTTCACAGATCTTTTCACATGAAAATTGCCAGTCTGTGCATCTTTGGTTGTATAGTCAGCAAATTCATTTTGCCTAAGCGTACCTTTTTGTGAGAGAGTAATAGGGCAAATAGTGTCATGTCTGATTCTGTCTTTGGTTTAGAAGGAGCAGTTGAGATCAAAAACAGCAAAACAAGTGGTAAGATTTGTATAACCAATATAATTTTGACAAAATTTCTGCAACAAGGGGAAATACAATTCTTTCATGACTTTGTCAAGTGGATTTTCACATTTTTAAAACAATTTTCAGCTGTTAGAGACTGGCAATGTTGTTCGATTTTGAAGGAGCATTGGTCCTCTCTAAATAAAGCAGTTTTGATTTTATCCTTCCTCTGCAGACACCTGAACTATGTCACCGTATCTTGTTAAAACAGGAAGCCCACTTTAACCAGACTAGAGCTGAACAATGAGGCACAGTGGCTGTGGGGTATGGCCACAGTGAGCATACGATAAGGAGACAGAATCAAAGCACATGGTCGTTAGGATTGTACTGCTCAAGCTTGCATACTGTACGTAACACTACACTAATATCTCTTAAATGTGATCTTTCAGCATGTCAAGTTGAAGTTAAATGCTGTGGAAAACAGAACAAATTATGTATGTTTGATTTTGCCTCCTAATGTAAAGCCTTGTTTATGGTGACGAAGCAAAATGTTAACAGTTTGGCAAAAGATAATAAGCAACACAAAAGTTTTGTTAAGCAGCTCTCTGCTCCCTGATGCACTGAGAATATTTGCAGTTGCTACTTTATCAGTTCTAAGGAGTTGTAACATCTTTTTTTTTTCTCCTAATGTAACTCCAAAGCTCGCAACACAGGAAAGTGTGCAGTATAAGACTACACAGCTTTAACATAATTTTCAATAAACAAGGTTCTTGAAAGATGAGACATGACAGCTCTCCAGCAAGCAATCCTACCACATGAATGATTTGCATCAGTTGAAGAAATAGTCTCCTCACTAGAGCTGGATGGGAATCAAGGATTTCTATTTTCCAGAACTTTCATCTATTTTATGTTTATTCAGAAAAGAACTAAAGCCGGAGGGGGCAGGGGGAAGCTGAAAAAGAAAACACCTTCATATTCAAGATCAAATCTGGGACTAAGTTATACTTCAGGTCAATCAAAAGAATTGTTTTAGTAAAATTTAGCCACTTTATTGATTGACTTTTTAACCTGTATTTTTTGTAATGAAAATCTCAAAAAAGTAATTTAAAATTATAAACTACACAAAAGACAAAATTCTAATTTTACTTTCTAATTAATAAAGTAGTACATATCCAAAATACATTTAAGTCAAAGCTTTAACATCTCTAGAAAACTTCAGACCAACTCTAATCCACCTTTTGCTGCATTTTAAAACAACATTAATTCAGAGCTTACTTCCAAACTGATATTTCACATCAAACACAACTGCAACTAAAATGCGCTTTTTTCAGCAAGACCATTGTGGATTGATGCTAATATTAGTTTTGATTTGAACAGAGCTTGAGAAAAATGTTATCACACCATTAGAGCAAGAAGACAGATCTCTGAGTAGTAGAAGACATCAACAACCCAATGAAGCTGAATATTATTTTCATCTCTTTCCATCCATTGGGGAATTTTAGACAGAGATACCTTATTGCAATATGACTGCTCATACCAAAATTTTTGAGAGGGCTAAATTACATCTATCAGTAGAGAATTTAAAATAAGCATATTTGAAAACGAAACCACTAGTTTAGGGTAAGATAGGAAATGCTTTCATCACTTCTAACACTGTGAAAAAGCATCGATTTCACATGCATTGGCAAAAGAAAAAGAGTTTTGGGGGATTAAAAGTTACAGTGCTAAGATACCAAAACTCTTTAACAATAGAAACATGTTTTCCATTATATTTACCATCCACTGCTCTCCAGAAAGCTGAAAAATAAACTTGGTTTTTTCCTTATTTGCTTCATCTGATAAAGCACGCCTCTTCTGGACCTGAGGAGTCTTTCCACAAGTGTCCAAGATCTTCTCATCGGTGTTTACAAAGCCATTCTTGAGGTATTTTGATTGAGGAATGCCTTTCTTCCGGCATTCTAGTATGAAATTCCATTCCTGCTTTATCCTGAAATAGTGCCAAAAAGGCTTTATGTGAATCAGCTGAAACAGTACAGCAAATAAATCTTACAGCTTGATATTTCTTTGCACAAGTATTTAACAAAATATAATTATGCACCATTGATCAAAAAAAAAAAAAAAGACCCTTGTGGAGTCATGCCTAGATTTTCTAGACTTACATATAGATTTCAAATAAGCAGCATTTCATTTAGTGACTCTAAAATAGTGACACAGAAAAGTGGAGACTGAGCACACTGTCACAGAAAACAGCATGAATTATATCCTTTATTTTAATAGGGCAGGAAATACATTCTGACAGAATAAGCTATATATATAAACAAAAACAAGGGCCTGGTGATATTTGCAAAATTTTTCAGTTGGAAAAAAGTTATTTTAGCAAGTAAGAAGTCAGAAATATTCCCTTTTCCCTGCCCACTCTTGTTCAAGTGTAATGATCCATTTTCATTTTTTACACATTATCTTCCAATATCACCGAAGGTGGTATTGGAAGAGGTAGAGGTAAAGGTCAAAGTTACCACTTGCCAACTAATTTCAGATCCAATTTCAGTGTAACTTTAGGCTCACCTCCAGGGCAAACTTTTACCCACATAACTTCAGGTACAAATTCAATTTGATATAATTAAGCATTGTCACAAGCACGTGTTTTAATTGAAGAGAGATGTATTTCAACTTAGTCAATTAAGGAACAGGTTGATTAGCTGAAGCAAGCCTTCCTTACATCAAAATCAGACTCTGCAGAGCCCCTTGCATCATAAATCTGATCTCACACTTTGAATGGTAGATTTTTGTGGTACATGAGATTCATTTATGTGATCTCCACCCTCTGGCAGAAATCTTAAGCTGAAGACTTGAAGAAAACTGGCAGGTGAAGAAGTGCACAAAGTTCAGGATAATATGCCCCCTAGAAAAAGTCAAAAATAGCATGTCCTAGAAAGAGAATCAGATGCAAGCGTGTAACATTCAAGTAGGAAGTAACAAAACCTGTACACATATTCCCAGCTAAGCATGGAATTTTCTCTAAAATGCTAAGATGTTAAAAAAATGACACATGAAACAGAATGTCTGCTTTTAAGTCATGTAAAAGAAATCAGTTACAAACTTAGGTACAAGAAGTATCTTCCAAACTTGCTGCCAAAATCAGTAATTTTTGGACATTCATAGCAAGGTAGAAACTGCAGGGCAGCGTATATTTATGGGAATATGACTCCGTAGACTAAAAGTCATATTTAAGTCAATGCTATGAAAATAAATCGTTAGGCATCAAAACTGTATGCCTAAATAGGAAAGGTATTACTGAGACAGCTGTAAACTGCTCAGCACAAATTGTGGCACTTACTGAAGCCTTAGGGGATGTTAGAGATGTATAGAATCATAGAATCATAGAATGGTTTAGGTTGGAAGGCACCTTAAAGATCATCTAGTTCCAACCCCCCTGCCATGGGCAAGGACACCTTCTGCTAGACCTGGTTGCTCAAAGCCCCATCCAACCTGGTCTTGAACACTTTCAGGGATGGGGCCTCCACAACTTCCCTGGGCAACCTGTTCCAGTGCCTCACCACCCTCAGAGGGAAAAATTTCTTCCTAATATCTATTCTAAATCTATGCCCTTCCAGTTTGAAGCCACTACCCCTTGTCCTATCACTACATGCCCTTGTAAAAAGTCCCTCTCCAGCTTTGTTGTAAACCCCTTTCAGATACTGGGAAGCTGCTATAAGGTCTCCCTGGAGCTTTCTCTTCTCCATGCTGAACCATCCCAACTGTCTCAGCCTGTCTTCCTAGGAGACGTGCTCTAACCCTCTGATCATCTTCATGGCCCTCCTCTGGACCCGCTCCAACAGGTCCATGTCCTTCTTATGTTGGGGGCTCCAGAGCTGGCTGCAGTACTCCAAGTGGGGTCCCACGAGAGCAGAGTAGAGGGGCAGAATCACCTCCCTCGACCTGCTGGTCACGCTTCTTTTGTTGCAGCCCAGGATACGGAAAGTAGAGATCATGGCAACAGCAGCAGACTTCAGCTATCGGCATACACACAGTGCATTGACACACTGCAGACAATACAGAGGTTTGGAATCTACATATGACTGTTTATCAGGGAAGCTAGCCTGAGAGATCACAAGAGGTTTAGTTTCAAGGAGCAGCACGCTATACTTGGGTCATCAGAGAATTACAGAAAGCCCGTTCTGTAATAACGACTGCAATGTATTCCCATGCAACACCTTTATAAAGAGAAAGTAAGAAAAGATATTGTCTACAAATATTTCAGAAGATGAGCTACATATAACAGTGAAGTTGGTTAAAAGTACAGCTCATTGGGTAAAGTGCTGGCAGACTGCGTGAAGACAGCACAACCTCAGAGTAAGTACACTCTAACGAAGCCACTCTAAGGATCTTCTTCTCCTCTCATTTCCAAAACAGAAAAATAAAAAAAGATAAAATGGTTTTTAGAAATAAGAAGGCAGTATAACCTCTGTTAAATTGAATGTAAAAACAAAAAAGCAACTGCAGCCACTTACTGCAGGTATACAAATGAATAGGAAAAGGATTTCTAGCATATCAGAAGCAGAAACCCTCTGAGAGAGATGGTGGGAGCAATAACTTATCAAAGTATAAAAGCAGCAGTGAAGGAATAGTTAAAGAAGTTATTGAGAGCTGCAGAAAAGTTACTCATCCTTAGCTTCAGTTTTCATTAGAAAGATCAGTATACTCTTTACAAGTAGGCATCTGGAGAAATTTCTGATATTTAAAGTGTCAATAAAGGAGGCTTGAGAATAAAAAAAAAAAAATGTATTTGAAGTAAATCTCCCAGTTTCTCTCAGTGTCTAATTGTGAACTGCTTTATACCACAGCAAGCTGTGATATGTAAATCATGGAATCACGGAATTTTCAGGACCTCTAGAGATCATCTAGTCCCACTCCCCTGCTGACGCAGGAATGCCTAGAGCACATTACTCAGGACTGCATCCAGGCGGGTCTTGAAAATCTCCGGAGAAGGGGACTCCACAACCTCCCTGGGCAGCCTGTTCCAGTGCTCGGTCACCCTCACCGTAAAGAAGGTTTTTCTTATGTTTGAATGGAACTTCCTATGTTCCAACTTGTGCCTGTTGCCCCTCGTCCTGTCACTGGGAACCACTGAAGAGAGTCTGGCTCCATCAATGAGTTAGCAAGAAAAAGACTGGACAAACAGAACACATGTCCAGCAACACATTTAGCTCAGAGAGTCCCTAGAGGGGTACTGAAGCTGATGGTACAGTCAAGGAAGAGTCCACCGCCAACCCACAATATCTCAAAACCTTTTCTGAAGCTACTTGGTATAACAGAGACAAGAAAATAGGTTAGAGCAGACACAGCTCCTTAGTCCATTTTGTGATCTTTCAACATGCTGCATCTGACACTTCTGGTTACAGAGGGAGAGACACCCAAGTACCTGATTGCTAGCCCTACCAAAGGGTATCCTCTACAGCCACAGTCTGGAAGCACTCAGATGGCAGAATTTTCCATACCAGCAGACATGAAACACCTCTTTCAGATGCTTTGACACATGCGCCAATTCAATTTTTGGTGTTGATCTTGCCCATTCCATCTGTCATTTAAACCCTGAAGACCACCAGCACAACAGAAGGCAGACAATGCAATAGTAAGAGATCACTAGGAAAAGCTAGAAAATAACATGTTCATATACTATAAGAAAGATAAACAGGCCCAAACCACCTACTCATCTTTTTTCCAAAACTCATCTACCAGTGAGCATAGCTAATTAGCTATAAAAGCTCTGTATTACCGTGGGTGGGAGGTAAAGTGAGGGGAGGGAAGTGAATTGAATCCCCAAGGAGGAGAACAACAAAAGGATCTAAAATATTAAAAGGCAGGAACTGAAAAAGGACCACAACTCTGGCATTCTTTTTTTCTAAAATCTTCTAAATAATCCTAGCTTTACTTACCACTGCTGTACTGCTGTTTCTCACATCCTCCTCCAGTCCTCCACATACAGCTTTTCTGTTCCTCTGCAAAGCTTAACTCTGCATTACTGCCCTCTCATTTCCATGGAATTCCTTAATTTTCTACCAAAGCAATAAACATTTGGTCTCAGAGCATAATTCAACACACTGAAAAAGCTTGCCCCCAAGATGCCTTTTTGTATTCATTGCTCTTCATTTATGCACAAAAATGACTGACTCATTCCTTGCAGTATAAATTCTAAGAACGTCAGAAACTGAAAAAATAGAAAGAACAGGTCAAAAAGTCTAACTCTCAATAAAAAGTAAGGCACTGGGCTGCTCTACTACACCCCAGTGCTGGCTCTGTCAGGTAGACCCCAGGAATACAAGGGCAGAGGGCTGAGGTCTAAAATTTTACTCACTCACAAGAAGAATCACGGAATCAATATAGAAAATAGCAAGAAGGGAGCTACACTGAAGATGGAAGAATAAACTT
Source organism: Burhinus bistriatus (assembly GCA_013397275.1). Lineage (NCBI taxonomy): Eukaryota > Metazoa > Chordata > Aves > Charadriiformes > Burhinidae > Burhinus > Burhinus bistriatus. Next base: position 283,051 of record VYXH01004522.1, on the reverse strand, counting down.
TCCTCTGACACTTTACTGATAACATCCACGAAACACAAATCTCAGGAGGTCATGACACATTGTTAGCTAAATAAAACAAAATGCACGTAACAAAAATCCGCTATTAACCAAACCAGTCAGTGAAACAATGACCTCAGAAGAAAGACAGGCATTAAAAATTAAACCTGGTTAGGAATTCAACATGGATATCACGCACTGATGTGGAAATCCCATGTCAAATTTCTTCTTTACACATACATTAAATGATGGCAACTTGCTCATTAAACTTTTAAAGAATGCCTGCTTACGATCATCAGGCTAAGTACTACATACAAACACATTTTCAACAGACGAAAAGTGAATTAATAATGGAACAAAAAACATGCATAATTTTGTACATACATCTCAGAATGAAAACATGATATACCCCAAGGGCAGAGGGTCTGACAATTTGCAACCCCTGCTTATACCCTTGGGGTACACACTAACCAAATGAATCAACATGGGCCTTCCTGGCCTGGAGGTGTGACTTAACGTCAAGCCGGTATATATCATTAACCTAAGATTACAAAGCTGTAATTTGCAGGTTACATTTGAGATGAAACCAAAGGGATCTATTTAGCTACATGATTGTCATTCAGCTTTGTCAAAAATTTGGGATGATGATACTTCTTAAATGATCTTTATGAAAATAAAGACCATTTTAAGTCTTCCTTTGGTGACAATCCTCAAATAAAATAGAGTTACCACCACTTTTGTCGTATCTGGAGACTATTGCATGAATCTTTAGGAAAGAAAGGAAATGCATCTAAACCAGTGTGGCAAACAGAAAAAATAAAAGACCCACACAAATAAAAAATCAGCCTTTAAATAAGCTATTGTATTTTTAGAGAAATTAAATTTCTGGTCTTGTTATTTTAAAGGCTCCTGATATTTCAGGAACACATTTTCACATATGACAAACAAATAAGTTAGTTATAAAATCACAGCCCTCCTGAAGTTTATGTCTTTTTATTATTATTCAGCAATAATATATTTTGATCTTCCTCTAGAGCCTGATCAAACACTGACAGTCAGACTAAAGAAACAACTACCATTGTCAATATTCAAAAAGAGGGTGTTGCCCAAGTCAAGCCTAATTTAGGTGGGAGTATGAATACAAAAGTATATTTTTTCTGGACATAGGACCCAGATGAGATCTAAGGTTCCAGCTCAGCTAACTACTCCAGTATTTCCACTTCAATCATGCAAATAGTACAACTAATTTTAAAAAAGGCTGATTGCATGCTATTGATGTTTTTCAAAAAAAGTTATGTTTCATACCTTTATACCTGTAACACAAAAGCACACCCGTCACTAAAGCAGACTGTAAATGGCATAGAGGAAAGGTTAATTCTGTCAAGTTATTTCCCAAAACATTGCTGTATTTCAATAAGCTTTTGGGACAATATACTACAGATGTGAAACAGGGTCAGCAGGGAAATGGAATATTCAAATATTTTCATTTCGGTTAGTGCTGAACTTGTCTTCAGGTAATCGTTCCCCAACCATTACTTCACTATTGGAGTATACAACATAGAAGTAAATTTTTTTATTATAAATACTTCCCTTGGAGGATATGGGAGTCCCTTGCCTGGCATTTTAGATTCTCAAGAAAGTCCCAAATCTAATCAACCTGATGCAAAGAATTACTGTAGAATAAATTCAATTATTGGACCCTTCAAAGAAGCAATCGGCTTGAAAAACAAGAATTTTTCATTAGTAAGAGCCATCCCAGTAAATGAAGAGTAGCTGGGTTTCTTTGACTAGTTCTTCCTTCTGCAGTTACTGACTGCTCGATGTCTGATTAGGAGGTCTTGAGGAAAAGCTATGTTTCTTAGGTAAAGAAAGGAAGTTTCATTAGATGGCACTGTGTCCTCTAAATCAGGATGGAAGAAATAGCCAGGACATTACATGGTGACACCAGTTTACTACTCCTGGGTGATGTCTAAATCAGAATCACTAGCCACACAGGATCATTAAATAATCCTATGGAATTTTCATAACAGCAGTACAGTTAAACTGGAGCTCAGCCCAGACTAATATTCCTGATGGATGAGTAACATTTGCTTCAAATTCAATTGGATTGATTTAGTTTCAGTTCCCCTGCCAGGATTTTTCATGGGTTGTAAACGGTCATAACTGAACAGCAGCTTTTATCTTTCAGTCCATTTGCGTGCATCATATCAGATGCAAGGTCTGTATGCAGAAGTGCCTAAGAACAAAGGCAAATAACTTAAGTGGCTATTAGCGCTGCAGATCTACTCCCAACTTGTTGCCTATAATTTGTGTTTGGGACTAAGGCCTCCCAGCCTGAGTTCTAGTCTTGCTGAGAAAATTTTCTGAGTAATGAGTGGGAGAATAAAGATAAACATCTCAAATAAATTCTTAGTTCAGGTACAAATAGAGTTAGAACACTGAAGTTTGGCAGAGAGATAGAGACAAATCCATTTTATTAAACAAACACACAACTGCTTAGGGAAAAAAGTCACTGTCTGCCTGTAGAGCCAAAGTTTTCTTTTTACTTTTAACATTCAGGAAGTGCATAGCTCAGAAAAGTAATACATGTACATTTAGCTAGCCAGACCTTGAGCGGAAAATTTTGGAGAAAAGACAAACTGGAAGGAGTGGCTGAACAAACTGTTATCTTTGCTGCATGTTTGGTTGGTGGATAGGGGAGGCTATGCCATTTCACAGCAAAGATTTAGATAGCTAATCTGGGCAAACAGCTCTGGCGTTTCCTCACTTGAGTGCTTAATTTGTCAGCCTTCAATTTTTACCTCACCTGCTTTTCACACAGAAGACAAACATGTTGTAATCGTTCAAAAAAAAAAAAAAAAAAATCAATCTCACTGTAAACGCTCACTCCTGTTCCCTTTCCAAAAAAATGACAAGTAGAAAGTAAAAATTAATGAGGAAAATCATCATACCAGATCAAGTTAGTCTGACAGCATTTAGGATTTCGGGTACAATATAAGATTGTTCACCACTACCAGAATCTATAAGATGAAATATAAAACACTGCTATAAACACAAACACTGCTATAAACACAAACTTCTTTTCATAATATGGACTTTCATAAACATGTAGATAACCACAGAACAGTGCACATGTTTTGTAACAGTTTGTGTTTCATATCCTATGGGAGATTAAGAATGGGCTTCTCTGATGGGATTAAGGACATGAACTAAAATGAAATTACTCCTGCACAACAATGTACTGTCTCTTTTCTCTTATACTCAGTTGCTGGTTTATATGTGCTTCCCAGAAGTAGGGGTTCCACAGTCCCACAAAACCAAAGGGGAAACAGAGGACTGAATTAACTCCACCCAAAATGATCCGATGCCAGTATCTCAGAAAGCCAGATATGAGCCTCTCACAATATTCTCAGTAGACTCTTCTCCAGAATCAGCTTTCCCTGGCCAGTTGCTTAAACATCTGTTCTAGACCTGTAAATTCCCAAAATCTTTACAAGAACTAACCATTAATGCAAACACAGTTCAAGCTTTGCCTTTATTTGTGAGGTTTTCCTGTTAGAAAATATTCAGTCAAAAAAGAGAAATATATTACATGTGACTGTTTACTGACCCTGCATGAACTAAATTACCTCGCCCCAAGACAAACAAAGTTCCCTAGAGGTTAATTGGGAGTTTTTCCTCAAATAATACATACTACATTTCACTAAATATTATCAGGTCATTTTACATAACAACATAGCTGATAAAGAGTTGCACGATCTCAAGGGCATTAGTGAATTTTCATCGCTTTGAGAAAAACTGGATTTTGTTTAAAAAAAAAAAAGCTAAGCAGCCTCAGCAGGCCAGATTTCAAATTCACCTGCTACACGAGTATATTTGCAGAGAGACTCTATTAGTTTCAGCCCTACTTGGGAATTCACTCTGGCTGCTGGCAAAAGTAAATATCCAGAATCTTAAATGCTGGAATGTAGCCCTCAATTCGGGAAACTGTCTCCTTTGAATGTCTTTTTGGAATTATCATTTTGGGTCACAATCCTTTCCAAAATACTTTCTTACTGTGACTTGACAGTAAATATTGTCATTGATTTCACTGGACCCACCTGACAGTGGTAAAATTTTAATCTCCGAGTAGAATACCAAAATTTGGTCACACAGAACTCCCTAAAATAATGAAATGTATTTGTACAGGGAAACACTATTTCTAAGCATTTAATTATAAGTACAATTTTATCTATACTTTCAAGCTAACAACAAGCAAAATCTTGTCCTATTTTTGGCCCAACATTTGAAAGCACTGAAAAGCATCTAAGGAATAACTTGAGATCTGACCTTTAGGACCTAAAGGCCAGTGGTCACTGCACACCTCATAAAACTAAGAGGATTTTTCTTTTAATTGAATTTTGCATTTTATTACCAATATTTTTATGACTTTGACCATTATTCTACCAGCTTTATCCATTCTATAAGGCCTGCATCGTAAGAGTGAACATGAACTTTGCCATTCATTTAGTGGATGAAATACTGGTCACTCATGTTCAGGAAACGAAGCTGATGTATTTCCCCTTTTTTTTTCAGGAGCTCTAAAAGAAGTAGGACAAACTAGAAGGCAAGCTGATTGCATGAAGACATGCAACAAGACAGGGTACTGTATACAAATTGCAAGCTAAAGGAAGAAAACAAAAATCCTTTGTGAATGCCGAAAGTGTGCTTGAAACCTTCTACTTCTCTGCATCAGATCCCAAATTCCCCATATCCGTTGCTGCAGGAAGATAACAGAATGACTTTGGACCTCATTAGTGGAACAGAGCAGAACAGGCGGCCAAGCTCCACACTTTCAGCTGGAGGGATGGTTACAGACAAATAACCACAGGCAGAAACAGCAGGGAGAATGTATTGTTTTTATGGAAAACACAAGTCACAGTAAGAAATGAGGCTTGATATATGCTACTGACAAAAAACCTGGAAGCTGAAATTAGCTACCTCAGAGCACGTAACATTACCCTCTTTCCCTCTTCCACACAGAAGTCACCCGTGCCTGGCGCTTCTGGTTTGCTTTTGTACTAGCAAATTCAGAAATTATCTTCTCGACCACAGAAAACCAAAAACCACACCAAACATGGCAGGGGAATGTTGACAATGTCGACATTTAGGTCCACACTGGGACTGACCTTTCATCAGTTCTGAAGATAACTGCATGTGCTGTTAGAAGCTACAGGTGTGGATTCCTAGTCATAATACTCTTTTTATGAAGAAGGCTGCAGTGGCATCCCAAGAGCCACTAGCTGACATAAACAGCAGCAAAATAGAGAGTCTGCTTTATCTGCACTGGAATTGCACAAAGTCACTTCTCAACGTAGCATCCAGGACAGAAATAAGATCTGGTCGAGTTTCATACCAAATCCTTTCACTTGTCTTTTCCACCGTAAGTGTAACACAACAACAGATTTTTTCTATCCCTCAGCTCATACCAAACAAAAAAATCTTCTCCTTACTAGAGAATTTAATCAGAAGGACGAGCTTCATTTTTCTTTTTTGTTTTAGGATTATGGTTTTTAACAGAGGCTTTGCGTAGAGATGGGAGAACCAGGGCTGTGACTATGGATGTTTTGAAGTGAAATGTCTTGCAGAAAGGGCAGTCAGACTTTGTATCATCCTGGTTTTCCCTCAGCCCAGCTGTTCCGTTGTCAGTGGAGCTGTACTGGCAGTGAGAGTCTGTGAGTGGAGGTGTGCTGAGATGGCCAAAACACCACATGAAAGTTCAATGCAATGATGGCCGTAAACAAGGGCACTGTTTAATTCCTGTGCATTTTATTTTTAAAGCAGAAAGTTATTTTTATTGCTTTGTTCTCTTCTCAAAGGGCAAAAATGACAAGTCATATGTTTCCAATGTTGTCAGTACAGTATAATATGTCACTGTTTCTAATGAGAATGAACATAAAGAAACCAAAATATTGCTTAAAGAAACCATAAATTAAATATAATAAAAACAATAACATGATTAATGGGTGTAAGCATTATAATCAAGGCTCTCTTTAATATTTGAAGAAGAAAAAAACAACTTTGGTAATTCTTTCATTCTATCCTGTCTCTCCTATTCAGGAGCAATTGTAGGTGTCCGTTTATTTAATTCCTTTTGTTTCTCCTGTCAACTCAACAAAAAGACTTGAAGTATTTCTTAGTACTGAATTTTATGAACATGTTTTCATGAATTTCACAATAAAAAGCCATACTTTTATATAGCATATAAGCAATAGAAAGGTATAAAATGTGTTCTTTTTCTCTTCAAATTAAATTTACACAGTAGACAATAAAATACACCATTAGTAAATCACAAACTACATAGGAAAGAGCAGAGATTAATGAAATACAAGCACAGATTGTGTTGCATTTCTTACAATAATCTGAGGAAAGGAGGTGAGAAATCATTGAAATCAAACCCAAAAAAATAAAATTTGAATCATCTAATAATGCTTAATATATGGCAATGTTAGTGGACAATAATAATGGATTCAGTTAAAATAAACAGCAGAAAAGTTGGCTTACTTCTCCAATGAGCTTTTTTCTAATCTTTCTTTCTCTTTCCTCTGACGTTCTTTGTTCTTCTTAACTCGAGTTTCCCACAGTCCTCTTATGAGTGAAAAGTCAAATATTATCACCTGATGCCCCATACTCTCAACATTAAGCTTCTCCTGCAAGAACAATTCATGATGAACATTTCAGGAAAGAAACAATGGGAAAAATTAGAAAGTAAACAATCATGTTTCCTTGAAATTATCTGAGGAAAAAAAGCTGAAGTCATAAGAAATATTAATATAATATGCTTTCCTCCTTACCTAATTTGTCTAGGATTTTGTGCTGGCAGTAATCAATGTAGCATACAATTGACTTCTACATAAAATCTACAGTAAGAGCTAAATGTTGAATTTTTTGTATTCCTTACACTTTTTCTTTTCCAACATAAAAACACAGTTGCAAAGAAATAGTAATTTCATTAAGTAACACTGAAGAAAATAACTTTAAAGATGTTGTATTTTTAACAATTTATGTAACTAATATTAAAACCAGAGCTCATAAAGAATTTTTTCAGTGTAAATCATGCAAAAGCCCTCCATCTTGGGTTCTTGTGTATTGATATTTATGCATGCAAGCTATCTTGTTCCAGTGGAATATGGGAATTTCCAGTGTTTGCATAAGTAGGTGCTTATCTTTGAAAGGCATTGAAAGACCAGTCCTGTAACATACAATGAAAACTTACTGAAAGCAGAGATAAGGTGAAGGGTTTGTGAACATATGGTCCCCATTTATTAGCATATGTAGAATTACTTTCCAACAAGCAAAGGCTTGGTACCAATGTACTAGGTCCTGTGCAGTTAAGAACTGAGCTGAGCTGGACCCTAACTCACCAAGTTTTCCATATTCAGTTAAAACCACGGACACTTCTTACAGGAACCCTGCCCTTACTGAAGTCCATGACAAAGCTCTCATTCCCTTTAGCAGGCATGATGCTTGAGCTTGATCCAGTATGAGCGCTACTTTCTTTTTACTCAAGGAAAAGATCACACTGTAGTATCTTCAACAACCACAAGAGATGAAGACACCAGATTTACATCTTGTGAAACACAGCATGACTGGCACCATGGTGTTCCTTACTAAACTGTAGCAATGGTTCAGTACTAACAAAGGAAAAAAATCACCTACTAAATCAATAAAACAAGTATAGACACAAATCTTGATAAAATAGGTACAACTCTACTCTTTTGCTTGGAGTCACTGGTGCGGGTACAATCATCACAATACACTGGTTTTCATGACATGCAGCTAGGCTGTCTACAGAGAACTTCTGTCATGCTTACTTCTTTATGAAATGGTTTGCTGAACCACTGCAAACAAGTCTTATAAAACAGAAGTTCGAAGACGTTTAAAAATAATTGCTTCTACCAAGATAAAAGCAGAGGAAAGGAAAATCAGTTATTTAAACTTTGCTTGAGGTGTCATTAGATACCACATTTATTATACCATTCATAAGCTTAAAAAGAAAATAAATAAAGGAAAAAGGAAAACCCCACTGAACCATCTACTGATCATTTAAAAAACCATCTGCCCCTTCCTTTACTGGGTGTTTTCAAGCTTGTTTATCTATCACTTTTACCTCAGACCTTACAGTGATCATTTTTTCCAAACTCTACATCCTTCAACTGGGACTCTATATTATCCGTCCTTCTGTCCTACTGAGAAGGAAGGGGAAATTCTTCTCCCCTCTGCATTTTTCTGCTTGTAACTTCATAACTGTCCCTTTTCTCTTTCACCCCTTTTCACCTATATATCTCTGTAATATGTAATACATAAAAGAATAATTTCTTCTGAGCCAGCAAAACACCCTCATGTCCTCTGGAAAATGCACAATGTGGACTATAGAGGGTTAGCATAGGTACAACAAGAGGAAAGGTTCATACCTGTCCATCTTATTTGTCATCTCAGTGAGAAACACCCTTACAAATACCTCCAAGTACTGGCACAGGGATTGGTCAGAGACCAGTATTTTTCTATGACGTAGTTTTCCATATCTTAGGATGTTTATATAAACTGCTATCTTTGCTGTTCATCAGGTTGCTCCCGTTGCTGTTTTATCTTTATGAGCAGTAACAATGAGACAAAAATAGTTCCTAACCTTTCTGGAACCAACTGCTGACAACAGCCAAGTCAAAACCCCATTAATAGCAGTGTAATGAGAATGGTGACCTCATTCTCAGTGGAAAGGTTTATCTATAATCAGCTGTACCCTTCTAAAATGTATTCACTAATAATTTACAGGAAACTCTCTACCGCATAAAATAAAACATTCTCCTATATTGCCCAAATCAAGAAACCCAGTTACAAGGACTTCCCCCTCACAGTAGCTGCAGACAAGCAGTAACTCTGCAGGATCTATTTCATTTTAATAGACCAATTCATAGCAGCGTGTTTTGGTAGAAAGGCTATTGCAGGAGCTGAATTGCTGAGAAACAGTGAAGTGGCAGCTGGACACTTGACCTCTGTTGGAACTAGTTGGCCTTAATCAACACAAAGCCTGAATAAACTGTGAAAGTACTCTATTTCCTTGACTTGTTCCCCACCTTCCTGTCTCCCAGGTTAAGTCATCTGTTCTTTATTGCGACACTGATTTATTAGACACTCAAGTTGGAAAAGTTCATACAGCTTTTATCCACATATTGGATTAGGTTGCAATGCATTGGGGTTTTTCTTCAATGGTAAAACCAAGCAGAGGTGGAATGTGGGTGGGAGGTGAGAAGTGTCCATCATAACTCTTCAGGACTAATCTCTTCAGAAGGAGCAGAGCCACAAATCCTGATCAGAACACAGGGTGGCTAAGGCTTTAGAAATATTCATCAGGACAGATGTGAAACTTTGTTGCTGTCTACAACTCCAAAAAGATCCCTCAATAATCTTCACAGGGCTGTTGCTTCACCCCATATCCTAGTTGAAAAAATGGGCATGAAGTATCAAGAGTGGTGGCAGAATGTGTATTTCCTATAGTTCATATGTCATCATTTTCCTGATGATGATATGCTGCCTGGAAAAGAGCCTAGCAAGCTGGCAGAAACTAGACTAATCTGACCCTAAGAGCAGGTTCTTCAGGGTGCTTACTCATGCATGGCAAGAATTTGCAACAGAAGAAGCAACTACCAATAATAATTTCCATTTCTAGAAATACATAGTGGTGTACCTGTTCAAGTTCACATACAGTAGTTGCTTTCTTCCAATCATCAGGTTAGGCCTGCACAAGAAAACCCAAAGCTATCATCTGTTAGTCACAGCTGGGAAGTTACTTGGGTAGAGAAATACCTCATTATAGATGCTTTCCAACATCTTCCTTTCAACTGGCCTTCCACACCATTCCCTCTCATACTTGGGCTCTTCACAGATCACTATTAATGTTCTACCTGTTGTCAGAAATCACAGAACCAGTGAGGTTGGAAAGAGCCTCTGCAGGTCACCTCAGCCAACTGCCCTGCTCAAACCACTCACGTGATTGTTCACCAAATCTACATATATTTCAGCCCCCTTCCTTTTTCATATTTCCCCATCCTTTTGTAATTCAGCATCACTCCTTTCATGACCCATACTTACACATGATCATTAAGGACAAGCTTTGGTGATACTTGTGAGGATTACCTGACCCACTGGTATGCAGTAAGTGAAAAACAAAAAACCACACTTAAATTATTTCTCAGCCAAGAAACAGGCAACTTTGTTTTCATTAAGGACAAGTCTTGACCACAAAGGCAACTGTCACCTTCATCTGCAAGGCCCTACTTCGTAACTACACTGAGTTTGCAATTTAATGCCACCTTCCTTGGGTGATATCTGTATCTAAATTATGCTGTATACCATCAACACACCTTTCTTAGATGATGCATGGTTATAACGTTCATTGAGTCTTACAAGTTATTAGTGAGACAGATCACAAAAGCAAGGCTCTTCAGTAATGTATGATAATAAAAGCACAGTTCTTTCCAGGGAAAAAGGGATTCAGGAGCATAAAGAGAAGGCTAAAATATAATTTACAAGAGAATCACTTCTGGAGAAAATAGTTCTCCGTGTGTGTGTGTGTCTACAGAAGCAAATATTATTATCCCTAGCCATTTATACCTCACAAGAAGTAATCTACAAGGCCTTAATCAATACCCTTAAGAGGCAATATACTAGAAAGACAGTCTGATTTCCTATTTTTCTCATAATAGCTCAGAAACAAAGCTGGTTATTCAGGATACATTTTTTTTTAATGATTGCAAGATTTTCCCTACATAAGCAGCTACACGTTACATTTAACACAATACTTTTAAGTAATATATATTTTAAATAATTAATTTTAAAATTAAAAAGAGCTTTTTTGATAATAAGCATCTGCATTATTTGGCAAAGTGATACTAGAGTTTCTCACCAGAGAAACTTACACTAATGGCAGAGGAAAGAAGTTTCCCTTTGCTTCATTCCTTCCTTGTCTTTATACTTTTCTTAAGGAGAGGGAGAAGAAAAAAAAAATACTTATTGTTGGGAAAAAAAGTCCCTTTAAACATCATGGTCTTTGCAACATCTTTTCTTCCTCAACTAGCAGGCAAGATCATCTGCAACCTTGTCCCAGTTTTCATCAACAAGGGACTCACAAGAATCCTTATAACTAGCATTTCCCCTCTCTATATTCTAAACCACAAATTCGTATTTCTCCCCTCAGGGCTGCATTTTCATTCCCAGATACTGACCTACAACTTGTCTCAATTTCACCATTCAAGAGCCCTATACCTTCACTAGAGCACCTCACCAAGCCACCTCCTCAGCAACTCGCTCAGCCTTGCCCTACTGCAGGCCCCGTCTCAACACTGAAACCCAGCTTTACTTCTTCCCAGGTGAATTTAACAACCTACCACCTCTCTGGGACAGCTGAGGTGAGAAGAAGCACCCACTCACATAAGAGCACTCTTTTACTGTTAATATTTGGTTTTAGGTCTCTGATTGCCATGAGCTATCACTGCATGCACAGAACAGAAAAAATGCCTTTACAGACATGTCTGTGAGATTTCTGGTCTTAAAAGGAAGACAACACTGTTCCTTTACAATCTTGCAAAAATTTTATTCATTTAACTGTATATATAAATAGGTCTATTAAAATCAAACACAATCCTTATAAGGGTATAAGGTACCCTTATAAGGGTATTGACATTCTTAAGCATTTGGAGGCAAAAAAGCAAAATCTTAGTGATAATACTCATCGTATATTTTCATTTAAATGATACAACATTAATGCCAAGTGTTATTGCTAGTAAAAGGATCTGCTTATGTATCTGCATGGATTATTTTTATTTTATCATTTATATTAACATTTATTTTATTGTATAAATTCACCTAGAGGTACACAGCACTCTAGCATCTACTTCAGACTTTCTTCTTTAAGTAGTAGGAGTACCCAGGAGCTCTAGACCAGAATCTAATCAGTAAAGTGTTGAGAAACTACAGAATGGAAAAGAAGATATCTGCCTTATGATGTCCATAATCTTTATTATTTTCTATTTATTGTTATTCATGTTATTGCTTCAAACATAGGCGTACTTCAGACCATGTCTCTAGTAAAACTGGGGAGATTTAGTATGCTACCTCTTAAATGTCCTTGCTCCCTTCAGCTACTGATATCTCCACCCCTTGTTTACAGCTCTGCCACAAGCTGCCAGATGTTTCCACAGCCAACTTTGACAGCAGACAGTGACCTCATGACCACTTGCTTGTAATTGTTACCACTTGGCCCCTGAACCCAGATCGGGGATTCTCCTCCTTTTTTTTTTTTCTTTTTTTTTTTTCCTCCTCTGGGCTTAATATAAAGGAGGGAAATGATGACTTGCAATATGTCTGGAAGTGTAACCAGCCTGGGATATGGAGGAACACTCAGGCAACTAGGTTTTAAAACAGGACTGCCTTTTGGAGGCTTCTGGTGTTTAATGTCAAAGGCATTTCATCTCAGTTACCTGTGCTTTCATCACAAGATGCCACGATCTGCCTGATCTTCAGGAAGTAAACTTTTTAAGGCTACATAAGCTAAAAGTAGCACTGAATTCCAGACAGAATGCCTTCCACAGAGAAGCAGCGCTCTTCAAATCAGCAGCTTCATGGAATGAACAGTTTGCAGGCTTTCTGCACTGGTTTCAGCGTCTGAAATGTATCAATGTATAGATGCACTGAGGAGCGTACCACAAAAAATTAAGGACAAGGTCTTCTTTGGAAAGGAAGGTAGTGGAGCACAGGGAAAAAGTGTTCTGAGATATGATGACTGTGTGGCCTTCCAGGACTAACTGTACCAACTCTTCTATGGCTCCTCCCTGTTTACCAGCATTATCTCTGTCTTGTCTGGAGTGGGTTGAATACACCACTCATAAACCAAAATTATATTGGCTCTATTATACTACAGTCTAGCCTCCTTTGGACATAGCTGGCATCAGTGTTAATGCTGGCCAACTTGCCTGTGCACGGTGTATTCTGTAGAACAAGACCTGTGTCTTCTCTTGAGGCTGGAAGATGCCCAAAACAGTTTTGATACTACTCATACAGACGATACTAATCTCTGTTACAGCCCTCCTGAGTTTGTAGGGGGCCTGGTTGCCCTCAATAACAGCACTGTATATACTTCCCTTTGCTGCTTTACATGAGTTACCAAATTATTAATGTTTTGGCTTCTTCAATTTATTTAACAGCCTTGTTCACTTGAGTCCTTTTTCTTTCAGATAATCACTGTGGGAGATCTGCTGCATTCTTATGAATATTACTGGCAGGATTACATAGGGGAAAATGCGAGCGCTCATATTTCCTACCAATCCTGCAAATAACTTCTTAGGAAATAAACTTGCTCACACTGCGCTTCAGAATGATCAAGTCATTTATCTCACAAGTCTTTAAATAATTCAAAGGAAACCTGACATTTGGATAGCAACTGAACACATTTTTTGTGTTATCAAGGAAAGATTAAATTACAGAAACATGCTGTGACTGAAAGAGCAATAGAAATGGTGACAATGTTCATAATATACGACTATATTGTGCTAACTGTGCACAGCTTGTAAGTGGGGTAATGCTTCCCTGTGCCATTTGGGGGGTAGGAGAGGACTGCAAAGCGGGAAGCTGCTCTTCCCTACCTATCCTTGCTGCCAGTAACAATTTCTTGTTGTTCTGCACCAGCAAGGAATTATTCTCCCTGCTGGTTTGGCTGGTTTATCTGTCACTAGTCTTGCCGAACGTGCAGATTTGACAGTCAGAGTTTTGGGTCGGGCATCCAAGTTAGACTGTGCTTCAGATCATATATGCACGCATGTGATGGCTGGGTGCTGGGGAGCACGTGGGCAAGGCAATGCTGTGGATCACAGCGGGTGCCCCCCTGAAGGCCTGGGTCTGCAGAGATCCAGCAAATGCAGCTGCACTGCGGAATAAATAGAAGAGGACAGGGACAAGCTGCTCCAGGGCTGGGGAAAGCAGTCCTGACACCTGGATGTGAGCCCAGATGTTTTGGGAGTTTGAAATGTTCCCTCCTGCTCTCTCAAGAGCACAATCTCAGCCAGCCAGCTCCTAGATAAACAAACACAGACAGACAGTGACACTTTCAAGCTATTAATTAGTCCAGCTTTCACTGAAGTTAATTTCAGAAATTAATGTCTTTGCATATCACGGGGCTTAATCCTGAATGCTCTGATGAATCAAGTTCTTTCTGCATTTTCTGCTTTAGCTGTTTCATAAAAGAGGCATTTAAGAACAGAATCTGACATTAGCTTTTCCCACACAAATAAATAACTTTTGCATTGTTTACATATCACAGCTAAGAAAGCAAATATCTTTTTTCTTAACCTACTCATTATACTTCAGGTAGAAATAACTGTGAACATCATAAAATTAAAAAGAGATGTGAATATAGATATGCAACATTTTTATGTGCGTAGTTCTCTTTGTCCAGTGCTGCAGCACAATGTTATACTGACAGTTTTCATTAATCAGTTCCTATTCTAGATGTAAATTAACCAGTCTCACAAACAAGATTCCTCTTTATCACTGCAGTCTTCACATCTTGATTTTCAGACAATTTTTCACAGAGTTATTCATTAATTAGGTCTTTAATTATGGATTAATTAGCAGCTGAATTACAATATTCCTTATACTTCCTCAACTCTTGTAGCACTAATATGTTTGCCATCAAGCATGATAGATGTTACATATGCAAGGGGATTTATTACAGATGTATTCCCCTAGCACTTCAGTGAGCTGACTAATTATTCAAAGTGATTCTTCCACTGACAATGAAGCTAATGAAACACTGGACTGACGTATTTGACATAAATCCATTCTTTTTCTTTTCACTGGGCGTTGCTGAAGAGAGGCCTAATCCTCATAAGATCAAGAGAGGGATGACATATTTGAAATGAGCATCTATTTAAAATAGGCTGTTTCTTGTCAAAGGAAAAAGTAAGCTCAAAAATGTATTACATATTTTTAAAAGTGATTGAATCTATGAATGTAGCTGTAGTCAGCAGGTGAAAACAATTTTCTTAGGTAGTAGACAACAAAGTCCTGGGAAAGGTAGAGCGTGTGCTAAAAATTGATTCGAGAGACCCCACTTAATTACTCATACAAAGACCCATGGCAAATAAAATTGCACTCACTGCCAGTGAACGAAACATGGAGGCTTTCATATACAATTAGATGATCTTAATTAAGCATAAAATTACAGTCTCAGGTTTCCCAGACCTATTTTATGCCATCTGGTTTTTTAGCACAATGTTCCATTGACTTACTGCCATTTGTCTTAAGGTTAATAGACCTGGACTGTCCCCAGAAAGTGAGGCTACTCCTGTTAACCTCTCAGGTACAGGGTCCAGCCTCTGAAGTTATCTATGTGGATGACATCATCATAAATGTTATTTTTGGTTCCCTGTCCTAATTAAGACTAGCCAATGTCCCTCAAAATTTTGATTATTTCCTTTTGCTCCCAGGGGTCGATTTTCCATGTACTGATCTAAGAATCCAATCCTATCATCTGCATCTTCCTCTACTGCAGGAGGAGAGCAAAAATCTACATCTGACCTATGGCATCAAACCTCTTAGTCCTATTTCCGTGTTAAACACAAGATCATTTTACTCATACCATGAGTAAAATGCTCATAGCCATTTCCCAAGCAGTCAAAGTCTGTGATTTAAGAAGATATGGCAAACAATTTAGATAAGCGAGGAAGATGCTGCTTTCAACTACTCAAGCAGCCAAGTTATTTTAGCTTAAATGGTCCAAACCTCACCACACATTTATGAGGTGGCAGCTGTATTTTATCAGTTCTTTTCCCTCACCACAGTTGTGTCTTTAGCCTTTCCCACAAAACCTTCCCATGCCTGTGGATAGGAAACAGAGGTGGCATGGACAGCTGGACATCCTCCTTGGAGTCATTCTCCACCTTCGCCTTCTGTCTTGAGAAGAGCAAAGTGGATGAAACTCTTTGCTAGGATCTACCTCTTTGGCTAACGGGCATTATCATCCATCACTGATCATTGGAATGGTGCTCAGTCAACTACTATTAAATGGAAGAGAGCTGGGCAGTGCCTTTTAGCCTACAGAAGTAATATGTCAGTGACAGCACATAAATACTTATGGTAGTAACAACAACAATAATGACAATATTTGACTTTAAATGATAGGCTTTGTTCACAAAAGATTTAGCAGGCTAGATTTCCTATACCAGTTAGATTAGCTGTAAGTGGCCTTCAGAAACTGAAGTTCTATAAATCTTTTTAAATTCTGCTCTAAATTTTGACAGACAACAAAGATAAATGACCAGCCTCTCCAACCATTTTTTTATTGGAAATCATTCTCACACCAGCATATGTCCTTGAGATGTAATAGCAGGGTTTTATTACAACTGAGTCACGAAGTGAGTCCTGAAAGCTTTCCTAAATTATAAAGTTTGGATTTGTCACAGGTGTCAATCTACTTAGAGGGACTATATATGAAGTGAATCTTACTATCTCTAAAGGTATCCAGGAAACACACCACTTTGAACTAATGCTCCCTGTTTCAGCTATTTTTCCCATATACATTAGCATTTGAAAATCTGCAGTACAGTAGTAGCAACAAAGACCTGATAATGACTTCTCACTTTCCCTACCATTTCCCACCTTGACCCCACACATCTGAAGAAACACAATAATCAGCAAAACTGTCACTTACCTACTACTAAAAAACACGAGTGTCCAGAGCTCCTGAGTGTGCTCTGCAGTTATTCAATTTGGGACACTGAGGTTGTTTATAGCAGCAGCATAGCTCATGGCCAGCCAGACCTGTTTGAACCCCACAACGTGACTAGCCTTCCAGATGTACTAATATGCTATATTTGTAAAGTGATAACATGATCTGTGGTCTTACAGCAGAGACATGGGCAGGATAAAGTATCTACACTGCATGACACAACACAGGATGAGAAACAACAGTGCTAGGGCAGCATCTCATTTGCACCAAAGAAAGCGTGACAGAGCTAATGTTACTCATGCTTATGTATTTTCCTTGGAAAAGGGCAAGGAGAATTAAAAAAAAGAAACATAGCCTGCATTCCTCTGGTGCAGACTATCTCTTCCTCCCCACATCCGTGCAAGTGCAAGAGATAATTAGACACACATGCACGCACTCACTGTGCGGTTGCCATGAGTGCTTGATTTACAGCAGATTCTGCTTTTACTTGCTGTTGGTGGCTTACTTTTTCAATGCCCACTGCTTGGTACTGATGGCAGTATTCCTGCATACTGTTAGTGTTGCCCCATGGCCCAGCAGGGTGGGGCCGTGGGGAGCCGGAGACCATCCCTGCTGTGGCTCTGGGATCACTGGGGCAGGGGCTGATGGCCTGAGGGGGCTGACATGGGGTCCTGGGCTGTGGGCAGATGGAGAACTCCCTGGGGTTGGGGCCGGGGGCAGGAGGAAGACGTGCAGGCAGTAACAGGGAAGCCTGTCAGGGCCCTGATGATTCAGCATGAATGGTTGAAATTTTCTGATTATACCTTTGATGAAATAAACCCATTCATTCCCAATTAGAAAATCTTTCTTAGTCAAAAATTAACTGATTTACACCTAACGAGTTTTGGGTCTGATGTTTTAAAAAAATACAGTTTTTCATCAGATTCCTTTCCAAAAACTGCTTTTGAGTTAATTTCCTTTTAAATTCAGCTTTTCAACTAAAATATTATTTAATTCTTTGTTAAAAAATAATTGGCATTTTTCAACCATCTCTGTTTATTATTCATCGCTGCCAGTAATAATAAGCATTAATTACAGCAGCTGAGCTTGGCTGAAACTTCAGATACTACTTTTACACTGCTGTGTTTTCAGTGCCCTCACTAAAATCATATGACATTGGTACCAATGGAAGGGGGAAATCAGGGAAAACTATGAACTGTGGATTTAAACGTTCAGTTTTGTCTTCAAGCCTGAAGGAGATAATATCAGGATTCACGTTGATCTTTTTCGAAGCAGCGTGTTTCGAGGTATGGTGACATGCCTGAAGGATCTGCATCACAAGTCCTTACTGTTCAGTCATCTTACTCATCATGAACATCGATGATAAGTGTATTGATCACCTCTACGTCTGAGTTGCCTAAGATATTTTTAGCTTCTAATACATCTGCCCACCAACATGCACATTTTTGCCAAATAGCCATCTGGGTTTGCTGTAGCTGTAATGCATATCAGACTTCAGCTGCAAGAGCTGACGAAGCAATCGGTGAGGGAGACAATACTTTGGAACAGAGAAAGTGCATCCCTTGTATGATCAGAAGCGCACTCCATATTTCTGCTTTCTTGTATACTGCCTAGGAAAACATGTTCCTATATTTTTGTTCAGAAGACAATAGCATGAAATAATTCTTAATTAGCAAATATATTGAGAAACATGTGATGTCCATCTCAGTTTTTCAGGATCCATCAGTTGCTGTACAGGTGTTGATTTTGGCTAAGGAAGGTACGAGGTCTTGTGCTCTTTAAATGTTGAAATACTGAGATATGTCTCCGCAACAGACAGCTGACCTTGCAGTTACTTCCCTGACCGTAGCCAAGGAGTCATAGATCAGCCATTCTTCAAATTACAATAATAGCCTACCCATGAGAAGGAGAAACTTGGGATGTGTGCTGGGAAGGGAATGAGAAAAAAAGATGAGCTGGAGAAACAGACATCACCTAATTTAAAAAAAAATAAAAAAATAAAAAAGGCTGTCCTATGAAGGAGAAGACACAAATGACAGAAGAACAACTGAGGAAGGGCATGAGAGATTGAGAGGAGGTATAAAAAGTGACTGATGAGATGGAAAGAGAGAGAGAGAGAATATATAATATTGTTTAGTGGTGGATCTCAGTGTACTTTAGAAAAAAAGAATAAGGAAAAGGAAATTGTAAGTTAAGTCAATACCTAAATGTGTTTCCAAAACCAGCTTCATTCAAAGGGTATCTTGCATCTAAGGGGAGCTAACAGAGGAGCTGCTTTACCAGCAAATAGTAGCAAAAGCTTGGAGAGTATGGATAAAACCACAAACAAGGGAGTAATAGACAGCACAGAGCAGTGAACAGACAGAAGGCTTGTTTGCATCCAACCAGACCTATTGGCAGGCTTGAACCAATTTAAGGCATGCTTGGTTGACAGAGGCTAGTTCCCCGAAAGGTGTTCTCTGCATACTGCATGCTGCATCCCAGGGCAGCAGCAGGAGTGTTTGTCTGCCAGATCCAAACTGGCCTCAACAGTCTCAATCACAGCACTGCACGCCTGCCCCTGGGAAGTGCTCCTCATCCAGCTGATTCAGTAGACCAACCAGGGGCTATGTACTCACGTGACACTGCAGTCTACTGAATCATCTTCCTGGATGAGAAGCACTGCCTGGGAAGCAGTATCAAAGCAGTCATTTCATAAAGAGGTAGGTTCAGTTTGGCTGCTGGAGCTCATCAGCCTCACCAAACTGGAGCTATTGCCAAATGGAGAAGGCGCCTGTACTGAAATCCCTGGCATCCCAGTCTTAGGAACAACATCCAAAAATGTCCAAGCTGTCGCAGCGTGAAGCCAGCTGCTCCATGAGACAGCAGCTATATGCTTCCGGTGATGAGCTCACCCTGAAAGCAATACAGCCTTGGTCATGAATCACTGTACTCATCTAACCCTGCTACTATCCTAAGATAATAGATCCTCTACCCATGACACTGATAAATCCACAACTCTGATAATCCAACTAGGGTAACTAAGAGTTGGCTATTAACAAACAAATCAGGTATATTTCTTTTTTCCACTTCTGCTCTAGCTGCAGCACAGTTCCTCTACTTAAACAATCTCTTCTGGTGTGCCACTTTATAGAAAACTCACAAAGTAAAGGCAACTAAAATACTAACAACACAATCTACCATATAAATGATTGCTATAGGTAATCAATTACAATAGATAGGCTTATTTTTCAAGTCTCTCTTCCTTGTTTGTCCTACTATGGATAATACTATGCAATTTAATTAAGGTCAGTTGAACACTTTGGACATTCAGGTGAGTATCTGAGTAACACAAGCTCCAGCCAAAACCTAGCATGGGTACAAGCGGGAAGAGCATTTAGCGTAAACAAAGCACCTTCACACTAATGCTTCAGGCAAAAAAGACTGACAACAGAAGTGCTTCTAGCATAGCTATCATCAAAACCCCTACTAGAAGGAAACACATGACAATTAACAGCTTTTTAGGGACACATTTCCCATAAACCTACAAACAAAGCAAAATTTATGAGAAGACTTATGCAAAGTCAGGATGAAGAGGGGATAGAACTTGCTATACTAATTTTTCATGTGCTGAGCAGAACTGTTCAGCAAAACAAAATATTTTTGCTTGTTGGTTTGTTTTCATGCTATCCATGTGGCCTTCAGCCTAGCTATGTCAGAGCTGTAGCATAGCTGTAATAATACTGCAGAATCCATAAGTCACATGGCAAATCACTTCAGCAGGGCAGATTCTTTTATCTGTGACCTTTCAGTCTTGAGAGGTCAACCCTTTCTGATACAATCTCAGTATGCACCAAGGAAAAGATCCAATTTATAACTCCTGACAGAGCTACAGCCCAGAGATGGCTGTTCTGAAACATGCCGGGAGCATTAGTATGATGTGCAAAGTCTCAGGCAATGTTTGTAATTCTGGGCTTGAGTCACACCATCTTGCTGTCCTACCTGTGCTACAAAGCCTTCTGTGCAGACTTACGTCTTATCACACAAGTGCTTCATCAGGCTTGCCTGATGGCTCAGCTTATATTTTTTTGGTGAAGTTGTATAGCTGTGCTGAAAACAAACCCTTCCTCTGCTGCTGTTTAGGAAGTTCATCATCGACCCTGCTGACATAGTAGGTAAGTCCTCAAGAGTCACAGCTCCCAACTTATCTGGGAACAAGCAACTCTCAAAGAACTACAAGATACCTATAGAGTTGTCCCCAGTATTTCATAAATGTCTTAAAAATAATTTCAGCTCATTGTGGCTGTTTGTCCAGAGGTAAATCACCCTCCAGTAAATGTGCAAGGATCTTAAAATCATGACAGAAAGAATGTCTAAGAGTTCCTGAAGGATTTTGTGGGCACTGTAAGGAAGAAATGTAGCACTTAAAATCAAGAGTTGTATAAGACACCACAGACTTTGCCAGTCTCTCTGAGTAGACAAGGCTGTGACTCGCTGAATTCTTCCTAAGAGATTGTTAACAAGGTTATAAGGGATCCCAAGATGAAACCATGTCAGCACTAATATTAGCATTAGCATTTGCTGATCAGCCCCTCCATGTGAAAGATGCACAAAGATGTAAGTGGAAGCACAGCTTTACTCAACCTCAGTCTTCTTTTAGAGCTACTTACACTTGTACCTGATTTGAAGTGGATCACCTCATTTAAGAAGCATTTTGTGAGCAAAATAATGATCATGTTATCTATTGATGTCTCTCTTATTACATTTAATTGTGCAACAAATTAAAGGCACAGGAGCCCGCTTGTGTGAATGAACAGAAATGAGATCTATGTTACATTTGATTGACCAGCAATTGCTGAGAACAGGAGGGTTTTTGGTAGGAGGCAGGCTCAGTAGACAGCCTCATTAGATGTGTCATTAAAAGGAGTGAACCGTAGCTATCCATCCACCCTGACCAAGTCAGTGAAGCAGCACAAGCTCTTTCCAGGGGCGCGTATCTTTCATCACGATGTAATAGGCCACTATCAAGGGATAAAAACTTATTGTTTTCCAAGGACGATTAAACCTGCAAGAAGAACACAGGGAAACTCAGTTCCCTTTACAGTCATCTTTGTCCACCCCAAGCATAGGAGCAAACTGACCACTGGGCTATCAAATGCAACACTCTGCAATGGCAGCCTGTTCAGGTAATATATCTGAGAGGATGAGGCAACTTGCTGGGCCTGTGAAAACCACATCACACAGTAGATCCCCACAGATTTATGGCTCATGGCCCGTTGCACTCGGCTGTGGTACACTAAAGAAAATCACAGAAAAGTTCCTATTCTGAGTCAGCTATGAAGCAGCACACACACTGTTGTCACCCCCCTCCTGCAGACCAGCTGCTATACAAAACCACAGCAGAAGAAGATGTTTTTAAGAGTGAAACAAATGGTGCCATCTACTGTCCAAATGACAGGGACACCTAGCTTATCATATCTATAGCATTGAACCTTGAGGTTTTTCTGCCTTCAATACTGCTACGGAGAGATGATTAGAAATATCTGGTTTTTCCTTTATTTCTGGGTATCACATGGAGCCTCAGAGAAAAATCTGCTTTGGTGGTCTCTTTTGGAGAATACATGCAAGAATATGTTACTAGAACATGTAATGCTCTGGTGTGTCTGCCTTGTCCCACTGTGGTCCCATATACAATATGCAGTCCACAGGGACCTATGTCTCCATTACTAGGCTACCGGCAGTAATTTTCCTGAAGGAACAGCATCTATGAGTACTAGCTACAGATAGAAAGAAAGAAAGAGAGACAGAAGTTGTCTCTGTCTTCTAATCCAGAAATATGTTTTTCTTTTTAATTCCGGACCTCCTGCTAGTGAGCTAAAATGTTCTCCAATAAGCAGCCTTTGATATTTAACCTTCTTTTTTTTGTAGCCAGCATGCCTTGTAAGCATTCCTTAAATTCCTCCTGCCTGGAACTGATTGTCACAAGAAGACAGAAAAGCAAGTAAGAAAATAGAATTGACCTTTGTAGAGTCCCAAATCCAACGGCAATGGACTTGAATTTGATTAAATAAAGGAATAGAGACACCGAAGAAATAAAAATACAGACAAAATATCATTGTAACTTCCTCATGAGAACTCATGAGGCTGTCACATAGGTCAGGTCAGCAAGTGAGAAAAAACTGTGACATCAGAAAACAGATTTGGCCTGGAGTACCAGGTGCCCACTCTCATCTTTAGTAGATAAAAGATGTGATCTGACCTCATACTGGCATTCTGACACATGGTTCATCAAAGAAAGCTGAACCAAACGTTCACAGTAAACTTTGGGAGTCTGACTGATGACCAAGAATTGCCCACCAGGATAGAAAACACCCTTCCACCACCTATTGCCTACTTCCCACCAGCTGTGCTGATGTAAGAGCAGATCATGAAGGGGCTCTGAAGCATGTTTGCAGACAACATTTTGAGGTTCGCTGGCACCAAGTTTTGATTTACCTAAAAACTCCAGGTAGTTTTAATGTTTTGCTGAATCAGGAGCCACCTCTTGGACTACACATGAGCCAGGAGAAAGAGTTAATTACAATAAAGATGTAACCCAGGTGGCTTAAATAACAAATTTGCCTTGAGAGTTTTTAAAACTTGTTTCTTGCTCGTGTGCAGCCAGCCACCTCTTCTGCCCCTACCTGCACAATATTTTTGAGCTTTTACCAAATTCTTATCGTAACTTTATAAGGTAAGATAGAGCCATGGGGAAAAAGAGTTTTTATCCATACCTACAAACTATAAGCAGCAGGAGTGGGAATATGGACATGATCTTCTCCAACAAAAGAAACATTCAGATAAGCACAGCAAAAAAATTGCTGAGTGACTTCTCAACTCAGTGCCATGCTACTGATTATAGATTAAATTTAGATCACACTGGCATGACCTAATAAATATGACAGCAACAGTTTAGGTGAATTTCCTGTGCTTGCAGCCCAGATGAGAGGGCCCTCAGACAAGGGTAATTTCTAGTTTCAAAGTGACACATAAGAAGCTAGTTCAAACTAGGACAATAAAGCTCAATCTAGGGTATTAATGAAAAGTTTGTGGTCACTGTGGCTTTTGTGCCACCAGACTTAAGCTAATTTTGTAGTGCTTCTCTCCGTGCTTTATTTCCTGGTCTATATTGCAGACAGAGCTGAAAGAAATTACATTGAATGAAAGCTCAACCTCAAAAGACACCATTTTAACACTGCGGTTGTAACGACTTCAAGTAGAGCCCTGAAAGGAAGAGAAATAGGTTCATTGTGCCAGCCTGATGGATTGTTAATGGTTTTCGTTCATATAGAGTTCTGGGGTTTAACTTAAAAGGAGAGAAATACAAAGACCAAGAATAAGAATGGAGTCCTGGAGGTGGATAAGGAGGAGTTTTAATTTTATGAACATTCTTAGCACACATTAATATTGATAAGGTCATTCACCCAGAGACAGTCAGGCATCTCCTATACACATGACACATGGGGCTAGTTAACAGAAGGTGGATGCCACTGAATCAAATATTTAGCAGAAATAGAGTACAGTCTGTGACAAAAGAGACTCTATTCTGCAAGGACAGAGTTGCCAAGTTTGCTGACCCTGCAGCCTATAAATCTTCACAGGGCCAAAAGCCACAGGATTGCCATGGAGACCTGAGGGCCTGGAGAGCTCTGGGAATAATACACAGGGTCGAGGTGACACCCAGTTCCAGAACTCCCACCAATCAGCTGCAGAAGAGCCAGGACTGGGTTTGGCAAGTACTTTGGTTCGAGAATGACTACTGACACTGGTCCTAGCAGCCCTTTCTGGGTCCCCCTGTGCAGTCAGATATACTAATTATTTCTGTGCCCACACAGACCCACCACCAGTTGTGTGCCATAGGCACAAGATGGAAGACACACCTGAAGATCTTGCCAGCCATGCAGATGAAAAGCTCCAGCCCAGCCAATTCTGTACTAGCCGCACATTAACAACAGTGTTATCTATTACCAGTACGGCTTTAAGCAGTTGAGCTTTGTATTGTCAACAACAGCAAATATTAAAGGTGCTACAACCATTAAATATATACTACCTTTCAGTCTGTCAAGCAAACGTTACAAGAGGGGGCAGTAGCAATTACAGAAGGTAATTACAGGGGGAGACAAAGCAGTTTATCACAAAAGATGATGAATTGCAAGAAAGGATGAAGGATCCTTGTTCTGTCTGGGCAATTCATACAGATTAAACAATAACTTTAAAATAATTAACCTAGTAGAATGTAATGATTTTTAAAAACAGTTTAAATGGTGTTTAATTTGTTTAAATGAACTATCCCATTAAGACCTGAATTCATCATTTTGATTTGAAAGGGAAGTTTTAATAAGCCCAACCTTTAGCACAGCTTTTATAACTGTATTACAGATTTATAGATGAAAGTCTGAGGCGGAAAAGATCCTAATAGAATGAACTCATAAGTAGGGCTGGTGATAATTTCTCAGAATGTTTAAAATCAGAGAGATTGGTAATAATTTTAATAGAAATATTTTGCTATGTTTTTCACTATTTCCAACAACAAATAAATGTGCATTTATAGTAGGACTGTAAGATATTATGATCTGTAGCAACAAAATTACAGGCTTCTCACATGGACATTCAAAAAAACATGACATGCTTAGGTACTACAATGGAAATAACAAAATACCCCAAAAAGAAGAGATATTATTCAAGTAGCATTGTCTAGATAGCCACCATGGTGAAAACATCTTTTAAGAAGGTCCTTCCAACTTCACGGTCTTTTGAATTTGCTCCCCTATTACTGCAGACACCAGTCAGACAGTGTTTTTCACCAGCTGATCAAACTCCACCAGCGTTATTGAAAAAAACGCTCCTGCACTGCATTTGTTTGGAGGTGAGGAACCCTCTCCTTGTGTCCTACCTGTAATTACTCAAAGCCAGTTTGTGCTGGGACAGATTGCTGGGTTGTGTAGAGGCTCACACAGTATTGACCCACAACAGCACGGGAGCTGAATAAAGGATACCTCTCTCAGATTCCTTGACTGCAATAATTACAAAACAACACAGGATGCCATGAAAAAAAGAACTAGGACAAATACATTCTGTGTGGAAAACAGAGCAATTAAAACTTACGTTTCTCTGCACATGAGAAGAAAAGGGATTTAAGCAGCACTTTACTCTGTATCCACAAGCAGCAGGTGCCAAAAAGAAAGGGAGACAATAGGTTGTTTCCTAACAGTCATTGATTCTCGGGTAGTTTGTGTTTTAAATAGCTTTTCATTAGCTCTGATAAGGCTAACTGGAAGACTGTATTTCAGAGATTTGAGATCTGCATTACAAGCAAGTAATGAAGGAACATGGAAAACAAGATATATGTTTTTTAAAAGCCGAAGACACTTTTTGGCTGATCCAAGTTTGGAGAGCCTGTTTTTTCACTAGTGGAGAGCTACATGAGCCCCTGATAGGAGGCTGGGATAAAACCTGCCAGAAAAAGAAGAAAACCTACCAGACTTTTTTATCTGCCCTGGACATGTACCTCTGCCCTTCTCTTCTGCTGGCATTGTACTT
Source organism: Burhinus bistriatus (assembly GCA_013397275.1). Lineage (NCBI taxonomy): Eukaryota > Metazoa > Chordata > Aves > Charadriiformes > Burhinidae > Burhinus > Burhinus bistriatus. The sequence continues at coordinate 256,737 of VYXH01004522.1, read as the reverse complement.
GCATTGTTCCAGAGACAGCATGTTTGGGGAACTAAAGCATCTGGGAAAAAAATCTGTGTCTTTTTGCAGTGTTAGTTTCTGTCTGGTTAACTACCCACTTGGCAAACCTCAGTCTCAGCTGAGCACCACCAGCAGCAGAAGGGAGGTGTCCCACGCAAGCACAGCTCTAGGTAAGCAGGACCATGGCTAAGCCAACTTAGCTCAGCTCTTGGGGAACTGAAGTCTCAGCACAGTCTAGGACAAAAAAACACAAATGTTAGGACTGCTGACAAGAGAGCTAATGACCTTACTGCTACTGAGCAGGTTTTAAGAGAGACTTAAGGGTCTTCAGAAAATCCCCAGGGATGTCAAAGATCTTTCTGACCTCTATCAAGAGACTGTGAATAGGTATTTGAAATTTTACATTTTTAATATTGGCTGTTAACTATAAATATTGATAGGTTTGGCTCAAGTGTGGACGAAGCCACTGGAAGAAGTTCCAGTAAAGACCAGTGAGAACCACCTGCTGTGCTGTGCTTGTCCTCTGCAGTGATCATCAGCTAAATGCCAGGCAATGAAAGCATCAGACCTTTGCTTTGCTTTAAGCGATTTCTGACCAGTGTATCCATAGCATCTCTTAGGAACCATTACCCTGTTCATGCCTGGTCCATACGGACAACAATTTGCTAGTATAAGATTTTGGGAGCCAAATTCAAAGTTTTCCCTGTATCTTTATTGATCTGTTCTGGAGGATAACAACGTACACCATAGCAGTTTCTAACTGCAGACGTAAGGACTGAGTAGCATATACAGGTGTCTGCAGGCCTTATTTCATAGAATGATAGAATCATAGAATGGTTTAGGTTGGAAGAGACCTTAAAAAGCATCTAGTTCCAACCCCCCTGCCATGGGCAAGGACACTTCAAGAGATCACTCAAAGCCTCATCCAACCTGGCCTTGAATACGTCCAGGGATGGGACCTCCACAACTCCTCTGGGCGACCTGTTCCAGTGTCTCACCACCCTCAGGGTGAAAAATTTCTTCCTGATATCTGTTCTAAGTCTCCCTCTTCCAGTTTGAAGCCATTACCCCTCGTCCTATCACTACACGCCCTTGTAAAAAGTCCCCCTCCAGCTTTCCTGTGGGTCCCCTTCAGATAATGAAAGGCTGCTATAAGGTTTCCCTGGAGTCTTCTCTTCTCCAGGCTGAACAGCCCCAACTGTCTCAGCCTGTCTTCCTAGGAGAGTTGCCCCAGCCCCCTAATCATCTTCATGGCCCTGCTCTGGACCCCCTTGAACAGGTCCACATCCCTCTTGTGCTAAGGACTCCAAAGCTGGACACAGGTAGCATCTCACAAAAGTGGAGTAGAGGAGCAGAATCACCTCCCTCAGCCTGCTGGCCAGACTTCTTTTGATGCAGCCTAGGATGAGGTTGGCCTTCTGGGCTGCAAACGCACATTGCCAGCTCATGCTGAGCTTCTCATCAACCAACACCCCCAAGTCCTTCTCCTCAGGGCTGTTCTCAAACCACTCTCAATCTATTTCTCTCTAATGGCATGTAGTCCAAGTCTGAATTAGGGTTTAGGGCATGATTTCATGAGATAGGGTGAACTGACTTGAAGCTCAACTTCATTAGAAGGCAGAGGTCTTCATGTCCCTTTTTAAGTCCTAATTCATTCCCTGCTCTCAGTTGGATACTCCCACCATCTACCTTGTGTCAGCTCTAGCAATCATCAGTTCCTCTCTGTGAGCTTCTTACTAAGCCAGAAGAAAACTGTTCCAGCAAACTATATCGTCAGCTTTCTGATAGACAAATGAATTTTGTATAGGGTTTCTGGATCCAAAACGTACAAGCACAACTGGGCTGCTTGGCTGGGAATGGGAAGGAAAAAACCAGAGAGGCAGAGGGAGATTTCCCCAATCAGTGGCAGCAAGTTTTTATATTCAGTTCAGCAGGATATGAAACTAGTTTTTAAAAAAAAGGGGGCAGGGGTGGGAGATGAAAAAGAATGTCATAGCTCTATTAGTTTTGTCTTAAGTAATAAATGCTTTGTACATTCTTGGAAGAGGTGCCATTCACTTTCTCCTCTGGAGTCATGTTACTTCATTATCTAACTCAGCATCATTTAACACTCCATGTCCAAATCAATCCCTAGGATTTAAATGTATTTACAGTTACACAAGGGAAAAACTCACAGTACATTGCCTGACACAGATTATTTTGCCTGGTTTTATATCCTGGCAATTGCAAATACAACTGTGGCTAAGAGAAGACATAGATTTGTAGGATATATGAGTTTCTATTCATGTCTGATACATTCATGGCACCCTGTCTAAACTGTTTCCTGAAGAATACCAAAAACATGCAGAGAAAACCATAGTTTATTATGTTCCAGTTTACATAGCTGGGAGCTTAACTTATGTAGTTCCATTGACCTCAGCACATACGAATTTTTTAATGACTGTCAGGCTAATGTAAAATGGTAATATATCCTTACAGATATGAACCGAATGAAAATATGCTGTTTGACCCGCTGGCCGGTCCTAGTCCCAGCATACTCGCTGGGAGGTTTTAGTAATTGTGGACTATCATCATATTGCAGATAAGAGAGGCTGTGATGTTTCTGACCCGGTTTCTAGGATCCAGCATTTCATATTCACATATTTAACTAACTCTAACCCCAAGGTGAATTTGAGTGGAATTGCTGAGCTGGTGGTGAGCAGACAGAGCTTGCTGACAGCAACAGAAGCCATGCTTCCCACTCCTTCCTTTTCCAAATCCCCTTCTCACCTTCCCTGCTTTTGACCAAGAAACACCCAGTCTGGTATCAGTTGAGCCAATTCAAGTCACAGGCCAAAGAAAGAAACAGGTACTTTTTCTTGTTGTTCAATATGTTTTCTGTCTGAAGGGATGGGAGAAAGCGATCAGCCAGTGACTAGAAGCAGTTCACTGGACAGGAACAGCTCATGTATTCCCTATTAAACAGCATGACCTGCCCTGCCTAATCCAGGAAGAACTGAATCACATCAATAGCAAGGAATACAAAGAGAAGAAAAAAATCTCTGCCCTCACTCACACACCGGGGACCTTCTGTATTTTCAGAGCAATATGAACAATGTTGTAATGAGCAAGTTGGCTTCACTGTTGAAGCACAGCCTCCTCCAGTTCTGGCACAACAGTGAAACGGTGCAAATGGCATGCAAGATTGTATGAATATGTCCAGTCCAAAACTGTCTTAGCTGTTTGAAATTACAGTTCACCTTGGGAAAATTGTGTGCATTCAAATGTAAAACTGTCTGAAGGGTTATAACTTGCAAGCCCACACAAACCGGTTCTTATATATATACATATCCATATAGTAAAAAAAGAACATAAATCCCTTTTTAATCAAACTTGGAAAGGTTCACACAGCTGGAAAACTCGGGACATTTGTGTGGAGGAGCTGATAACTGCTATCACTGCCTCCTCATTGACTCTTCATTGGCAGCTTCACACTTCTTGCAGTTCTGCAAGCATCGATTTAAAATGGCCTGTAACACTGCCAGCTCAATTTAACACCAAGAAGCCAAAGCTAGTAAAAGAAGGTCCCAAAAAAACCTATGCAATTGCTGCAAGGGTGTCTATGACTTGACGATATTTCTCAGCATAACCTAAAAAAGACATTACTGCTCCCTTCCTGTAGATTTCTCTTTTTGCTTTATATGAAAACCAGTGAAATGCATAAGCATCCAAAGAATGCTGGTATCCCAGAGTAAAATTTTAGTAATCCCTTATTTATATTTGGCCTTTAAAGTTCCATTTCCCAAAGTTACCTAGCAAGTCATTTCACAATTTGCTCACGTAGCTTTGCGCATGAGAGAAAGGCTTGTTTTTCCAAAAGACTGCAGTACGCTCATTCTGTTGTGCATTCAGGAAACTGCGCAAATTCTGTGAGATCCATCCCATATTAGCTGCAGATGATGGTGTTCTCAAAACACCAACAATGGTTTCCCAAGGGGCCACCACTAATTTCAACAGTAGTGGAACTGGCTGATTATTAGCCCCCATATGAAATTTCATTATTATTTCTTTAATGGAGGTATGGCTTCTCCCCCTTTATTCTCTGTTGCCTTGACCTTGTGTTTTGCCCTTGTGTTGCAAAATGAGTGCATAAATCCATATTGTCATACCATTTCTCCCAAAGGGCTGGGCCCTTTGACACGGCAATTTATTTACAAAGCTTTGATGACTTGTGTTAGACTTAAAGAGCCTTGGCCACCTGTCTGACATTCACCTGATGATTTGTTCAAATTTAAACTTTACAGGTGCAAATTTCCTTAAGGCAGGCACCCATCTGCATACAAGGCAAAGTTCACATACAAGGCTTTCCTTTTTGTACTGGCTTGGCAGATCCTTAAGCCTACCTAGAGATACTGTGATTTCATGAGGCTTTGACAGGACTAGAGACTTCCCAGTTTGTAGCAGCTTTTATTTCCATGCTCAAGTAATGGCCAGTGCCCCTGTTTGGGAGGGAAGGAATTCAATCAACTTCCAGAATTGTCTGCTACTGCATAACTCAACCCTCTTTAGACATCTTAGATTTAACTTAATTAGGATTTCTTTTAAAGATGAGAAATCATTCAACTCATTGATGCAGTGTTTCAGTTTTTAATTAGATATTTCCTTGAATATGTTACAGATGGGGTTTTTTCATTCACAAAAATCATTCTGCACTACCTGCTGTCTTTCTGAGATGTTCCTGGGGCAATTATGCCTGCAGAGGTATACATAAATCTTTATCCCATGTATATCAGTGAAATCGCATCTGCCTCTGACACCTGCTGCACAATATGTGCAGTACTGGGGCAGTATGTGCCAGAAAGAGGCATAGGCAGCCTGTATCTGTTGTGACATATGTTCGCTCTGGTGAGCTGTAGTGGAGATGTCCATGCTGGGAGTGGGGGGTAGACAGGTGATAATTGCCTTTCAATTGCTTATTGACTGACTTGCTAGGCAGGAAAGCAGAAGTAGCAGCTTTTAAGTCTTACAGGACACAACTTGGAAAGTTGCTTCAAGTTCTCACAGTGATTTGTTCTTGAAACAGATGATGGCAAGCAATGGCTAGAGGGACTTGAAGCCAGAATACACTGTTATTTTTTCCTTGATTTTGAAAAGTTGCAGAAGGATAATGAGTAAGAGCTTCCCTACTAGGCTAGAAAGGTCAAGATCCTCTTTACCGCTCTGTCAGTGTTCTTGACTGATTTTTTTACTAACTGATGGGAAAAGATTTCCCCATTTTCCAGTGGGTTGAACTTAGTTAACATGAACTTTCGCTAACTTTTTTTTTTTTAAATCAGATATATATGCCTGCTTTGAGGGATTCCTCCACCTTCCCACCTATACTGCAACTTAGACTAGTCCTTCAAGTCTCTGCTGAGTCCCCTTTTGTGTCTTAGATTTGTTTTGGTTCTGCTTCTGTTCCCTGACACAGTGAAGCTGGGACCAGTAACTAGTAAGAGCCTTTTCACTGTCAATACGCTAGGGAAGATTTGAAAATATTTCCCATTTTTTTTCTTATAGCGTATTTTCACTTTTTAAAATTAAGAGCACAACAGAAGACATCCACAGAACTGGACAGAGACAGTTGCTTTAGGACACAACCACACCTGAGATATTTTAGATTCTACCTAGAGTCAATTAATGGAACAAATATATTTTCGTTTCAAAGGTATGTCCTCAGCTACCTGTCCTTGGCCTCACAGACAGTACGTTCCTGTGCTATCCTATAATTAATAAATATGCACTGGAGCAATCTTTCTGCCATAGGAATTGTGGCAGCATGGCTGAATAATTCATATTAACTACCTTAGTGACTTTTGCCTCTTCCTCTTCTTTTGCTGTTTGTCTGTGAGCAGATTTTACTCCTCTTCAACTAGTTATTAAACAGCTAAGCTCTCCATCTGTATTTAATTTCTAAAGTTTTGTTTGACCACCATACTTGCTCTGCATGTTTCTAGGCCTTAATTCATATGACTTGCTCTTATTTTAAAACCATTCTATCATAAATGTTCAGGATTTCTGGGATTGTTCTTGTAGGAAAGTTATTTCTGCTGCTAGTAAGTTTTCTCACTTTAGATAACTTACAATAAAGGAGGACCACCAGTTACGAGAATTCAAATGACTAACCTTGCTATATATTCACCAGCCTCTGCTTGAAGCTATTAAAAGTCTTTCATGCTGAAGCCAGGGAGAGCTGCTGTTTCAAAGAACCTATTTTCCAGTCACTTGAAGCAAATATTTTTTAAAAAGGAGAAGTCATAGGGGAAATGAACTATACATGCTGTGTTTTGAAAATAACCTTTTCTGTATTAGAAGAGACTTGGTCTTGATAAGTAAAGTCCAGTAATGGGTGAGGGAACCAACTTAGCCTTTTCATAGTCATATTTTAAAACCTGGTAATATCCCAAATTTCTTCTCTCAAAATAATTTTTTTAGGTGCAATCTTACTTGAAAAAACACTCACGAGTTTTCTCTGTATCCTTGCCAAAGTGATGCTGGCAATAAATTAATACAGCTTGCAACTACTGCAGACTGGGATGATTTTTTACTAAAAATGATTTTACAGAGCCATTTCCTCCTTTCACCCTGACTTCAATCTGTGTTAGGCAATAACATGAGGAAAATATAGTACTGAAGGACAATCCTGTTTCTCAGCTTCTGCTGTGAAAGAATATCAAGCAATTACAGAGCCACAAAAAACAGGGGAGGCAAGACATCAGGAGGTCATCTTATCAGCCTGCCCTGTGGTCCAGGACAGGATGAAGAATACTCAAAAGTAATATAGACCTTGTACAACAGACATTTCTAATACTTCTTTGTTTTAAAATATCTTTTTTTTTTTCCTAGTTCATTGTATTTCAATACAGTTGAAGGAACATCACTCTTTATAACTCTCAGATGATGGCAGATGAAAGAACACATGCATATGTGAAGGTAGGATTTAGGAGTGTAACACTACTTTTAATAAAATTTCACAGGCAAGTTGTTAAATTTGCTAAACTTTGCCGCAAAAATGAAGAGCTTGTATCTTGGGTGGTTTTTTGTGAATGTCCTAAACACTTCTGTGGCTGAGAACCATGACTGATGAACAAAAAACAAACCGGAAATTTTTAAAAGCAGTCTGTATTCTACTGGTTTACTAACAGGCTTATTTTAGAAGGACTTTCATTTTTCTGAGACTGTCACGCTGTTATCTGTGGTAGAAAGGAACTAAGTCCTCTCTATACAAGTGTGTTTGTAGGACTGTGCCTGGCATAGCACATATTTCAGGATGACTGTGGTAAGTAAATTAGCTTCAGAGGCTGAGACAGCAGATATATAGCGTGCATTTTCTCACTAAGCAGGATCCTAAACTGTTAGGTTGCAGAAGGCGGCTGACATCAACATTACAACTAGGACATCGAACATGTTAAAAAGCATCTCAAAGGAACCTGATACCACAAGATAACTCTCTAGTTGAGGGGGGAAATGCTAAATCAAAGGTCTGTGTTAATAAAACAACGAAAAAGGAAAAATCTAGATTTATAAAAGACAATTTTGGTAAGTTACCTAGAAATCCGAAAATCTGACTTTTACCTACTAAGTGAAGAACAAACTGCTGCTCTAGCTTTTCTAGCTTCCGCTGTCTTCTCTCTTCGGAATGCAACTCTTCGCAGCTATTCACAGCTCCTTTCAAATTTCCCGTGCTCCTGAGTGCCCGCCAGAAATGCATTCCAATGGCTCAAAAAGGGTTTGTGAATAGAAGGAGAAAATGTGCATGTTCACTGCTGAAAGAATTCCTCCTTCTGATTTACGTTTTCAGAGGAAAGTAAGGATGAAGAGGAGATTCTTAAAATACTTCCCCAGAGTGTTACCAGCAGAAAACACCTGTGTTTTTTTCACACTGCTTGTACTCTGACTTAGAGTATGAAAGCAGGCCAGAACACTTCCACTTGTCTTTGTGCTTACAAGTGGGATTTCAGAGATGGGTTTTATTCTTTTAACAGAAACGTTTTGTAGAACCTAACTAGCAATATCAGCTTCTACCGGCTGTTTTAACAGTCCTGAGAAATGGAAGGAGGTACTTCTAAAGCCACAGAAAGTGGCTTTCTGTACCTGGAGGGATCTGCCTCTGCCACTGTGGAAAATGTAACAGAGAAATCAAGCCGACTGTCAGACCTCAAGTCCAGGGATCTTCATGCTCTTTTGTGAGGGGAAAAAAAAAGGNNNNAAGAAGAGAAAAAAAGGAAGGGTGGGGGGGGGGGGGGGGGGGGATTTACAAATAGAGATCTTGACACAGGATGTCGTTTTCTGCAGAAGTATAAGAGCATATTGGTTCCCTGAAATATCTGTAGGTTTTTCATGGACATCTAGGCAAATGTATTAGTTATGTCTCTAATTCTCCAAATTCTCTTCCTTGAGAGAAATGGAATTTTTTAAGCTGTGTTTTTTTTCTCCCAACTACTGCAAGGTAAAAGAGAATATATTTTCTTTCAGAAAAACTCTAGGGATATAATATGTTAGTTTCAGTGGCTGATACAAATGTTAACAAGGCAAATTAAATAATGCAGGACCCACTTAAATACATCAAATAACTACTCATCAAACCTTTTTTCCTAGGCAACTAGGTGACTTTTCTTATGACAGTCCTTCAGATAACTGAGGTGGCTATTCCTCACACCTTGAAAGTTTTCCTTTCTCTACCTCATCAAGAAGTTTGATTCAAGAAGTTTAATCAATGGCTTAGCCTTACTTTAGACTTTTCTGTATAAACTTGTTTCCTTCTATGATCAGAAACATTCCTGCCATACATAGGCAAATGCAATAAAAGAATGACAAATCTAATTGTGTTATAACCTGCTATTTTAGGTACCTCAATTTCTGCACTTCAATCGTGGCAAAACAAAGCTTATAATATTTTCCCAGAGCCTCCCTTAAATCGTTTACCCCTTACCAGAGCGCTTACACTTCTAGTAAAAAAAAAAGCTTAGTGTCCTTAGAGTCTTATGTTTCCCCTGTCACTCCTTGAACTGTTTGCAATTTTCAAACTTCACGTATGTCTACAGTTGATACCTACTTTGTGCTTTAAGAATATCTTCTATATAAAAACATTTTTACAGCGTAATGCTGGACTTTTTGCTGTGCTTCAGACTTTTAAAGACGGTTGATTTTGATCTCAGTGTGGCCGTTTCCTTATTTGCACAGTCCAGTGATTCAGACTTTTCCATGCGTGTACACAGTCAGTGTCTTCTAAGAATGGCTGTAATGGGCAATCGCTTGGGCTCACAACTGCTAATAGGCTGTGGTTTTCCATGAAAATACAAATTCCCTCCCGGTGCTGGGCTGTAGGATGGCCAGTCTTTGTTTCAATCAAAACAATGGCAAAATATAGCTACAAAGACCTATTGTGGAAGCCCTCCGGTCACCAGATTCCGATAAGGTCCTAAACTGCTGATGGAAGGGATTCTCTGCAAATTAGCAACTAGAGATTTCACATATATGCTCTAGAATAACATCTCTTGGCCTACAAGCAACATGAAGATCTCACGAAGATACGTCCAATGTAAAGAGAGGGAGAAACAGATCCTACCATTGGGAAGATGACAACTTATATCACGCAAAACCAATAAATTAGGGATAAATAAATTAAAGTTTGTCATCGTTTTAAAGCTGCAAAACTGAAATCCAGAGACAAAGTAGCTCTGGAACAAAATGTACTTTTGGAGAAAGCAGCACTAGATTTTCTGAGGCCCAGAACAGTGCCTCTGCCCTAGAGCAGTCGCTGCCAAATTAGGAGCCTGATGGAAATTTAATTGCTGAAGCAGGCTTACAGTTAGTGTCATCAGCGAAAGTTTGGAAAGTGCAGCTTTCAGGTCTTTGTAATCCAGAAAAACTAGCTTTATTGCAAACAGAGTGCTCTCAAGAGCTGCAGTTAGTCTGTGAGGAGGTATCACTGGGGAGAAATGCAGAACATCTTCTACTAATTGTTTTGTATTATCTAGGCATTAACCTCGTTCAGAATCTAGTTAGTACATGGCTGTCTTTACAGGATTACCTCATATCAGCTGGCCAGACTCACTTGTGGGAAAATACGACCCCTATTTCTGGTGCTTTCATAAAAAACAAAACAAAACAAAAAAAAAAACCAAACAAAAAAAAAAAACCAAAAAAAAAAAAAAACACCAAAATTTAAACCTCCTTTTGAGTTTCTTGATTTCTC